>RCWM02000076.1:0-457500 GCA_003667255.2 Euschistus heros
ACAACACTGCATTATCCCAGGCTGTCATAGGTTCCAGAAAGCTCAACAAAGGTTTACAGTTAATTCCTGACATACCTTTCTTATCCCTCGTCTCATGGTGATTCAGCTGTAAATATGTCGGAAAATATTTTTTAAATATATAATATATATATATATAATATATCTATATATATATATATACACGGTGAGTACCTGTTAGTGTAAAAAAAAAAGAAGAAAAAACTAAGGGTAAAACTAGATGAAAAATGTAGAAAAATGCCGCAGACCTCACCTTTCTATTCCAATCCTATTTTTTTTTTTTTTTTTTTTTAGTAAGCCGCGCTTCTTTTTTCAATAAAAGCTGTAATATCTCCATTTTGTTAAAACATTTTTCAAATTTTTGAAATTTTCGGATTTAGCATTAAATTTTCTATAACAGCTGAGAACAAGTAACTTGGTACCTAAAGAACAGCTTGATCATTACCTAATTTAGGGAAGTTAGAATGTCTAATAATATTTTAACGTTCGCCGTTTTTAAAAAAACTATCCACAAAACTGCAAATCATATATGGTATGATCAAATTAATGATTCAGTATCGATTACATGGAGTAATTTACTTTTTAAACCGGAAAAAAACATGGTGTTTTCATTTGACATACAAATCAGTTACCTATGTAAATAAGACATTGTGATAATAGCTTAATGGAAGTATGCATTTTAAACATAATAAGCTATTCATTGGAATAAAAAACAAACAAAAAAATTATTGTTCAATAGAAAATAAATAACTGCCATTACAGCGACACCAGATCAAAGGATTTTATATTGTTACATTTATTTATTTATTGTTATTGTTTAGAATTTATTTTATTAGGTTTTCAATGTAAGATTTAAAACCCAATGATAATGAGAACATAGACCTCAATTTCGCGATTGGCTTTTGATTGCAGATAATATTGAAAAATATCACTTTATGAGGTGAATTCTAAGGAGAGATGAGTCTGTTTTTACAGGGGAAGGCATTTCTACCTATCCATTTGAGGTATCGTTGGTTTATTTATTTTTGTACTGGCTTCGAATAATGTGGAGGAGCACTATGGTATTTGAAAATCATATTTCACCGAAACTCGGTAAAATGTTGTGGTAAATGTGAGTACCGATTTAGCTCGTAAACTGTTTTATTATATAAAGCCTTTTAAGGCAGGATGATAAAAATAAACCAAACAAAAAAAAAAAAAAATAGTTTTATTTGAGGAGACAAACATTTCGTGTTGAGACGATGAGAACATTACATCAAGGGAACGGATAAAGGACAGTATGATATAAAAGAGGAAGGACATCTTTAGAAGATTGGAACGCGTGGAAAATCTGGTTGTGTAACTGGCCAGCAATGGACGTGAACAAGGCCCTCGATCATCACTGACCGATAGATCTTAAATAGTAGTGATACGTTCCTACTGTGGCACGTTAATTAATTATAAGATATTAACATTAATTTTTGTGCAAATGGTTAAATATACATAATTTATCTCATGAAAATAACAACACAAGAATAATTGTAGCAGTTAAAATAAAGAAATATACGGAGTTGAAAAAACAAAAAACAAATAAACTTCTTATAAAAAGTTTGTTTGCAAATATAGTAAAAGCGAATGAGGTATATGTCTTCCTGCAGTCCAATATATCATAAACATCATAAACCTAAACATTTAGACATTAGTACCATACCTCCTCTACATATTAACAGCATTAATTTAAAGAATTAATTTAAAGGCGTTGTATGCGAAAGCAGCTTCAAGAAATGTTGTAAATTCAAATAATTCTTCATTTTTTTCGACTGATATGTTCTTGTATTATTAGTAAACCAATCATAGTGTTGATTGGTTTGAATAGATTTTAGTAATGTTTGCTGTGACAAATTATTTAGAACATGGGATTTTTTGGGGGGAGATGGGAGATGCTTGCTTCAGAACATTTTATATTTTAATATTTTGATTCAAATCTAAAATAATTAAACATATTTTACCCGAAAGAGGCAGAGGTTTCTGTAAGCTGTCGTGTTGATAATTGGTATAGTTATTAACAATCTGCAGTTTTTTAAAAAAACAATTACTGCTTTCTAAAAGTTGTTAGTACTATTTAGGTTAAATACGGATTGAACTAAAGTAAATACAGTGGAACCTTGACATAACAACCCTCGAGGGGAACGAGAAAACTTCGAATTATCGAGTATTTCGCTAAATCGAGGTTCGATTTATTGAGGTGATTTCTGACTGACTTCATTATATAGAGGTTAGAGATTTAAAACACAATACTCAATGTAACTATAAAAAATATGTACATATTTTATTGAAATAATAATGAAAAAATTAATATTAAATTCGTAAACATTTTAAGCGGACCTTTGGAAAAAATCTGAAATAGTAGTTTATCTAACTGAAAACGACACTTTGTCTAGGAAACAAATGTCAAGATGGGAGTTACAGTCGATCCTTCGTAAAATCTTTGATCAATCTAAACTCTACTTATATAACCAAATTACTTCGATTTATAGAGGTTTTCCGACAAAAACTTCGTTTTGTAAGGAATCTTCGAAATTTCGATATATCAAGGTGTTCCTTAACCAATCCTTCGATATGCAGAGGTAAAAATAACATAGGAATGGTAGGCAGATTCAAGGGGAATAGAAAACATCGATTTATCAAGGAATTCGCAATATCGAGGTTCCACTGTAGTTATAATAGTTGAACTAAAACTTAAACGTCATTCTTTACATAAAGTAGTCGAGACTATGGAAATATGAAAAACGCTTATATTTACAATTAACTTGACAAAAAAGTAGGTTTTATTTCTTCAAAATATGTTTTATCTTCGTAGTGAACATTGTAAACAAACACAACTGTAGATATTTACAGGTAATTATGAATATTTTATTTTAAAGAATAACAAGAAGAAAGATGCTTTATAGAACAAAGTATTCATTACATTTTTTTTTTTTTTTTTTTTTTTTTTTTTTTTTTTTTTTTTTTTTTTTTTTTTTTTTTTTTTTTTTAATATAATTTATCGTATTGTTTAAAACAGACAAATCTGTCTGTAAGGAGTCTTAATATACAACAGTGAACAATAATGATTCATAAAAAATAATAATACCATAATCTTAATCAATAGAACATATAATAGCCTAATAAAACAGGAATCAGCCAAAAGTACTAGAAGAAGAATGAAGAATGAAGAAATAGACAAAAGAAACAATTTTAGAATAAAAGTTGAAAAATGGGAGGTTAAACCAGAAAAAAACTTCCAAAGCTGGAACCAAATGGAGCGAAGAAAGTCCCAAAATTGAACCATCTTTACCTAGAGTCTTCCACCTTGGGGGCTTTACGATAAATAATAATAATTATAATAATAAAACATATAATAGAGTGTAATTATATATAATTATAAAATAATTAATTACAAATTAATAATGTGATACTTAAACTGATTTTTAACCAAACCTACTCAGATACATAGTGTTCATACTTTCATGTTTAACACTGACTTATATGACAAATAAATGAACATAAATACAGATCAATATTTCTTAATTAAAGAAAAATAATTGAATGAATGAATACGTTTGTTTCTGTTGAGAGTTATATCATGACAAAAACACTGATATTTTGTGTTAAAATTCATTTGAGCCGAGTTAAAATTTCGTCTTGTATGCATAGGAGCTAATTTTTAATCCATAGGCTTGGAAAGAAAATTTTTTTTCAGCAACGTATATAAACTATCTGTATCTTTATTTGAAAACTTCTAGTAAGGGACAAAATCTGATACTATCTGTTATAATTATAATAGCTATAGTTTTTTATGTCAATGTACGTTTCTTTTAGTCAATAACGTGTTCCAGGTACGCAGATAAATGTTTAAACATTAAACGTTGCTTGAACCGAATATTTAGGTTTTCTTTTTTATAGTGCCGTTACTTTCACCCAGGCGCGGCATATTCTATAAATGATAATAAGAACTGTCTAATATATGATTACAATTTTTTTTTATCTTTTCTTTAAAACAGAAATGTACCTGAGCAGCAACATATGTTAATTATACAGTAGAAGAGACGTTAAGCTAATTAACATTGTGACAGTAGAAGACTATATCGGATTAGCGACGGTAGGGCGGCAAATTCGCCCGCTCCTCGGGAGGGATATCGTGGTAGGGACGTGCTCACGATTGGGTTCAACGTACCCTGTACTCAGCTGCGAAATAATAGCCTGGGGGGCACGAAACCCCCCGTGAAATGTCTTAGTGTACACCTACCTGTCCTCCAAACATTGCTCGGTTAATTTAAATAACCAATTACTAACTTATAAATTGTAAACGGTTTTATTTATTTCATTATTAATTAAAAAATTAAAAGACAAAAAAACTTAATTATAGAATTCTAAAGAGATTTTACATATTCTAAATATGAATTTTTTTTATGTAATCTCAAGATGTTTTTGTAATTACAAAATATATTTTCTTAGACATTTACTTGGGTATGGTATATAAAAAATTACTGTTGTGTAACATAAAATTAATATATTTTTTTCTTAACGAAACATAAAATAAAACGAATCATAAATTGCTTTAAAAGGTTTGTACTTGGCACCTCAAGACGTTACCGTGTTTCTTATCTTTACATCGAGCTAAGTTGGCTTTTCCCCTGCTTCCGCAGAGAATACTTCCTTAGGACATACCTCATCCAAGTTATCAACACCCGTCAACCTTACTTTATTTACAATATATACCTTACAATTTCAGATCTCAATCCATTCCCTAAAGATCCCTTTAGTCTCTCCACTCCATCCTTCAAAACTAGTGCATTCCAAAGTTGCTTTCTTACCTAATCTATTCTCTGGAATCCTCTCCCTCCTTTCATTCGCAAGGTTTTTTTAAATTTATTTATTTATTTTCTTTTATTTATTTATTTGTCATTATGAGTCTAATTCACGGTATAACTTAGAATATGATAGAATATATTTTCCTGGACATTTACCTTGAGTGGTATAAAACAACGTTGTTTTTCAACATAGAATATTTTTTTATCCAATTCATCTCGTATCCAATCCTTACAATCCAAAATCCTTCGAAAAATCCTTACTTTATGACCAATAAAATTATCCATAAAGACCTTAATGTTCCTTATGTTGCTGATTTAGCCCAAACCAGATACCTATCCTTCCATACTTAGCTCCATAACCACTCCAATCCACTAGTCTCCCAACTTGCTTCCTACTCAATTCCCGATAATTCTCCGAAGCTTCTGAAAATAAGATGGCCTAGACATCTTTTAGTGTAGATTTTTATTGAAGAGCTACTTAACATATTGCCCCCTCTGGTTTGAATGACTGTTTCCCCTAGTCTTGGCATACTTGTAAATAACGAAACGAATGATAAACATGGACTGAAGGAAATTTGAAGAAAAAAAAATCTAAAATTCCATCGTTTGTTATGTACAGGGAAAAACATTGGTGTGTCTAATCCTTACATTTAATAAATAATATTAATATGAATATAAACTAAGTATGGATTAAAATAAAAACCAGGAAAATTTCGAGAATTATGGATGAAATACTTATGACGGGGAGCTTAGTTAAAATAGTTTTTGGGGTGCATTTGAAGAAAGGTCATTCTTTCCTTATACGCCCTATTATAATTAACTTGAGTTTATAAGCGTTATCAACATGTTATTTTATTTAACTTACTAATTACCAAGAAGAGTAGATGCGGTCTGTATTAATAAACAAAACAGAATTGTCGACAAATAGTAATAATGTAACTGTTAACTACGCCGGAGTAAATTGACCGTTGAAGCATACCTTCGCTGATGGCTGACCTTTCATCGACATAATGACTCTGTTAGCCGAAGAGATACAGGAATGGTGAAATCGAATCCACTGCCAGTCGGATAATTTGCATATCATTTTAGCAATTACCCCTATTTCGACGCCAACGGACACACTGACATAAAGTTCCCGATGAAAAGATATAGCCAAATATAACTAATTAAAGTACGGTATAGAGGCCAACAGCTTGACAGGATTCGATGTCAGCCGTTACACAATGGGATCAATTTTCACTGCATTAAGTCGGTGCAATCTAGTTTGGCTTCTTTATTGTTCATTCTCTGAACAAGACATTTAAAAGAGAATTTCGAAATTTATAATCAGTATTAAACGTTTCTCTTTGATATCTTACCTAAAAATTGAAAATATTATATAGTTATAATAAATGAGGTTTCTATAGTTTCTATAGTAAGTGCTAGAATTGATCTAACTGGCAAATCTATAGCTTATTATTAGTTTTACTTATTATTAAAACTATTACTTCAATTCCTTGCCTAATAATCTGAAAATATTAATGAATAATTTAGCATATTTATATTACTGTATAATTGAAATTTTTAATCAAGATAGAGAATATAAACTTATATTCTTTCAAAGGATATAAACACAGTACACTTTTATTCCTAATTAGTCATTGTTAAGTACACATTAGACCACATCAGTAAGAAACCGCCTCAGAAATGCTGAGATCTCCACAACAATAAAAAAATAAAATTAAAAAATAATTGAATAAACAACAAAAAATAAGTGTTGTTACCTAACTTTACTGCTAGCAACATGATTCTAGAAGTAAGCCTTTTAGGATTCAAAAGGTAAAATACCCATCTAAATTATTCAGAATCTTCCTTTATAAGTTGTTATTCCTTTATTTCTTATCGAGTTCGACTGGGCTCAATAAATCATTAGAAGATCGTACTTAATAAAATCAACATTTAACAATTATCCAAATAACAGTTGTGCAAGCTACAATAACTTCAGCATCAAACCATTAATATATATTTCAAAATAATTACATTGTATATAATATCTTAAAACTATATTTTCAAAATAATCATGCATAGCTAAAAAAAGCTATTACTTATAAATCGACAGTATCAAAGTAAACTTTATGACTGGAACATGAACTTGCTAATTCAAAATTTTTCGAGTCTACACAAAACTAGCTGTAATCACCACTAAAATACTGGTCGTATTATTGGATAATATATATATATATATATATATATATATATATATATATATATATATATATATATATATATATATATATATATATATATTCCTTTATTTTAATTTACATGAAGCAAAAATACATTTCCTATAGTATCAGATGACAATACCTTTAATAAAAAAATTAAAAAAAATGAACTGCTGTGGTTTCACTATTTTCTGTATACCATTCATTATCGCTTATTCATTAAAATGTGGTTGTAAAAAATCAGATTTATAAGCCCAAAGACCAAGAATAATTACCAATGTTTAACTACTAGAAATATAACCATATTTTAATAATATAATAGGGCAACACGAGTATTTATATACAAATAGACTATTTAAAAAAAAAACAACGAAAAAAACAAAAATAACATATTTTTATTAGAAAGTGTAATGAATGTTTTTAATCTTCTTAGTACTATTCAATCTATAATTCAATACATTAAATTATTATTAAAGAAACTAGTATGAATACTATCAAAACAATATAAAATATTTTTTATTTTAGATGTAAATTTGAATAAATTTATTAAATTTCATTTTGCTATTAATCGATATTATTCTGTCTAAAGATACAGATATATAAAGTTAGGTTTTTATGGTAAAAGGTGCGCAACCTTAAGTGAATACCTTAAGGTCGGAACCGACCTAAAAAGGTTGAAAGCCCCTGAAGCCATTCTACTTTAGAAGTTCAAAACCTATTTTCTTTCAAACAAAAAGTTTAATAAAACTCTTACCTGATCAGCAAAAAGTAAAAAAAGACCATATCAACGTACCTGTAAAAAAAAAATATATTAGTTCAAATAAAACTTTTAAGATACTATAAATATATAAATTGATTTAATAGCTGAATATACCTTCAATTTGTATTTCTAAAAACTCTATACAATATATAAAATTAGTAAACGCGTGGTAAAATGATTAGAAATTGCATGGCAACTTGTAAAGAACTAAAAATAAGTAGCATTTTAATATATTAGAAAGTCTTTAGGCCATCTTATTTTCAGGCGGCTCAGAAAGTTATAGGAAATCGAGTGAGAAGCAATTTGGGAGACTAGTGGATTCGAGTGGGTATGTAGCTTGTCTGCAATATATAGGCAATATTGATCTTTATGGATAGGTTTATTTGTGACGTAATAACAAGGGTTGAGGATTTCATAGATTTTGGATTGTAAGGATTTGGATAAGAGAAGGAAGATTTAGTTAAGTAAATAAGTCCTATCTAATTAATTGGGAGCTTTAAGACTACTAAATATGACATTTCAACTCTCCATTAAAAACAAACCTGACCCATTTATACCCTCACGCGTATCACAAGTAATGAAATATTACTAAGTTTATGATAATAATTCACAATGCAGATACGATTATGCGCTTTAAAAAAAATTTTTTTTCTTTAAAATACAAAGAAAAATTTAAAAAACTAAATATACTTTAAACAAACCGTTCCAGTCCCAGGGTATCGCAATAATTTAAAATGTAAATAGCACAGGCAATATTGAACAGGAAATGATAAGAGGCACCGGTCTAAAAATATCACTGACAGAAACTGCACGTTTGAACACTTATTATCAGGATCAGTAAAAATAAAAACCATTTTATCGTCGATCAACAATGAAAAAAAAAGTACACTTCTTCAACAGCTGTCACTGGTTCCGTAACACTAAGGCGCCGATGGTTTTAACAAAAAGATAAAACCGATTCGAGATTAAAACAACTATTTGATGAGATAACAATAAATATAATATCAGAGATACTAGGAGTTTGAAACAAATAGAACAAAAGCGAAATCATTCAAAGAACAGGACGAACGCGTAATGCAATAGTTGTTTTTTTATTTAAAATTAAATCAATTCGATTCACAATTAGAAGATTGTTATTTATTGATTAGAGAGTTGTAATGAATAGCTTAGACTAGAGGAATTTTTCTACCGCTCTAATATCAAAAAGTATCAGATCGGACATGAAAATTACATTGTATTTTTTATGCGTTCATAATCTATTTGATAACGACACATGGCTACGATAATGAAATAACTTTAAAACAACTTATTGAATGAACAATAATAGGTTTTTTTATTCATAACTGTAACAGTTATTCATAATTGCAAACTCCAGATTCGGCAGATGCTTCATAGGTGTACCCAAACCTAAAATCAGTTGAGAAATTGTTACTCAGGCGGATAGATAATGGCGATGTAGTTAGTATCATGTACTATAAATGTATAAATGTAGTATGAAAGATTGTAAAACCTAGAATCAGTATTCACTCCCTCAGTTCAAAGCGTTTCTTTAACTGTTGCTGAAAAAAAAAAAAAAAAAAAAAAAAAAAAAAAAAAAAAAAAAAATCCTAAAATATGTTACGCTTAAAAGTGTTATTATATATTATTAGATAATTACATATTATGAGATTCTTTACTTGTTTTTCTGTATTTATTTTTTTTGTTTTCCCTTTTTTTTGTATTTATTTCTATTGTACACATTGTGAGGATGAGTCCATCCATTCCATATTACTTACTGCCCAGTTTGAGGCACAATGTAATACTTTCTCGACAACAAAAAAAAAAAAAAAAAAAAAAAAAAAAAAAAAAAAAAAAAAAAAAAAAAATATATATATATATATATATATATATTATTAAAAGTGATAGATTTTATATTTTACTAATTTGAAAGGAAAATAAAAATCCTTCGCATTTTTGAAACATTGTTTATTTATCCTAAACTTATTCTTGAATATGTATTGATATTCTTGATAAATATTTATCGCTAAGCCTTTACTATAAGATATTATTACATTGTATATTATATTATATACAATATCTATTACTTATAATTAGTATATTAGTATATATAGTGAAGGCCAATAGCTTAGACACACCTGCTCACATTGTTTTAACTTTACAAAACGAGATTCTATAAGGTTTTTTTTATTTATTAATACGCTTTTATTAACTTCACCTGTATGAAACCGAGTCTTGCATCGTAATTTGCACTAATTTCCAGCTATCTGATTCGCTTGAAAATCTGCTCACGTGTTGTGAACCAATGACAGTACAATAATTCCACAATTTTGTTTAAATATTCTTACTTAGTCCAGTCAAAATACCCCCAAAATTGGGGTCTGCCTTGCAAAATGTGGAGTAATAGGTTTTATGATTGAGTATGGTCCAGATGGGTTAGGACCCCCCATTTTATATTTTATTCTAGGGAATAAAATATAAAAAATATGACTACATTTGATAGGAGCAAAATTGTTTTTTTTTGGAGGGGAAGGGGGTAAAAAACCGAATATCTTTTCACTTTTTTCAGATTTTTATGCAGATACAAAAATACTTTAAATCGAAATATGTGTTATTTATGAAATTGAAGTTTATTAAATTGTGCGTCGAAAGACATCTGTTAAGCTGAATTTGATTAAGGGGTTTAGCCACAATCGATTGTCAAATTTGGCGAATTTCGCCAACTTTCTCAAAAAGTTAGCTTTGCATTTTTGTGTTATGAGCATATAACACAAAAATGGCTAATCCAATCAAAAAATGTTATGTACTAATAGTTGAAGATCATTAGAATCTGTCTAAGATAGGTTTAATTCGGTTTGCAATTAAAGCGTGTTTTTTTTTTTAGTTTTTTAAACTATAATTTATTTTGCTAGCTGATATTCATAGAATATTTCATACAATAGAAAAAAAAAAATTGTCCATGTGTTTTTAATAATTAATTTACAGATAAAATAAAAAATGCATTTACACCCTAGCAATCTTGATAAAAAGTTCTGAGGTAGATAAGGTATAATCCTCTCCTAGGTATAATGATAAGTATAATCCTTTATAGCAGGATGCCCTAGTAAAAATGGTGCGGAAAATGAAAGGTGTTTTTTTTTTTTAATGAAAAAATAGTTTACATTTTGTAAAAGTTCATTATTTTTGATTCATTTTCATTATTTATAGTCTTAATATTGTATTGTGTCGACTAATGCAAGCATTATATGAAAAAGGAGTTTTTGTTACGATAATATTTGTTTTTTAAATGTTGTAACCAAAAGTTTTGTCCTTCAGTGGTGTACTATATATTTCTATACTTTACCCACTAGTTCCTCAACTAATTGAAGTGTTGTGAATGCATAGTTTTTACACGAATCTGATATTTAATATACCTCAGAATCAATAAATATAGATGTAAATTTCAATAATAATAATAATAATACATATATATATATATATCGTTTTAAGTGGCGGGGGGTACCAGTGGGTTACTATCTTCGACGTATTCAGCAAATATGCCCTAGCTCATCTCGTACAGGCCAAATCGGCGGAGGCGGTATTGGGGGCGTTAAGAGGTTGGTTCAGATCATACGGGATCCCGGATCGCATCACGTCGGACGGAGGTCTAGAATTCGACAACGCGTTGGTCAGGGCGGAGGCCAAAGAATTAGATATTAAGTGGCATATAAATACCCCAGGGCATCCCAAGGGCAGAGGGGGGATTGAGAGGCTTCATGGGGGACCCTTAGTGACCACCTGCGAATATATCAGGTTGAGAAGGGACTAGAGCCGGACATCGCGATGGAAAAGGCGGTTGCGGCGTATAACGGTTCCATCCACAGCTCGACGGGATATTCGCCGGTGGAGATCGTCTTTGGGCTCCGGGAGCGACGTCGGGACTTCCGCGACACCGTAGTAGGGGAGGAAATGATAAATTTTATTACCAACCGTCGTTGGGCATTCGGTAAGTTGTGGGGGAAGGCGCGTGAGCGCATACTCAAAGAGAAGAGACAAAGGGTTGAGAGGGGAAAACGTAAAGGTAAGGGATGTAGGGGGGGGAAAATCAAGATCGGGATGGTCGTCTATAGGAAAAAGAGTACAAATCGAGGGAAAGAGATTTGTAGGTATGAAGGGCCATTCCGGGTAATTTGCATTAGAGAGCACACGTGGTGACGCTGGAGAGCGTCAAAGAGCCGCGGAAGCGGAGAAATGTACATGTGGAACAATTGAAAAATTCCTATTGAGGAACAGGTTATACCCTGATCTGTGAGTGGTCCGTTGCCAGCAACGGAAGAAGAATTTAGTTTTTTGTAAAATTTTTTTTTTTTGGAGAAAAATGTTTTCTTTAATTTTTGAGAAAATTTTGTTGATGTGAAATTAATTTTATTGTACATAATAGAGGTAATGTGGAGTTGTAAATAAGAGGAAAGAGATTTATTATTTTTGTACAGAGGAAATTTTTGTCCTACAACTACAAAGTATCGAATGTGAAAAAACACATTTTTTGTATTACTTTATCAATTGCTTTAGGGCTGATATACGTTTTAACGAATTCTCAAATCTGAATTCACTCTGTAAAAGGAGAAATAATCCTACAAAAGGGTGGATAATAGAAACTATTTGATTATGCTAAATCAATAAATAAAAGATCGAATACAAAAAAAAAACGCGTAGTTTCACATTCGATACTTTGCAGTTGTAGAGACGAAATATTCGTGATTCGAAAACGTGTGACTTTTTTTGCAAATAGGTAATCCGATTAAATGTCGGTTTTAACTTCAATTTCGAGTTAATTTGTCCATCACAAATGAGATGCTTCATAACAAGTACCTAGTTAGGAAAATCAATTAATTATATAAGTAAGCAAATTAATTTATACAATGTGAATGCCATATTTTTAAAAAGAAATATATAAAACGAATAAATAAAAAAACTAAAATCTTAACAGCTGGTAGGATCCTGTACTTAACGGCTGTTAAGTAAACATCACCTGTATTCGATCGGTTCCGCTATTAACATTCATGTAAACCGAGTAAAAAGGCTTGAAAAACATTTAAGCAGGTATCTGTAAATAATTCATGAACCAGGCCATACTTTAAAACCGAATTAAGTGGGACAACTTATCACTGGACAACTGACTTTTGATTTTTAAGTATGTGTATATTTAAAGCTAACAGCATAAATTTTGTGAATACATTTCACGCATATATCCAAAATCAATCACTGTGTCAAAGCAATCGGAATTTTGTATTGAAAGAGCTTAAGTACTAGTCAATTGGATTTATGGGTAATATTTTATAATAATTATCATTAGAAGAAAAATATTGGGAACAAGGACGAAGGTTTTAAACTAAAAAGTAATACGGAAATATATCAAAATATTGAAAAATTAAGAGATGCAATGAGGAAAGGTACATTGACATTTTATGGACATTTGATGAGAATGAATAAGAGAGACGATTGACAAAGAAAATTTTCTAAAACAGAAAAAAAATACATGGATAAGGATGGTAAAAGAAGATATGATAGTGTCAAATATACAGTGGAATTTAATGTTGGACAGAAACAAATTTCGGATAACAGTCAACAAGATCAAACTTCCGGAAATGGTTAGGGCACAAATGGGTACACGGTGGTCAGATGAAAGGAGAAATCATCAGGCAGAGGTAATGAAGAAATATTGGAAAGAACGCGTAAGGAATTAATTGTTAAACGTGGTCCACAAATGGCCGAACTCGAAAGAAGAATTATCATTAGAATTATGCTTATCTGTGATTTAGCATTCCAATGATAGATAGATCTATAAAATTTTTTTCCAGATTGATAGGCGGAAATATTGTTTTCAAGAAGTGGATGAAACAGAAGGATTAAGGGTTAGATATACATAAAAAACACAACAAAAATATAATAAGAATTAGAATCAAAATTTACCAAGCAACAAACTATTTATTAATATTGACAACTGCATACATTAAATACATAAGGAAAATTATTACAATAACATGTAAAGAACTACTCTCTACTAGTTAGTACTCTTCAATAAAAGTTCCACATTAGGTCTCTTGTCCATCTTCTTTTCAGACGCCTCAGCGAATTATCGGGAATTGCGTATGAAGCAATGTATTTTTTTTTTTTTTAATATTTATTAATATTTACAACTGTATGCTTTATATACGAGTAAATTTAAGGAAAAGTATCACAATAACATGTAAATAACTACTCAATAGTAGCACCTCAATAGATCTACATTAGAAGGTCTCTTAACCATCTTCTTTTCCGATGAGTGAACACGGAATGGAGTGTGACGTTAGGAGACTAGTGGATTCGAGTGGGTATGGAGTTTACTATGAATGGGTAGGTATCTGGTTTGGGCCAGCAAAATAATCTACATTAAGATCTTTATGGATCAGTTTGCTTGTGACATAATACACCGGATATCCAAATGGGTCTAATTACTGTCATGTAAATAAGTCTTTTGTTAGGAGGTTTGAACGCTCGTCTAATAAATGCTGGAGTAGTTGGAAACGAGGAGCAGTTTCTTGTCTTTTTAAATCTGGTTTACCGTCCGAGTCAAATATTTTAAAACAAAGACAAAAAAATATAGCTTGAAAAAACCAGGAGACTTAGAAATAACCTGGACAATAAATAAGTAAATATCATTCGCATTGTTTGCAAAACTTAATATGTGCTTTAGACATGTTAATTATGAACTAAGGTGTCGATGATGATTTTTTATTTTTTAATAATTATTTCAACTCTGAATATTAAAAATAGTTAGATTATTACAGTTCAAATTAGATTATATATTCAAATTTGTTGATCCAGATCAGAAGACCGGATGCAGTTTATAGGTCGTGTGGGATGGCCCAACACCATTCAAGAGACCCCATGCATCCCTAATGTATTTATGTATTCAGTGTACGTATTGTGATATATTTCAACTATATTCGTTGCAGAAGAGGGCATGCACCGTATCGAGGAAGCTAATTAATTCGTGGATTGGAAAGCTGCAATTAAGAAAGTGCAGAATCTGATTAAGTGAAGTCACGAGAATCCGGGTTTACTGCGGTCTGAGTTGGGAAAAATTTATATTATAGCAAAATATTTAAATACTAAATTCCTGAAATCAATCATCTAATTTAAATATGATTAAATTAGGTAATGGATTCCAAGAAATTAGTAGTCAAAATTTAGCTATGATTAAATTCGCCCTATTCTGAGAGCGGTTAATGTAGATTTCGCAAAAATATTGGAATTACGTACATAAATATGAAAATTAAGGATAACGAGAATAATAAAAAAAAAAAATCTGTTATGCGAAAAGTAATCTACTATATTACGGTACTGAAGGTCGTGGGTTCGAATCCCAACTGGGCGGTTTAAATCTATTTTCGTGGCGAACCCAGGAATAAATCTTGACCTTCCCTCTCTGGCTAGAATAGTTTGGTAGCCTGTAGGATAACCCATCCTTCCTGCCCTAGTTAGAGTACATAAGGACGATTAGTTCACATAACCAACCAAACATGGATCTTCGCTGTTCATGTTATATATTTTATAATTGCCCATCGGCTACTAAAATATACTTTATATAGGTACGGATAAGAAATATAAACAAAAAAAAAATGTACATGCAACCCAAATGTTACAAAAGCAATATAAATGATCACTATAACGAACCTAAGACATAATTAAATAGGATTGATAGTAATTAATAGCTCTACCTAATTAAGTGACAACATTAAGAAAGTTCCTCCCTCTCGGTGAGTGACTGAGTGACTGCAATTACACGGTTAGCTAACAATGATCGATCGTTCAGGTCCTGTTTGCCTCCTTTTCACCGCTCACTTGCGAAATTCCGATTCTGCTACAATCCCAATTATGCAACCAATTTCTTTAAGGTTGTCTCAGGGTATTTTATAATTACTTATTTTTTTTGTATTACTTTTTATAGCTTTTCATAAAAGCATCGGATTTATGTTCCGAAATTTTCGTTTCTACGGACAGTAGTTTATCCTTTTTCCTGACTTTCCTTAACTATCATACATATTTAAATCAAACTTTCACGAGTATAACAATTTTGTAATTATTTTAATTATTTTTAATATAAATGAAACAATTTCAGTTTTAATGGAATTAATTAATAACTAATTGAAATTAGTTCAAAAGTTGGGATGATTATAAATGAAGAGAAAACTAAGTTCTTGAAAATGTCATCTAATCCTCGACTTCAAGTTTGAAAATGTCCCTAGCTTCGGCTACCTTGGATCTACAGTCAATAATGAAAATAAGATCTGCAGTGAAATTGATATGACAATTATAGCAGGAGACCGAGCCAACTATGCGAATTATAAGTTATTTAAGTTTAAACTGTTGTCTAGAAAAACTAAACTAAAACTATACAAGTCCTTAGTAAGACCTGTAGTTACATATGTAGTTACTTGGTGTTTAGCCCACTGAACTGAAAATGAAAGGTTTTGAAAGAAAGGTAATAAGACGAATATGCGGCGCAACACAAGTAGGCGGAGTATGGAAAATAAAAACGAATGAGGAAATAGACAACATGTTAAAAAGGGAAAATATTGTAAACTTCATTAAAGTAAAGAGATTAAGGTGGGCTGGCTGTTTCAGAAGAATGACAGCAGATAGAATGAGTAAGAAACTGCTAGATATGAGAATGTCTGGAAAAAGAAAAAAAGGGAAGACCGTGAAGCAGATGGGAGGATGAAGTAGCAAAAGATGGTGTAAAATTAAGAATAAGAAATTGGAGAATGGAAGTGGTGAACAGAGATAGATGGAGAAGAAAAATCCAGGAGACCAAGGACCTGTAGCGCCGAGGAGTAAGTAATTCTTGGGATCTTCATTCGATAGAATCTGGGGCCCACACGTAAAATAAAAGCGTCTCAGTCTAAACAAGAGACTAAAACTCTTAGGCGCGGTGGACACTAAGGATAGACAATATCAGATTTAACATAATACAATAGATCGATCGATGTGATTTTTTATCTAAACAACATTTCTTGACCCCACAATCGCGATACGATGAAAAAAAAAACACGAGGATCTTTTTGGGGGTTATTTCAAATTATGAGTTTTAGCTGCAGTAAAATGAACGAACTAAATATAAGAGAATGTATTGAGGTGCACCCATATAATGTGAGCGACATAAAACATGTTTTTATAACTGGCTGAACACGCAGAAAAATTAAAAAAAACGAGCCCAGATAATTTTCATTTGCTAGTGCAAATTGTTTCACCTACTTTTCAGAAGCAGGATACAAAATTTCTATATGCAGTTTCACCAATAAGACAAGATATCGCGCAGTACAAATCGCCTCCAAGACCGGCACGCTGTGTTGCTACTACAAATACGATACCGATAGGTGTCACTACAGAATTGCTATTGTATAATTGTTCATTAATTTTGTCGCTTTACCTCATCTTCACACTTTTCACATGTTCATTCTCTTTCATATCGCTTCGTACACCGCAACTTATATCTTTTCCTACTAAAACAGTATACGAGATTAAAACTTCGACAGCGACTAATATACGGGGCTGCGAAGAGTACGCCCCTAAAAAAAGTTTAAGTATATAGGGATAACTAAAAAAATAAAAATAAATAAACTTTCAGCCGGGAAAATGGAAAACAAATCAATTGGGTGAAATTGTTTGCTACTATAATATAATTTGTGTATGGTTCGTAATTTATTAAGTTTTTTAACAATAATAAAATATTTATCAAGAGTGTGACGGAAACTCTGAAACTGCAATCAGGATGATTAAAATTCTCTCTGATAAATGCATTATTTTAAATTTTTGGTGACCTTTAATGTCTAATAGTATTAAAGGAGTGCTTCTACAATTAACAGAATTAGATTTATTTTGAACAGAAGGAACTATTTTCAGATTTTATTGTCAAGCATACTCCTACTTCGCATTAGAACATATTCATGTAGATGGAAGCCCTGGAAGTGTTGGAAGAATTCAATTACCAATCTACATTTCAGTGCTTCAGAACCAGAAGAGCTAAGTCCAAATTTTATAATTTTCAGAGTATTGCACCATTGTATGTAGAATTTTATAAGCCCCAGCAGGACTACTTAAGTCCCATGAAAAATCGCCTTTACTATTTTCTAAGGGTTGTAAGAACTTAAGTCCTTACCTATAATGAGCCCAGCCAAACGTAAGTCCACTTACGTTATTCTCCTGAAAAGTTAGCTAAGAGTGACTTACGATGTTCTGGTTCTGAGATACCGATTTTCCCTTTAACATCTATTGTTTTGTTTTTTTTCATTTGTGTTTCGTAAATTAGTCTCTCTTACCATAATATGATATATTGCAGTATGATATACCTTCATTTACATAAATGGAATCTTTGTGAATCATATAAATACGCTCCTGAAAGTAGGTAAATAGATACAGAGACTAGAATGTGGAGCAATAACCTCAAAGAGACCGACATAGAGGTTAGTCTAGATCAGCTCTGATTGCAGTGAAAGGTCTATACCGCTATTCAAGGTACACACCACGTCCAATGCAACCGAACAGAAATTGGGCATAAGATATATAGATGTATATAAATAATCAAAGTTTTATTTATTAATTTGACCTATTCATACAGATGAATTCCTGTTATAACTTCCGTTCGCTATATTATGTTGCAGGTTTTTAATATAAAAATATTAAACTCAAATATTTTAGATAAGAACTATGAAACAAATTATATACTAATAGGCAAACATTCTACCTAAACCGGACTGTTTCGTGCTACCGGCTTCGGAAAGGTGACCATTTAAAAAAGAAAAATTGTTTTTCACTCATCTTTTTCATATATTTTTGTCTTTTAGATCCTCATTTATTCATCTTAGAGGGAAATCGACAGAATAAAACTTCTACAGTATTAAATTCCCTACAAGAATACATATAGTATATTAATTTATATTGAACACGTCGCAATTTACAGTACTTTTAAGATTTCAACGAAAAATCTTGATTTCTCAATTAAATTATGATGTTCCATTCCAGGGAAACATGAACAGCTGAAATTCATACAAAACCTTAATTACTCTCATTCAGTCATAAGCCTTAACAGAAATTACGTAATCGGGTATGTTTTCAAAACTGACGCGCTCAAACACTTCTTCAAGCAGTTCTTCGCGAAAACACGCAAAACTCCAAAACTATAAGTTCGATACATAACTTTTTTTTTCCATCTGAAAGCTGGATAAATTTACTTTAAGATACCATATATGAAATTTTGATCAAGTACCGTAAAATACCCAGGCCAGCACGCTAAAAAAGTACTGTTGTTAAATCCATGTTTTTAAGCACATTTTTCGCTTTAACTCCGAAACATTTTCGTAAAAATATATGTAATGAAAGTACAAATGACATTTCATTAATTTAATAATTAATCAATTCATCATGACGTTGAACTAGGAACAGATGATGTGCAAGTTATTTGTGTGAAATTTATTATAACGAAAATATATTGAGGAGCCAATATTAATAAACATTAAATGTCGTTTCTTTGTACTTTCAGGTAAGATTAAAGTTAAATTGTCATAGTTAACGATAATTATTCTAATAGTTGTTAATTAAAATAAAACTTTGTACTTTCAGAGAAACGATTTGTGGTTATTTCTGAAAATCCTCAATAATATATCTTATATATATATATATATATATATATATATATATATATATATATATATATATATTATATATATATATATATATATATATGACTAAACTTGACGCAAATTTAATAAGCTTTCATTTTCTAGTCAAAAACTTTCTCAATACAACGCAAAAATGGAACATTTAAAGCCCACCTTCACCCCCCTTCCCCTAGCCCAGTGGCATAGGGACTTTATTTTTTCTAGTTAAGGAGACCGTCCCCTACACATTCCTGAAAAAAATTTGAACTAGTATTTTTAGTTCCTCTAATTTTCTTATTTTGACTGGACTAATTAGTTTCAAATTAAAGATATGTAAAATCCGCTTAGTTTGGCATTTATTCCTTTATTTGAAATTAACAAAAACAAATTTTGAAATTTTCAATTATTAAAATTTCGACATCAGATATCATATTCAGAGCTGAGGACCAAAATTCATTTCAAACCATTAAGTTTTAAGAAGAATTTTTCAACTCTGGTTTTAAATAATGAAACATTATTCCGACTGAAAATTTATTATATAAAAATATTACTGTCACTAAAATTATACAATATAAAAACAAAATCTACTATTAATGAGCTCATGATCATTCGTCCCAGTATTGATTTGATATAACTGAATCCACTGAACCGAATCTTAGGCAGACCTAATAGACAATTTTTTGCTCGCTGTCAGTCAAAATTTATGTATTAGATAATGAAGCGATTTTTTAAAATATTATCTTTTAGTGAGCTATATTGGTAGTGTGTCAGTGAGGTTGAATTAAAATGATAACCCATAGTTCACACGTAATTGATAAGAAAAACCTTTGGTTTCTCAATAAGCATTATATTTCTGATTCCAAAATTTAATTTCTTTGAATATGTTACAATATAAATGTATGTGATATTAAACAGAATCATGTGTTCTCGATTCTTTCTAGATACCGACTACTCCCGTGGAAATTTCAGGCTTCTGATAAAGATTTTGCTCTAACGACTAAGAATAGCCTGAAATAGGTTTATTTGTTACCCTTGGATTCCGGTTTTTGTCAGTTAAGGTAGTTGTACTATGATCTAGTGAGAACCAGTCTAAATGTGCTATTGTAGTTTAGTTGTTGGTTGTTAAGACCACACAAGATGGACGCTATGATTGAATTAACTCGACTCTGCCCTCAAAGAGCCATGACCTCTCCCATCACTTTATATTAGGGACATAATATTATTTACGATTCACCAAGGCAATAATATTAGATTTATTTATAAACTATTACTTTAGAAACAATTATAATTAATTATTATATAATAGAAATTTATCATATTTTTTTTGGTGCTGAATATAATAATCATCCTATTACAATAAGAAAAAAATAATAATAAATTCTATTTTATTTTGTTCATATTATTTTAATTACAAAATATGGAATTTATATTTTTCACTATACTAAAATATGTCTAGATATTCAGAAAAACACGATTTCTTATAGGCAAATAATTATTCCAATTACAATATACAAATATACAGATAATTGCTAAATGCAAAGTCATCTTATCCATTCGTCAAATCTTATTGACATTTATACATGTATGATGTACTAAACTATATTTTAAATATTAAATAAATATTATTTTTGCTTTATTTAAAAAATGAAAAAAACTTAAAGATTGAGATTACTAATAAATTTACTTGATTTCCAATCGAATAGTGTTATTTAATTTCACGAACTAAAACTTTATCACCTGTTGCTCTGCAATCATACCATCAATTTATTTAAACTACAGTTATTTTTTTTTTTCTGTAATAAATCTTGATAACTTTTCAGTAAAAGGTATCAAATAAACTTGATAACTTGTCAGTTAGCCTATTTTGTGTTCAAACGGTTTTGTTTTTTAGTCTTGGATTTATTTATGAATTTAATTTATTTTAATTAGAATGCAAACAAAAAATTCGTAAAAAATTATATAAATAAATAAACTAAAACTAAATAAATAAAAAAACTAAAAAGATGCACCAAAATAACTTAAAACCGATATTGGCTAAATAGAGAGGGTAAAAAAATTCAAATATTTAGGAGAAATAATCCAAGAAAATGGTTTGGAAAAATGTGCAATAAATGAAAAATTGCATAAAATGGAGAGAGCATATGGTATTACCAAAGATCTTTACAATAAAAAATGCCCATCCAAAAAGGTGTGTTGTAATGAGGCATTACAACACAGTAGTGAAGCCAGAATGCCTATGCACTATAATTTAGATAAATTAGAAATACTAGAAAGGCGAATCATGAGGAAAATATTAGGTCCACAAAACACAGTTGGAAGTTACGAAGTAATGCTGAAATATATCAAAATGCAGAAAATATATCAGATGTAATGAGAAAAAGAAGATAGATGTTTTTTGGTCACTTATATCGAATGCCTGACAGTAGATTGACAAGTAAGATTTTCAGATATCTGTGTGGTAAGAAATTAACAACAAGCTGGGTCAATGAACTAAAAAGGGATTTAGAAAAAAACAATAAAAAAAATAGAAGAAATAAATAATAAAGAAGACTTTCGGCAAAAAGTATTGAAAATGGAAGGATTCCAAATCAGGAAAGTGAAAAGCTGGTATAAAAGGCTGGTACAAAATGGTCTGAGGACAGAAAGAGGAAACATGGTTAACAGATGAAAAAGAAAACAAGAGAGAACGAACTGAAATTGGCAAGTGGTCCTCTGCTGGCCCATTCGAAAAAAATAAAAATAAATTAAACATTCAAAAATGTAAATTTAAATTCGGGCTTCTTCAGTTTATTTCTCATGATATTACTTTTTTCTTATTTTAAGAAAGATACATATTATTTAGTATACTTGTTAACCTCATTTCTGTGGTACTGATTTTTTATTATGACTATTGTTTCCTATTTTATTTACTTTTTGGGTTATTCTTTTCTTCGTTAACATTGTTTCTGAGCGTTTTATGACTATTGTTCAAGTTATATATTGTTAGGCAAGCATGGTTATAATTATTTTGTGTTTAGTGATTTTAGTTAAGATATGATTTACTTTCATATGCCATAAACTTTAATTCTTTTTTTCCTCTCTTTTCCTCCATTTTTTGTTTTTTTAAAAGAGCTACAGAAAGTTTTAGTAATGTTGAATAATTTAATAAAAATAATAAATGTAACTTCATGAAATTTCAAGCCTTCACATATAGCAGAATCTTAGAAGGTATCGAGTTCGTTCAATTATTGGTAGCCATACGGGACACACTATCACAGACAAGAAAGAGAAACGCCCGAGACCGAATCCTTTCCGAAAACGGCAGAATTCGTTTGCCTAAAACGTAAAGGCGAGTTCGTTAGAGGAAGTTATGGCAAGCAGGACTCTGTCTTGCACAACCTGCATAAATATTTGTCGACGATACCAAATTAGTTTGGATCTGGGGGCATATTTCAACGTTTACCCAAAATGTTCACATCATAAGTATATTTTTAGAAAGTCAGAAATACCGATATCTTTATTACTTTTTTATGCGTTAAAATATTCAAGCCTATTATATCTCTAGACTTACAAAATTATCAACCATTATGTAAACCTACTGTAGATAGAATTATCATTTTTTAATTTTTTTTTCATTGGTTGTGATATTTTTCTTTCCTTTTGGAATTATGGGAACTTAAAATTCTTGAATCAACTGAAATATTGAAAGGTGTTCTTGTCCGATTACCACAAATCGTAGTTTTCTTATTTAGCTCTTTATTAGCCAAAATATAATAAATTAAAAACGAGTTTGTGGATAAAATATTTATACCATTACTAATATCTGCCTCCACAAGCATTTTCAATTGACTTGCTTACCCCCTCATCTAGTGGAGAGCTTACTTGTGTGTCCTTACTGATTGTAAATATTTAAATATGTATGAAGGTACATATACATGTATATACAAACAGAGTCTTTTCCATTTCCTTACTAGAATTTTCTTTTTATATCATTTTTTACTTTTCATTTACAGTTATTTTTTTTTATTATTGTTTGATTTATTTCTTGTAAATAAAGGATGTATTTTGCTTGGAGTACTTGCAAGGGGCCGTTTTGAGTTGCAACTCACAGATTTTAATGCCGATTTATGCGGGTGTAGTAGGGACCTATAATAGTGGAACAATAGAGTTATAGCCGTCAATGAGCATTGTGAGCCGAGGAAAAAACAAGATATATATAAATCTCGTTTTATTTTTTTTCTCAGCTCGAAGTCAAGATAGGGAAATGAAATTTTATTAGGGTGCTTAAAAACTTTTAAAAAATGACAAAATTCCAATAAAATTCGCTGTAAATCAGTGAGAAATTTTTTTCATGGAAACCTGATCTCAAATATCGATTCAAAGGACTATAAAACCCTTACATCTAAAAGTTCATCAAAATAAAAAAAAATATTTTTTTTTTACATTTTTTTTCCAATGCTCATTGGCTATAACTCTAGTTTTGCGCTATTATAGGTCCCTACTACCCACACAATTGGCATTCAAATCTGTGAGTTACAAGTCAAAAGGTTTCCAGGTTGATACCGATAATATTAGAATCGTGACAGATTGTAAAATCCGTAAAAAAAAAAAAAAAAAGGAAAAAGTTTACTCTCCACGTCACTGGTTGTTTAAAATAAATATGTCTTTTATTTATTTACATTTTTTTTATTTATTTTTATTTTAATATTATTATATTTTGGCTATAAGAGAACTAACAAGGGGACGTTTGCAGTTGTAACTCACAGATTTGAATGCCGATTTGTGTGTGGGTAGTAGGGACCTATAATAGTGCAAAACTAGAGTTATAGCCGCCAATGGGCATTAGGAACCGAGAAAAAAAATAAAATATGAAAATCACGTTTTATTTTTTTTCTCAGCTCTCAGTCAAAATAGAGAAATGATTCTTTCACGTTAAATTGCAGTTATGTAAGGTATTTCATATAAAAATACTTTCGTTATGCTCAAGACACCACCCGGCTTTAGGGTGCTCAAAAACTCTAAAAAAATGACAAAATTCCAAGGAAATCCGCTGTAAATCAGTGGAAACTTTTTTTTAATGAAAAACTGACCTCAAATCTCGATTTAACACACCATAAAACCCTTATATGTGAAATTTTATCAAAATCCAAAAATATTGATTTTTTACCCCTTTCGAGGAGGTTAAAATTTTGAAGTTGAGATTTAATCAACATTTTCTACCGGCCATAACAACTGCTGTGTTCAACCGATTGCAATAGTAATAGCATAACTAGAATAAGCATACATTCTGCTTTTTATCCATGCCTATAACATTGGATTTACTCCCGATTTTAGTGGACAAAAACTGATGTGAATGAAAAAATCCAAGGTCAGCTATAACTTGAGATATTTCAATAAGGGGAAATCCTACAACCTCCGGATTTGAGCTAAACTATGCAGTTTTAAGGCTTCTAGATGACCTTAAAATTTTGTCTTAATCGGTCGCGAAATATGTGAGATAGCGCAAATTATTTACATTTTTTCAGAAATTGACAGCCCCTTCCCTTGCCTTCTAAAATCCTACAAAATTTTAAAGGTAAAAAAAAATTATTTTTGATTTCGAAAAAATTAAGTTTCTACATGTTTTTTGAGATGAGGAATCTGAAAATAATATCAGTTTTTAGTTAAAAAAATTTTCCTCACCTATATTATATAAATAAAACGTTTTAAAATGACATAGTTTTATTTCAAATTGCATAGAAATCCTATGATTGATGAATAATCTAAAATTAATATCAGGTTTTGGTTTAAAAAAATGTATATATTTTTTAAATGGTCTTATTTGAAATTTATTGTGTAAAAACTAAAATAATAATAGAAAAAGATCATTTTATATCAGTCTTATTTATATAATATAGGTGAGGAAAATTTTTTAACTAAAAACTGATATTATTTTCAGATTCCTCATCTCAAAAAACATGTAGAAAATTAATTTTTTCGAAATCAAAAATAATTTTTTTTTACCTTTAAAATTTTGTAGGATTTTAGAAGGCAAGGAAGGGGCTGTCATTTCTGAAAAATGTAAATAATTTGCGCTATCTCACATATTTCGCGACTGATTAAGACAAAATTTTAAGGTCATCTAGAAGCCTTAAAACTGCATAGTTTAGCTCAAATCCGGAGGTTGTAGAATTTCCCCTTATTGAAATATCTCAAGTTATAGCTGACCTTGGATTTTTTCATTCACATCAGTTTTTGTCCACTAAAATCGGGAGTAAATCCAATGTTATAGGCATGGATAAAAAGCAGAATGTATGCTTATTGTAGTGATGCTATTACTATTGCAATCGGTTGAACACAGCAGTTGTTATGACCGGTAGAAAATGTTGATGAAATCTCAACTTCAAAATTTTAACCTCCTCGAAAGGGGTAAAAAATCAATATTTTTTGATTTTGATAAAATTTCACGTATAAAGGTTTTATGGTGTGTTGAATCGAGATTTGAGGTCAGTTTTTCATAAAAAAAAATTTCCACTGATTTACAGCGGATTTCCTTGGAATTTTGTCATTTTTTTAGAGTTTTTGAGCACCCTAAAGCCGGGTGGTGTCTTGAGCATAACGAAAGTATTTTTATATCAAATACCTTACATAACTGCAATTTAACGTGAAAGAATCATTTCTCTATCTTGACTCAGAGCTGAGAAAAAAAAATAAAACGTGATTTTCATATTTTATTTTTTTTCTCGGTTCCTAATGCCCATTGGCGGCTATTACTCTAGTTTTGCACTATTATAGGTCCCTACTACCCACACACAAATCGGCATTCAAATCTGTGAGTTACAACTGCAAACGTCCCCTTGTAAGTAAGAAATGAAAGATTTGTGGTAATCAAGCGAGAGCATTTTCAGGTTTTTCTTGTTATTGAACGAATTTGAAGTTTCCCTTATTCTAAAATAATAAGTAAAAAAAGATTTAAAAAAAAATATATTACTTAATTATTTTAATTTTATTTATATTGATGGATATAGATATAGATTATTTAGGTAGATAGATGGAATTATAATTGGAGTGGAGGCATTGGTTAGAAGTTTCATCATAATCAAAGGTAAGGGACATTCAAACTCTAAATGTGCAGCATAAACAAAAAAAAATTGTTTTTATTAAATTGAAAATTCAAATTAATTTTTCTTTATTACATTAAAAGTATCTATTCCACACAGTTTTAACCATCATCTCCAATACGAATCAATATAGATGCAAAGCTGGATATTTCAGGATATAGAGCTAGTTTAGTTCCAAGACTTTTGCAGCTTCTTTGGCCTTAACTTGAATAAAATTCAAGAATAGTCTACTATCAATCGGAATTCAGAAAAGAAAAAGCGATAAAATCCGAGCCCAGATGCCTACGACCAATCGAGTCGTGAGAACCCAAGGGGTTGCAACAGTGGAGACATTGGTGAGCAGTTTCATCAGAATCAAAGGTAACTGACAGGGATATGTTGCCCAAACGGTAGACAGTTCTTGAAAATAAAGATTCGAAAAAGAGTCCATCACCTACTTTTATAATTTCCCATAATACCAGGCCTGCTCCAGGCACGTTACGACATCGGGTCATTTTATCCTGGAATGGCCGTATTAAAAATGATAACTGATTTAGTTCGTAGAAGTGATGGACGTAAACAAATTTTAAAAATTGAGAAAAGATAATTTATGGATGAAATTACATAGGTTCCATAATTTAATTCACTGTAAAATATTATTATAACTTAAATCAAGGGGCATTATTATAAATTATATGTACATTTAATTTATAATAATATTTATAAGTTTATTTAGATGATCGAGAATTTTCGTAGTGATTGGTCAACAAATATTTATTCTAAAATATAGCACATACCAGATTATATATATATATATATATATATATATATATATATATATATATATATATATATATATATATATACATATATATACAGGGTGATCGGAAGATCGTTGGCCAAAAATTTATCTCGGGTAGGGAGGTTCATTTTGAACCTTTTTAAGGCCACTTACCTATATACAAAGTCTTACGGTTTTTTTTTTTTTATAAATTTTTTTGTAAAAATGGCCAAATCCAAACATTTATGCCTTATAACTCCGTTGTTTACTGATATATCAACGCCATTTTTTTTTCCCTGTAATTACTAATACATTGTCCATGTAAAATAAAAAAGATATGGTGCAAAAAAACCAATACCAAAAGAACGGGAGATCGTTAAATCTTGTCAAAGGCAAAAATAAAAATTAAGAACTTCAAGTTTAGGTTCAATAAAAAAAAAAAGTAAGCGCAACAGCCAAATCCAAATTGTTTTAAAAACTTCTCTAGTAAATACTATTTAAATAAATACCATTTGCAGGCACGCAGCACATCTAGTTTTTTTTTTTTTTTTTTTTTATAAAGTAACAAAAGGGTGCCACCAGCGCACACTGACAATAATAATAAATTGAATCATATTTTTTATGCAAAACGTAACAACTAGTTGTGTTTCTTTATAGCATAGGTTTAACTGCATATTTTCTCTTTCTTTCTCGGAATTTTGATTATATCAGAGTAAACTTTATCTACATTTTTGTAAAAAAAAATCAGGGAACAAAATTAAACTAATTTTAAATTATTCATAAATTTAATTTGTAGAATATCACAGGTATTGCTCAAAATGATCTCCACTATTTCTAATACAGCACGATATCTTTTTCTTATTTCTGTGGTGGTTGTTCTTAAAACAAATTCTTCCTTCATTATGGTAAATGCGGCATTGATTTTTTGAATAAGTTGTTGTCTTGAAAACAATTCTTCATTATAAAAAAAATCTTTGACACGGTCCCAGGCGTAATAATCGAGCGGCATGAGGTCTGGAGACCGTGCTGGTCACTCAATTGGACCCCGCCTTCCTATCCAGGATTGTGGGAAACAATTGTAACATTCTCTTACAGGTAAGTTGTAGTGGGTTCTTTCAAAACAAGAACTTATTTAAAAAATCAATGCCGCGTTTACCATAGTGAAATGAAGGAAGAATTTATTTTTAGAACAATGAGCACAGAAATAATAAAAAGACATCGTGCTTATATAACAAAAAATAAATATTTTGGTTAGGAACTGATGATTTACTCACCGCTTATAAGATAATTACTTTATTAGGAGATTAGTTTAAAATGTTTGACATTCATCATCAGTTTAAAAAAAAATACTATCTTTCAAAGTATCAGCAATAGGTGAACAGATTATATTTTGGTGGTTGTTGCGAAGAAGTGGATAAGTCAAATTACCTTAAAAATGAGTTAACTATGAACTATTAACCTTAAAAGCAGGATTTTCAATATTTAACTTATGAAAAATTGCCTTGGTTGTGTCTCTTTATAAGGCCTTATAGTATATATTTTGGCGCAAATGGTATTTTTAGAGTGATTACAGGATTTTAAAAAACTGTCATAAATGCCATACTAAAACGTGTACAATTTTCAGAAAAACCAGGGATTTATTATAGTAGTGTAAAAATAAAATACGTGAAATAAAATGAATATTTATAATTTATACCGATCAAGAGATGGAAGAGAAAGGTATAACTTGGAGTCATGAATAAGGAACGAAACAAAATGTGATAGAAAGAGTGAGGTAGGTACTCAGATAAACAACACCTTAAGATTTTCTCCTATGAGTGATTAAATTTTCTTCTCCTACGGGAAAAAAATTTAAATATAATTATTGGAAATATTTACTTCGTTTTCAAAAGGAGTAAAAAAGAATTATATATATATAATTTACTCTTACTCTTATATAACACACTCTTGCTTCCGTTACACATCATCTATTTCTTTACCAACTGGATTTTCAATCTTCCGAGCGAATGTAAAACATGAATATTTATGTTTTATACATTATAATAGTATACATAAGATGCATCCTTTTACATAATCATTCATTGAATTGACCCTTCTGAAATATCATGTGTATCTCAACTGCAATATTAATGGCTTAATAAGTTGACACTATTCTTGCATGACAGTCGTGATTGTTTTACAACAAATCTTCACCCAGCTCTTGTGATTACTATAATCATAATAATTTGATAAACAGAAGGAGAATTCACGTACAATTTCCAGGAGTTCCTGGAAATAGAGCTGGAACTGGAGGATATAATGATTAAAAAGTGCAGAGAGTTGGGACCGGTTGAGTGAGTGCATGGACCGACAAAGGTCAACTCGCTGCACTTCACCAACCTCGTCCCAGGGGCTGATTCATCCTAATCGTGTCTTACCGTCTGTCCATCTGTCCTTCTTTCTTCTTCCTCTTGTAGGTAAAAAAAAAAAAAAAAAAAAAAAAAATACCCATTGAATTCTAGTAAAAGAGAAAATATACTAAATGCAACACGATTAAACCTCAAATCACTTGTACCTAATGTAAACTCTTCCTTTTATATCTATATTGTTGTTTTTTTATTTTATTAATTGTATGTATACTCATTTTTTTTTTTTCCAGATTCAGACAAAATTTGTGAATACAAAACATGTAAAATAACAGTTTATCATCATCCTATAATTTTCTTTTCATTGCGACTTTATTTATTTATTATAGTGATGTTTCGATATCAAATTTTATCGTCTCAAAATAACTGTACCGTTACCAAAAGATCGATTTTCGATACCTATACATTGGTTTAAAAATAAATTGCTATAAGAAAATATAACCCATATGAGAGCTAAAAAGGCAAACCAAACCTAGTAGCAAAACAATAATTTTCAAGCAACAATTTAGTAAACAGCAAGTAGCCTAATTTTCTATAATATACAATATTTAAGTTACTAATAATTCGAATAATAAAAAAAAAAATTCATTTTACAAATTCTTATTTAAAAAAAAAAAAATTAAGGAATCTCCATTGTATTAGAAAAAATCTTTAATTGAGAGGCACACGATATTACTGTTATTTTCATCATTATGTATAAGTTATATTGTATTATATATTATATATAATAAATATAAAGTAAATGAAGATAAATCAATATTTCTCAAAATTCCCTTTTTTTTTTTATTTTATATCCTATTAGAAACACAATAAATAAACAAAACTGAACATCTAAAGTCTCTATCATTTAAAGAGTAACATTTAATTAGAGTAGGAATAATATTTGTATCCAGGTATAATTTATAAAAAAATAAATTTGAAACAAATATTTATAGAATCAGATCTGAAACCAACCTCAAGAACTAAAACTTTATTTAGGGTGTTTATGTTTTAATATAAAAACCAAAACAAAGATGAATATCTTTAGATTAATATCTGATACATAGCATATATCGAATTTTACACAACACGAAAACACCAATAATATACCATAGCTTTTATGGTGGAAGTTGATTGCTTGTCCCCGCTATAAATTAATATATAATACCGTACTAACGGACAGCCAATCTTCCAAATTCCAAATTATTAGGGTTCGGAGCAGCCATTTATGATAAATATTGATTGGAGCCTTGACATAAAGCCCTAATGAGCCCAAATGACTGGAGTTCGCTAATATACAAAACTGGGTCGATATATTAGCATAATTCAAAATAAATAATAGGTATGCCAAAATATTTTTGAATAGACTGACGTTGAGTAAATATAGACTGGGAAGAAAACTGGGAAGTGTACAGAATTATTTAATTTTAATGTTAAATACAAAGTACTAATGATGCGAATTATGACAAATCTAGCATGGTAATTGTCGAGAAGCTATCCTTTTCAAAAAAAAGTTCAAAAACTTAAACATAAATTACTCGAAAATGTGTTTTTCGTAATAATGAAAGGAGATTTATTCATGACTGAACTTAAAATATGTTTGAAATTATATCGTTCTTTGTTAATGGTTAAATTCTCTGTAGAATAGAATACATTATTTATTTTTATTTTTGATTGGAATAACTTGATAATGACTGTAGCAAACTTGATATTATTTCATGAAAACGAAAAAGCGTTCAAGCTTGAATAATGATCTCTTTTTCTTATGATAAAAAATGCAAACAAGTTTTAAAATTAAATCCAGTTATATTTGATGGGGGCAATAACTTTTTTATAGTTGATAACATCAAAAGCTTAAGAACCGTAATCGATGCTGGATAAATTATTAAGATAATATGTGAGACGAGGATAATAAAATAAATTGCTTCAGGAAAACGTTTCCAACTTTATGAAATAAATTGAAAAACATTAAACGACTAGATTATTAAATTGAGAGGACAGTGTAAAAAACACATGTACCAAACGAATTCCTGAATTAAGTTGTAAATACCTAAGACACGTTTACACTTAAGTCATTTCTCACAATTATACAAAGTTAAATCAATTTCCGCCATTAAAAATTAATTTAACTTGTCCACAGCAATAACATTCTTCTGTCTCCACTGACATTGCTTATATTCGCTGAGGTAGCTTTAACCTATCCTGACTGTTTTATAGTTAGTCTAATGAGCATGATGGTTCCGAAAATTTGCAATTCAAAAGCTGAAGAGTACATTAAATTTATTGATCAGAAATATTTTTTATATATTTTTTTTTTTTATATGTTCGGTTTTTCATTGCTTGTGCCCTTCTTTGTGCACTGAGTCTTGTCTTGTGCATTAGAGCTCCCCTCGTAAAGCGCCAGGTCAACGTCATGTACAGATTTTATTGAGCAATAGAATAAGTTATTATCGAAGCTGTCAAGCATAAATTATCACTAAAAGTTCCTGCCACTGCTATAATTCAGTAGTGTATTTGTCTTACGTAAATACTATTACAGATAAAAAAATAAATAAATAAACAAGTGAAATGCTTATCGTGTAATATAATCGTATAATGTACTCAAACTATAGTTGTAAAATAACCATACTCAACATTAGTTTAATTTTCCAAAAAACTTTTTTTTTTTTCTTTTTTTTCGGCCAACAATGTAAGCCTTCTATCAGAGCTAGAAGTAAAATACGATATGAAAAAAATAAAATAAATAAATAAAAAAACAATACCTAAGAAAGGAAAAGCAGTATGGAAATTAAAAAAAGAACAAATATTTAAATAAATAAATTAAATATTTTGCTTAAAAAAAAAAAAAAAAAAATCGACAAATAATAAATGGATATAATTGAGGAATAAATAAATAATTAAAGTATAACAGATAGGTAGAGCATTGCAATAAAGGAGTGATTAAGATTGAGGCGTAAATAGTGTAATAAATAAATTAAGTTATCTATAAATGTTTTTAATCTTCACAATGTTTTTATTTTCTTATTTCTTTTGTAATTCACTGTTTTTTATCATATCTTATGTGTTTTCCTTATAGCCCTGATGAAGGCTTACATTGTAGGCCAAAACGTCGGCACAATAAATTAATAATTTTAATTGTGTTTCCTTGAATGCACAACTCAGCAATCTACATCGTCTTTAATTTTAAACAATTTCTTAAATTATAAATTAGTTTCACTCTCGAGTCATAGTTGATGTTCTGGTTATTTTCATTTTTATGTACTGGTAACTTTATAATTGTATGCTCCTATATGTTCCATTAATGAATGACTTCTTGACGAACATTTTTATTTTTAATATATTCCTGGTTGTCGATAAGCAAAATTGTCCACTTCTCAATCGGACATTTTTGATCCGTTCCATAAATCCTGTAATTATTATAAAAATAACGTTTGCTTCAAAACAGATACATTAAGTAAGTAATACGATCTAACCAATTTGTTATAACGCGTATAATATACGACAACTGATATAATCTGTGTATGAAAGTGCTGATATTTTGATTTTTTTAATCTTTTTAGTATTTAATATGAATGTTCAACATTTGAAATCAGTCATTAAATTGAATTGCAATATTTGTAAATAATTAATAAATTTTAAATGTACTGTATATTTTTGTGTGAATAGTCATTAAATAATATTCAAAAAACTAAATTGAAATATATAATATATAAACAAGACAATTGAAACAATTATATGAACTATATAAATCAAATAAAATTGTAACATACGTATTGCTGCTCAAAAAAACTACAAATCATTATATATGTTTACAAATTATTTTTATCATAAAGGGATGGTCCTAGCGAAAAATGCTTTAAGACAAATTACCAATTACAAAATTGTTGTATTTAACTCACTCTTAATTGATTTTTAATTAACTATCACTAATTTTAATTTCTTTTCAATTTAATTTGTAATTCAATAGTCTTTATGTTTGTTTGTTTATTTCGTTTAACGTCACTTTATGCTGCTATGGCTAATCGGACGATGCTACGGTGGGAGTCCTAAATTTTGCCTATCCAGGTATAATTAGGATAGGGATCTTTAACGAGTACCTGACATCGCACAGGCTCGGGATCCCCCATTTTACGTCCCTTCCGAAGGACGGCATAGCAAAGGATTTTTTACTCCCTTTAAAAAATCCTAAGGTCATCTGCCGGGCTGTGATCCCGCGATCTTGGGTTTAGTAGGTTGCTATGCTAACCACTACACCACAGGTGACCCCAATAGTCTTTATGTATTGTCTTCATAGTCATTAGATATTGAATTTATGTTTTTGTCTTTATTCTCATACAGTTATTCCTTTCATACCTTTGTTTTTTATACTCTCTGCAATTTAGTCAAACATTTTTTTTTGTTTTCTTTTTCTTCTAGCCTTGATGAAGGCTTGCAATGCAATGTCGGTATTATAAATTAAAATATTATTTTTAGTTGCTGTGTATCTATGACTGCCTACTCCAACAATCTACATCTTTAAATACTTCTCAGTTAACTAATACCCTATTTATATCAATTTTCTTCTATTAAACTAGGTTTTTTTTTCTTTTTTTTTAATACATTTTCTCCTATTTAGTTTTAAATTGAACTTCCAACAGCAGTTAGCAATAAAGTTAACTGTTATTTTTCAGTAACTAAATACTCCTGCGGATGACTTCCTCATGAGGATCTAAGGACCAGAAGACGGTCCACCTTCCCTTTAAGTCATCTAATGAAAGCAGGCGCCAGGGCTGGCTGACATTCCTTATACAGGGGCAGCTTTCTCGCTGAATCATTGCTCTCTGTCTCCTATATCCTCTTTCCTCTTTTACGGGCAGGAGTCGACGATCGTTCTACATCTGGAAGTCGAGGCTGCTTGCTGTAGATATTTATCCAAAATCTCTTTTTGGCTATAAGATCATTATAAATGCATGGCTACATGATCTCGAAATATACTTCCACAAAAAAAACAAAACAAAAAACAAAGCGGTCGAGGATAGTCCCTCATAATATTTACATTTATATGTTTTTATTTATTTACATGAATTCACAACTGCTTAGTCTTCCCTCTGCATCCAGTAAATGCATAAATATAATTTCTTTTTTTTTTTTTAATAATATTAATATAACTGGAATTAAATAAAAAAGAATAACACTAGATGAAGAATAAAAGTTAATCTAACAATAAATGTCTTGGTCAGGTACGTCAAAGTCGACGTGGTTTACAGGGATGAAGAAAATTGTACAAGTAGATTACGATGTTGCTAAATAGTGTGAAAAATGTATTATTTTGTAGTATTCAGTCCTAATTGTTAAATCTGCTATTCTTTTCTTCTCCTTTTCATTAAATAGATGATTTTAAGTTTATAATACAGCCGACTCTCAAACATCGAAAACTCGAAATCTCAAATTATTTTCAATTACCTTAGAAAAACCTGTTTAAGTCGAAAAAAAAAACAATAACTATAATAACAATAACTCGGAATAATTTTAAAGAAAAGCCAAAGCTGCAGTACATACTTTACGTATGATAAAAAAAATGATAGTGCACACGAAAACCGATGGACAGTCGTCCATCCTTAAGGTGAACGCTCTGTGAATTGATTTAGTTATTGAGGGTATTGAGAAATATCTGCAGTGTACAGAGAGTAAAGAAGAGGACTCAATACACTATCTTGTGGAACACCAGCAGTTTGTGGACAAAGTGGAGAGAAGTGGATTTCTTGTTATACGTAGAGCAATTGATCTTTAACAATAAAAATATAGAATTTAAAACTACCATAGCTAATATAGACTGAATACAGACAAAATGAGAATTAATTTGCCCTCAACTTGTTTCTTACCTTCTGAAAAAAACTATATCGGTATTATATATATTTTTGCACCATACTTCTATTTATGAAAAACAAGGCTTATTTTTTTACCCTATATATATATATATATATATATATATATATATATATATTTTTTTTTTTAAATATATTACCATTATTGATATTTTATTTTATTTAATCACCTGACTATAAACATGTCAAGGAGACACTTAAAATGTCCAATAAACTAACACTTCATAGACAATCACAGCAGTGTTTTCCATAATTATAAGCTTTTACCAGCACAGGATAAACACGAAAACGCAATAAAATATCTATATACGTTTTATGGCTGCCTGTACTCATCGATAATATCAAGGTCGAAAAAAAAAACCCTATAAAACTAGCGGAATAAATCTAATGTAACCTTCCACGACGCCTTTAAACAGAATTTACATTAAAGTCAAGGCGTCATGAAAACATATCTAAGAGTGTGAATGTCAGCACTACAGGAACAGAAAGAGAATAGTACAATCGGATATTGGCATCAAATGAACTAAATACCTGGAAGCAAGGTCCGTAAATACTACTCGGTTGGCTGGAGTAAGGACTGGTGGAAACTGGTGGCAATATGGTTAATAAAAACGAAATAGTCCAAGAGACTGTGACATATAGCAGAAGTGCCTTTTAAAAATAAAACAATAGATGTAAACAAAATCTGTATTTTTTTTTTTTGTTAAATTATATAAAATGATTATCCATGGCCAACTGGCATGCTTCTATCTTGTTCTAACTCTAATGGCATGCATTCTCTGAACAAATCAGATGACACTGGTGGGATGTTTATAGCTGTGTAAAACCCAGACGTTCATTGCATTTGCATTAAGATATCTACCATAAGTCGATAGATTAACATAAATATATATTATATATGTATTCCAGAGATAGTAAAGCGACAAATTAACTGACTATGAATGTTCTAAGTGGGATGGATGCAATGAAATTATTTCCCCATTACGAGAAGTATTGTTAGTAGTAATCCTCATAAAAGTGTACAAATATATTATTTTAAAAAAAATTATATAATTGAGAAAGTATTACAATCATCCTTAAAGAGGGCAATAAGTAATATGAATGGCTATATGGAACCATTCACACAATATGTACGATAATATATAGGTGAGAACAAAATAAATAAAAAACCTCATAATATATAATACAAAACTTAAAGTGGAAAAAAAAATAAAGAACTGAAACTGTACATTATATGAAGCGACGAAAAAAATTACAATAAAATATATTAAATTAAAAAATCAATACTAATAATAGTAAAAACAAAAATAGGATTAAATGAAAAGTTAAAAATACAATCATACTTTATTTACAACATACACTCTCCTAGGGATCCCACAACCAGACTTGTCGCTCCACTTATTGGTCGTTAATGACCGTGGCTGAATAAATAATATATGAGTATAAGATATTTATTTTATGTTTATGATAAAGAATAATAAAGAAAATTCTGTAGTTGCTTTTATTAAAAATCTGGATATTAGTAAAGAGGATTGTTGGATTTTAAAGTACCAGTAAATCTGGAAAACAGGCAATTCTCTGGTGATAAGTCTATTCCGCGCAGAAGCAAAGGAAAGCCAGCCAGCCTTTCGGTAGAGATACCTAGTTTAATAGTTGATTATTATCGATACGAAGCCACGGCCTGTTGTTGTTTTTTTCATTTATTTATTCATTTAATTAGATACATATTCTTATTTTTATTCAGAAATATTTCATAAAATTGGATTAATAGTCCAGTCAATAAGTACTGAAATGAGGGGCGTAGAGTGCATGAAATATGCGATAATTTTTGACTTTACAGTTTCGTTAGGAGTAGTTGGAAGGTAAACATACTATTTTTGGATTTATCGACTATATCTCGAAAACGGTGGACTCAAGAAAAATATATTACAAATAAATATTAAAGCTAATTAAATTCCCTGTAAAATTGTATCAATACATATTTGTCGAAATTCCAACGGTTTCCGAGATAAACGTTATTGAATATCGATAATTTTCGAAACAAAAATAATTTTTACCTCATTTTTTGTCAAAAATTTGCTTCAAGTGCCAGAAGTGGATATATAAATTTAAAGTAAATTTAATTCTCTACAACATTTAGTCTGACATTTTTTCTGAGAAATGATAGTGGAAGGCACTAGAATTAAATGTTTGACAAAAAAGTGAGTACATTTTTTTTTTTTTTTTAAATTATCGATTTTCAATTATTTATATCTCGGAAACCGTTAGAAGTTCGACAAATATTTATAGATTAAATTTTATAGGAAATTTAATTAGCTTTAATTTTTATCTGTAAAATATTTCTCTAGAGTTCACCGTTTTCGAGATATAACAGAAAAACCTAAAAATGGGACCTTCTCCTTCCCTCCCCCCCACCGTAAGCTCACCTCCCAGGAGCGGGGACTTTTAGTATGTTTACCTTCTAACTACTCCCAACAAAGCTATGAAGTAAAAAAATTATCACATATTCCTTGCACTCTACAGTATGTTAATTGACTGGACTATAAGACACTGTTCTTATATATAATATAATTCCTTTTCTCAAAATCCCAGACGGTTCCATTTAATGATGAGAACTAAATATAACACAGACATAACGACTCGGATCCAGCTGTACTATACAACCAGTGCCCTAACAATCTTACAAACCATTGAACGCCTCTCGTAAGAAAGGAGATCTACACACAAGGCCGGTGGCGCTTTGTTTGTTTAGATGACAGAACAGCTTTATTTTCTCAAACCACTCCAAAGAGGTCCGGCTCCAAACATTGAGGCCACTAGGATACAAACAGGCGGCTTGTCTAACACTCTATGGCTTTTAATCAGTTCCTCATACATGAATCGCAGAAGTAATAATAAAAACAATATCGATAACAACTGAATGTTTATGACTTGCACATATCCTTTGAAGTTGTAACGTTATGCTAATGCGCACTTTCGTAGTACAGCAGAGAAAAATAAATCACTCTTCTTGCAAATGAGTTCGTTAACCAAACCAGCTAATTTTACGCTCATTTCAAGGCTTTAAAACTACGCTTATTTTAACAAGTTCTAAAACTGGAATAAAATCCGATTTTTATGAAAAGTTACATAGCCGATATGAAGCTCTACGCTGGACTTAAAGATAAATCCTAGATGAATTAGATAAAACATTACAATGAAAATTTGTATAATATTTTTTTATTTATTTGTGCATTAAGACACCTGCTGTAAATAAAGGTATTTATGACAAATTTGTAAATAAAAAAAAAATTACAATAGGTACTCATTTACCCAAAGAGAACAAAATTTGCTATAACTATAGCAAATTATATTAAAATAAATAACCCAATTTCTTCCTTACTAAGAAAAACAATAGATCATATATATATTTATATATATATATATATATATATATATATATATATATATATATATATTTATATATAATACTGCTTTTCCCAATTTAAATTTTGGAATTAAAAGGATACAATTATCCAATTTAAATTAAATCAATGATTATTTGAAATTAAAAAGACAAGAGAAAATAAAACGTAATTTTTTTCAGTCTAACGAATATAGCTCCTAGATGGTAGGCCATAGCGAAAGGTGTTATAAAAATTATTAAAAGTTATTAAAATTCTGTTCTGGAAATTGTCAAATTTTCTATCCGAGTAATACTAACAGAGCTAGAGCGTGTCAAATATTATATTTTTGAGGGTGAAAATAACGTTACACGTTTACACAAACATCGTTGACGTATACCCGTGTCAACAAAACAATAATTTGTTAGTAAAACGACAAAATCATTGCCTTTTATAAAAAGATTTAATTTTTCATTTATATATATATATATATATATATATATATATATATATATATATATATATATATATATATATATATATTATGTATATCGAAAAGCAAAAAATTCCAGAAAATAAGTTTTTTTCTCGGCTAAAAGTTTCATTCTTTTTTAGGTGTTTACGTCACCATATATGATGACACTGGGGATATAGAACTAATTAGGATTACTAAAAACATTAATTAAACAAAAACATGCAACACTTTAAAAAAAACATAAAGTCACGCATTTTAAATTTAAAATAATTTATTTCGATTTTCTATTAGATGAAACATATATTTAGCATTTATTCAAAATCACATCAAACCAATACCTCATCGGATGCAAGAAGCAATGAACGCAAATGGCAAATATAAACCTTATTAATTGAAAATTCCTTACATTTAAAGTTGCTTGATATATATTTTTTTTAATGACTACTTCCTTTTATGTAATTAATTTCTTAATAATCGTAAAATGTTTTATACGCCATGGTTAAAGTATAAGTGGATGAAAACATCCAAAATAAAACTTTTAAAAATTTAAAAAGAAAACATAGGGCGGAATTTGTTGCCTATCAGTGTTTCTAAATGTCCGTTAGTAATACGTAATAATAATAATTAGAAGAAAATACTTTGTACATAGCATTTACTATTAAAAAGTTATATTTAGTAATATAATTCCAATCTTTTAAAAAATATTAATAGTAATAGAATGAGAAAAAAATAAATAAATAAAACCCATTGTATTCGAATAAAACACATATTTGAAAACGAATATAAAATTATTTGAAACCAGGTTTATGATGGATATATTTGCAAAAATAATAAAAAAAAATTAAAACAATTTAATAGAGCATTGTCACTATATCTAAATAACATCTGTTGTGATGGACAGGTCTAAATGGGTTTTCTGAGTGTCACTCAACCGATCAGCTGCCCAGAGCCAATTCGGGCAGGTGTTCTAGCCGTTGTGTCTTTCCAGTACTATTTATGAAAACGTTTCAAGCTATAATTTGTCACCGTTGCAATATCATTAAAGAACAGCTGAAAATTGTAAAAGGTCCGTTATGAGATTTTTATTTCTTTGTACTTATTTAAGATAGTCAAAAATAAGATGAAAAATAAGAACCATACAAATGATTAACTGATTACAATTTTAATGACGCCTAGATTTGTTAAATCTACACCAATATGGCTGATTCTCATACTACAGGCAAATTTGAGTCCCCCGCAAAATTCAATGAAGTAAACTTCGTTGAAAATATTGTTTCCAAATCGATTCATGTTATGTGAATTTATGATATTAATTGAAATTATTTGGAATTTTATGGTTTTAGGGTTACATTTTTAGGTTATTCTACGTCGCTTAACATTGTCGTGGCTCGTCCCTATGCTTGGATTTACAATTACGTAAATAATTATTACTTGCTAGAGCGAAACTAACTCAACTAAGTAATAATATTAAAATATCATGGTGGAAGAAAGTGAAAATGTGTTATTTAGGATTATAATAAAAGCAGGGGATTAGGATTATATTCGTTATGAAGCAGGGATGTTTCCTGCTTTATTTATTTTTTACTGTGGAGCCTTAATCTACTAAGATCCATTTTTCACGTTTTCGTTTATAGAGTCACATTGGTGTGTGGGTAAATTCACATTGATGTGGGGGCATTCACAATGTCATGGGTTAGATTATAAACTGATATTTTAAAAAAAGTAAAGTGATTCATGTGTTGCTGCACCACCAATAATCCTCACAGGTAGCTTCTTGGAAGTATCAAATGCTTGCAGCAGGATTTATCTCCAAGATTTATCAACATTTTAATTTAGAATTTTGGTAGCTAGAAGTTTGAGAATCACCCATATAGAAAAAGTCATTTTTTGTTTTTAATCATTATTCCCGAAAACTACTAAACTAATTAATGACAAATTGAAAATGAATTAATCTAACTCACGTCATCTTTCGCAAATGGAAAAGGCAATACGAAAGGATTGCAGTGATTTTGAATATCGGTTTGATAAAATGTCATGATAAACCATAATGAATAATTTTCATTATCGTTTATCCAATATCATTATACATTAGTCTAAAACAATAAGTATACCTTTAGCATCGGTGTTTCCTTTTGTTCTTATTCATATTACTAAAGTTGAAAGTGATGCCCCTTAACATTCCTACTTGATATTCCCGCAACCGCAGGTCGAAACTCATCCCTCAAGAATTTCCGATTCAAGTGCACTGAGATAATAAGCAAGGACCAAATAGGGATGAGAATTCTGGTGTTTTGTCGATCCCATAGACATCGCAATGGTCTGAGTCACACTAGAAAACTTCCAGTCACGGACACCTTCATACAGATCTCTTTTGGTCAATTCACCGTCGAACTATCCAAATGTCAGAACCGTGTTCCCATCGAGACAGCTGTGAAAATATTTTTAAATAGTCGGTGTGTTGCCCCCTTGTCTATATTAAGGGCGCTCCTAGAAGCAACATTATCTAGGACTATTTTGGTCCAGTGTAGTAAAAAGTCATTGGGGGCGCTCTACACAGATGTTGGGACCCCATTCCCGCTATACTCACTTCAACGCCTCTAGTCGTAAATCAAACGCCTATCTCTAGGGCTTCTGGAGTCGTTTTGTCACTAATATCGTAGCATGGTGTATTTTTTTTATTATCGTGTATTCGCATCACTTTTACTATTTAAGGAACTGAAACAAATCTGTACCATTCAATGATTAGCAGTTGAGCAGGTATAAATTTGCTCCTTTTTTCTTATCGCCGATGCTTATTGTTTTGGACTTGTGTAAAATAATTTGATATTGGATAAATAATAATGGAAATTATGAATTATGGTTTATCATTACATTATATCACACCTCTAATCAAAATCGTAGCAATCCATTCGGATTTTCTCGTCCATTTGCAAAAGATGACTTGAATTAGATTAATTCATTTTTAGTCCCATAACAGAGGAAACATAAATAACTTCTTTTAACCGCAATTTTTTTTTTTCAATTTGAAGTAGAAAATTTAGATGGGTCCTACCAGAAGGATAAAAAAACACATTAATAAATTGCACAGAAATTTATCCCGTTATTTATTTAAAAGGTATATTATCTTAATTTCTGATCTTTTTATTATTATATCTGATGACAGTTATCAGACCTATTTGGATTTATGGAGTTGAGCTTTGGGGCTCAACTAAACCTTCTAATTCTTCCCGTATCTAATCATTACAATCCAAAATCCTTCGAAAAATACTTAATGCTCCTTCATTTTTTACTAATAAACGTATCCATAAAGATCTTAATGTCTCATAGGTTGCTAATTTAGCCCAAACCAGATACATATCCTTCCAAGGTAAACACCATAACCACTCAAATCCGTCTCTCAACATGCTTCCCATTCTATTCCCGATTAACCTCCTGAGGCGTCTGAAAAGAAGATGGCCTAGAGACCTTCTAGTATTGAACAGTTATTGAAGTGCTACTGATGAGTAGTTCTTTTCAAGTTTTAACATGTAATTGTTATAGATCATTAGCAAAATATTTTCTGGATGTATATATTTGTACAGTTGTAAGTTTCAATAAGAAAAAAAAGAGAAAAGTATTATATCTGAAAAATAGGGCTGTAAAATTTTGAAATTGTCAAACGGTTTGATGAACTTTAAGGCAAATGAAGAAGTTTATTCGCGAATTTTAAATCTATTTCGTAATGTTCTGGAATCCATTAAAATAAAAATCTTGATTTTTACTATCTTACGGTGTTTTTTTTCTGAGCAGGGCAGTATAGAACCCCAGCCAAAAGACACATCCAAGTAAAAAAAAAAAGACGACATAAGGTTCTAATACGCAATATTATTAAATATACGAATGTGTGTAAATACTCACACACCTTTGACTATATTTTGAAAAGTTAATCTTCTGAACTGCCAATTTGACAGCTCAAGGTCTTTACAGAGTGCTTTCTGTTATAATAAAAAATAGTATTTTGTTATTAGCTGTTATGATCAATGTTGTAAAGTAACCATGTCTTTCCGGCCACTGAACAAATGCAAAGAAACTCACGCCATAGCGAATTACACTTACAAACTTGAGATAAAACCATCACGTCTAAATTACAGAGACGTACATGTTCGATTTCCTTATTTTCCAACTCACAATTTCCATTACAATGGTAACAATGAAGTTAAGTCACTGGGACAAATGAAGACTAAGAGGGCCCGCCGACAGTAAGCAGTATATTTTCCAGGCTTACAAAGGGCCACAGTAAAGTCAAGCAAGCCTTTGAACAGACTGACTTCACTTCCCTGACAAATGCCCACAATATACCTTCGGATAAGACGAGACTTTATGGAGCTCGCACTATTATAACCATAATCTATTATAGTCAGTCTTAAGGAACATTTTATCTGTTACAGGGTCCGTTAGTACGGCTTCATCTCCGGCTGTAGCGGACCTGATAGTTCTCGGGGGTTATGTTTGTCTTTGCCTTGGTGCCGATGTGTATAACATCAAAAATAATTGCTGATATTTGTTAAGGGTGTGGCAATTTAGATTAGAGAAAGGTTAGACTGGACCTAATTTGACAAACTATAGATTCCAATTTTGCTTGGGATGTCGTATGGATGCATTATTTCAAGATGGCAAAGGTTGGTTAGTCTGTGGGAATGGTAAAAACATTAAAAACGATATGTCAGTTATGTGGTGTGTAGATAGTACACAAAGTTAAAAATTACATGTTTTCATTTAATAGGTTATTTTTCTATAGGATTAATAGATTAGTTAGTTATTGTCCATCAATTAAAAAATATTCATTTACATGTAGTAATTAGACCCATAAGGAGTTAAGATCTGGGGCTCGACTAAACCAATCCAAAACCCTTCGTTAAATCCTCAATGTTCCTTGTTATGTCACAAATAAACTCATCCATAACGATCGAGATGTACTTTATGTTGCAGATTTGGCCCAAACAAGATACTTTTTCTTCCACAACAATCTACATACCCATTCACATCCACTCGTTTCCCAACTTTGTTCGTATTCAAGGCCTACAGGGAGGTAATCCTCCGAGCCGTCTAAAAAGAAGATGGCCTAGGGACCTTCAGATATAGAAGTGGTACCAGTCAGTGGTTGCTTCACAAGCAATTGGCATGTTATAAATGAACTTTATGATCCCATGTACTAGATTTTTTTTTTTTTTAAACAGCTGTAAATTTAAATAAACAGACAGGTAAAAAAAAACGTTACTTAGCTGATTATACGGTAAATAACTTATACGTAAGGCATTTTTTCTGCGATTTAAATATTCATTCATCAGGGTTTCGGTTTTTTCTTTTAGTTCCTCTCAAATATTCCTTAATGTTACACAGACCACAGACACTACCCAAATTATATTACGTGATTGTAATTAATAAAATAAAGAAAACAAGTAAAGAGAAACAATTTTTTTTTAAGAAGTTACTTTTATTTTATTATTATATTTTACAGATTTATAAGCCCTGTTTAAATGGTCAGTTAAAACCTAAAGAAACATGTAATATTTTCCGAAAAAAAAATGGAAAAACACTCGGTGGAATTATTTGCCTGTTAGCATGTTTTATTTTTACTACAAATGGTTTACAGTTTTTCCTTTTTTTTATTTTATTATATTTTTATTGATATTTGCAACTGTGTAGTAAATATATATATAGTTTTCTTAAATTTAAAACATCATTAATATTTTGATATTTTTTCCAAATTCAACAGTGTTGCTCTAGAAAAATGTGCAAGTATACTTTACAGAAGAATGTTTTTAGAAACGCTATAACCATTAGTAATATAATGTTTAATATCGATTAAAATATTATACGTTGGATATAACTAAAGTTATGCAAAATTTAATCAAAGCTATTTGACTACTAATTCACGAATCAATCACCTAATTTAATAATGATTAAATATTTCAGTCGATTGTTTTTGATTTAATGATTATTTAAAAGATTGATTATTATTATATTAGGTGATTGATTTCAGTGGTAGATTTCAAATAGCTATGATTATATTTTGCCCAACTCTATGTGGATATTACTGTTTGAGAAAACTTTTTAAATCAACTTTTCAATAATGCGGATTTATTACTCCAGCGTCAAGATTTTTTTTTTTTTCTAGACTCGTAAATAAATGTTTTTAGAAAACCTATAATCATTGGTAGTATAATGTTTCATATCGATTAAAATCTTCTTATAAATAGATTATAACCAGAGTTGGGCAAAATTTAATCAGAGCTAAAATTTAATCACAGCTATTTGACTAATTTAAGAAATCAATCACCTAATTTATTAATGATTAAATATTTCAGTCGATTGTTTAGTGAATTAATGATTGACTGAAAGCTTGATTATTATTAAATTAGGTGATTGATTTCAGTGATAGATTTTAAACAGCTATGATTAAATTTTTCCCAAATTTAGATATTACTGTAAAATTCAATCTGTTTGAGAAAACTTTTTAAATCAGGTTTTTAATGATGTGGATTTTCCTTATATTATTCCCGTCTAAAGATTTTTTTATTCATTTTTGTGTTTTTCTTGACTCATAAATAAATTAATAAAATAAAGCACCTTGCTGTTTTCCAAGAAAACGCTTTTACATTTTAGGAATTTTAAGAGGACATCGACTTAGGAAGTCGTGGAAGTATTAGCCATCCATAAAGTATTTTTAACAAGGTCTTAAAACAGAACGCCACTGAAGGCATTTAATATACGAGTAGGTGCTTTTATTAAATAAGACCGTCTAATAAATCATTTTGAATATTCATAAACTAGTCCCCATCAAGTGAATATTAGATAATGACTAGTTTAAAATTCTTACGACAAAGTAATATTCCGTCGTTTACGACATGTCGATCATTCTCAATTAAATCAGAGCCGAATTAGAGCAGCCTACCTTTTAGGATGCAAATTTATTTATAGCTGTCTGTTATAGCAAAATGGATTCCCTTTAAAGTCTGCTACACGAGAGGATTTAATGGAATGCAATAATTCTCTTTGAACCGGATTTATTAAAATCAATTAGTTGACAGTATTACATATTAGATTACAAAAAGTATTCATAAATAACATGCATATAGGAATACATAATGACATTAAACAACTTCTACCTATTTATTTATTTATTTTTATAGACTTAAATTTTAATTTTTCTTCAAGCGTTAACGCTATTTAGGATAATTAAAAACATCAAATACATGAAAGCAAGCAGTGTTAACAAAAAAAATGAAATTTTAAACTAATATGATTTATTACAGTTATGCATTAGGTGAGGCATGTCCCTCAGGATTTTATTTAAAATCACATAAGGCCGATACCACATAGAATACATAATGTAATGAACGCAAAGGGTGGATATAAACCTTAAATTTAATATGGGAACGCAAACCTCTAAAAATAAATAAAAATTTTTAAAATAGAAATAAATTTATTAGACATTTTTTTTTATTAGATATAAAAAATAAAAAGAAATTTATGTGTCAATGAATGAATATTAAGCTAATTCAAACAATTATCTTGTACATTTTTTTAAAAACCTATAGCTCAAAAATTCCACCCGATTTTTTTAATTTTCTTGGCTGGTTCACAAACGTTTTGCTTATGGCTTCATATTTATAAACTAGGGTATATGAAACGTACACGGGTTACTAAAAACATTAATTAAATAAAAGAAAGCTGTATTTAAAAATAATAACTAAATTTACTTGGCTTCTTCGTTATGATTTCGTTACATTGGCTTTTTTAGATTGTAAGCCTTTTATTCACCATCGCCTTTCATTTCAAAAACAATAAATTATAATGAAGGAGAGTAAATACCAAAATTAACCAATATAACAAAAAATAAATAAATTGAATAAAAGTATAAGAATCTTGCAAATTCATAGACGTGTCAAAGATTTTTACAGTGGTTCCAAGGTTTTTGTTTTTTAATGATGGTATGTGGATTTCTAGTAATTCGTTTATCCAGATGTTTTTTAATTCTTAGATTTTTGTTTTTCATTTTATATGTACAAGACTAAAGCAACAAGAAACTGTTAGTCGTTACAGACTACTTAAACACTTCCTAGCCAAACGATCAAGCTCCCAATTCATTACAAAAGACGGTGATTAGACTTATTTGGACGTACGGAGTTGAGTTTTGTGGCTTTATTAAACCATCCAATTCATCTCGTATCCAATTCTTACAATCAAAATCCTTCGAAAAATACTAAATGCCCCTTACTTTTTCAGCAATAAACTTATCCATAAAGACATTAATATTCCATTTGTTGCCGAGTTACCCCAAACAAGATACCTATCCTTTCATAGTAAGCTCTATAACTACTCAGATCAGTTAGTTTCTCAACTTGCTTTCCACTCCGTTCCCAATAATCCTCCGAGGCGTCTAGAGATCTTTTAGTGTAGATTTTTTACTGAAGTGCTACTGATGAGTTGTTCTTTTTAAGTTTTGACATGTTATTAATCATCATTATCGTTAGTAATCATTATCAGCTCATTTACTTGATGTATATATTTGTACAGTAGTAAATTTCAATAAATTGATTTAAAAAAATATATGTATACGTCATTTTTTTTTTTTATTGGTTTCGTAGTTTATATTATTATTATTCAGAAGTTTGTTTCTATTTACAACATACAATCGATTTTTAAATTATTAAACGAATATTTCGGTCTGTGCATTATCTTCAGTAAAGGATTGTAAAGGCATTGCAGTGTATATTTTTCTCAGCTGAGACTGAGGCCCGGTCGTCATAAAAGCGGTCATAAAACGACTTGCCTGTAATGGACTGAGTACCAGACAATGCTCAGGAGAACAATACAATACCAGGCTCCGGGCAGGACACAAGAGGACATCACTGAGGGGAAAATCATCCAATCTTTATGCTAATGTACTTCACCAGCTGCACCATCTTCAGCTCTCAATGAAGAATCACCTATAGGTTTTTCATCATACATCATAATTCGAAAAACAGTAATGTAATGTAATGTAACAGTTTACGTTATGTGGATGGAAAAAAGTAACCATTTAATCTTACCTCTTGAAGTAGGCATCATGGTAAGGGAATGACAAAACAGATAGGATATACGAATTATTTACGACTTCTGTAGAAAAGTTTAATTTGAAAAATAGTTTCGAAAGTTAATCAACCATCTTCAATACTAAAAACATACAATAATTTCAAAACTTCAACGGTTAACTTTAACATCTGTTAAGATTATATAAATTATTTTTTTTTTTTTAAATTAAAGACAAAAATTTAAACTTCTATGTGCTGTACAATAACTTCTTAAAACTTTGAAATACCCGCTAAGAAGTAGAAAATAAAACTGTCTAGTGTGATAACATTATGAAACCGTGAAACCAATGTTAAAATCTAGTGAAGTCAATGAATTTATAAGGTTTTTATATTTTTATTCAATTTATTTGTTTTTTGTTATATTGGCTAATTTTCATTGTTTTTGAAAGGAAATGCTGATGATGGACGGAAGGCTTACAATCTAAAAAAGCCAACCCAACAAAATTGTAACAAAAAGACAAGTATCACGAAAATGTAAACCTTTTTTGAATGGAATAACCAACTGGAATAACTAGTCGGTATTAAAATCACATTAACTTGAAATTAATCTAAGCAATAAGTGTTTTAATGTGGTCCATATTTATATAAACAGTGATCCTTTTTTTGTGTAAGGTTTTTTTCACAGCCAAAAATGTAACAATTTGACAATTTAAGTCGGTACTTATAGTAATGACTGAATGAGAAAATGGCTAATGGCTAACGCTAAGGCCTTTATTTAAAAAAAAAAAAAAAAAAAATTGTCAATTTCTCTAGCTCTATTGGTCTTGATCGGATCGAAAATTTGTCAATATCTGTTTAATGGAGATTATTTTTTGTTATATAACATTTGACACCAGGACCTACAGTTTAGAAGCTATATAACGTTTAATGAAAAAAGTTGCGTTTGAAACGTGACCCTCTTTCTTTCACCTTTTTACTTCGAGTAATCATTTATAGTTAATTTAATTTAATTATTAATTGAAGTAATTTGATCATTTTAATTCTAAAAAGTAAATAGGGAAAAGCAGTAGAGTAAAGATAGATATTTCCATGATATATTGTTTTTTCCCAATCAGGGAAAAATTGAGTTTTTAATTTTACATACAGCTTTCTTTTATTTTATTAATGTTTTTAGTAATCCTAGTGCGCTTCATATGCTCTAGTTTATAAATATGGGGCCATAAACAAAATAAAACTTTTAGCCAAGAAAAATAAAAAAGCAAACAAACATCGGATTGAATTTTTGAACCAAAGATATCTAAAAAAATGACAACATGACAATTTTTTGAGTTAGCTTTATATGAATTCCTTGACACATAAATTACTAATCTTAACGATGCGTTCCAGATACCCAGTTGAACGGACATCATTGACACACCAAAACAGAAACATCAACATCAATTTGTTGACTCCTCGAAATGTCCAAAGTGGCAGGATTGTAAATATTTGCGAAGGGAAAGGAGGCTTAAGAGGAAATATTAACACTGTAACATTGGAGGACTGGGAGGGGATTGCGACAGCCAGCTCAAGTTATAATGCGATTACCACTTCATTTTATTTAGTGAGCAGTTCGCCTTACACCTGCGAGATTTATGTAACAGCTTTTATAGCAAGGCAATTTAAATGACAATCCGGCCCCAGAAACTGAGACAGGTCGAGATACAGAAGTAGGGCAGAGTGGGAACGGTGGTTGGATTGAATTGTCCTCTTGAGCAATGTCAAAACGATTTCAGCTAATAATAGCAAGTCAGCCTGTGTAATGACAAATCAAATAAATCAAGTAAATAAAAAATTATAAGAATTTTCTTTTTTTATTGTTCTGGATACAAGAGTAAATACAGTTTTCTGAGAAAAAAAATATGTGAACAATTGATTAAATTGCAATATTTTTAAAATTAGTTAACAAATAGCTATAAAAAAATTATTTTCAACTAGCATAGTTTTATACTTTAATAAATAGTTTTACACTTTAAGTTTTCCGTATTGATGTGAGAATTTTAGTGTTAACTTGTGTTACTAAGTGATGTATAGTATACTCCCTCATATCCGATTTTACTGGAGCTAAAACCACGTCGGGTAAGGGAAAAAGCTAGGTAAAGATAATAATAGTCAATTATAATTAAAAAAAACATATAATAAATATAACTATTAGAATAACAAATAGTTTTTCGCTTTGAAAGGTTCCCTTCTGAATACTTAATTCCACATTACCAGCATAGTTTTGTTTTCCTCTGTAGACATTTTTATTAAATTTCCTTTTTTATTTTTTTTAATAATAGTTCATTACATAGCATTAATTAAATATTTTTATGAACTTATGAATGAATGTACACAATGTATATTGTCAAACTTTCTTTTTACTTTAGTATGATCACAAAACTATCAGTTAAATTTAATAACTCGAAAACTATACAAATGATACAACTAACAATTTAATAACTCGAAAAGTATACAAATGATACAACAGACAATATAATAACTCGAAAACCATACAAATGATACAACAGACAATTTAATACCTCGAAAACAATACAAATGAAACAACATATAAGCTTATAATTAAATATTATTACGTAGTAAATTTAATATTAATTTTATTTATTGCTTATACATTTTTAATTTTAAACACACGGTAAGAATTTTTCTTGTTTGAGAGCATCGTTTAAGAGAACGCAGGAATGAAAGACTTTACTGTATATTAAAATATACAGTACACAAGCTTAGCTAAGTAAAATTGAAGAACAAAGAATAACAAGTTGGGTCGATCGCTTCTGAAGAGTAAATCACTTTTTTCGTTGAGATTCAGAAAATTACAAACTAAATAATAGAACTAGAAGGCATACAAAATTTTCCGGTGATGTTAAACCTAATATTTTATTTGTGATTCCAAATTATATATTAAGAAAGTGAGGAAATTAATTTATATTACTAAAGTGAAATGCTCAAAGCAGACATTTAAAATATCGATGGATTCTAACAATAGTTAAAAAAAGCCAACTAACGGAGTTTGCAGTTGGCTGAAGAATTATTTTAAGAAACATAAGGTCCAGAATCATTTTTAGAAACGCAAAAATGATTAATAATAAAACCAAAAATTTTTAAAGCTTTTTGCCAATATAGTTATTTAAAAGTAGTATAGTTGGCTTATTTTTGTTGACTAATTTCAGAATCACGTATCTTCGCCCTTGACCACAATAATTCTGTAACAATGTGTTAAGGCAAATCACTTGTGGTGTTTTAGTGAAAATTATATATCGGAAAATATTTACATTTGATATCGTGGGAAACAAGTTTGGTACCGGATTCCCAGGCAGAATATGAATATTGTAAATATGTATGAGTGCAATTATGAAATTTAAATTTTGTTCTTATGTTTTTTATTTTTTATAAAAGTTTTATACTTATATATTCTCTATTTATATATTATATGTGGTATTAATGCATTAGGATCATAATTAACAATTTACAAACTGTATTTCATTTAAATTGCAGATGTTTAACTTATGTTTTACACTATGTTTAAAAATAATTTTATAATCCCTAACTGTATAATAATTTTTTTGATGATAGCTATACCACTGATCCATCCATGAAACAGAAACACCACCTAGGACCCTATCTAATGGAACAAACGTTTAACTTGGAATCCACCAACAAGACTAAAACGACAAAAAAACTATTCATCTTTTCGATTGCTTCAACATTACCAAAAAAACGCTCTAAGATGCCGATTAATTACAAAAGAGTCATTTACGTGACAGTAATATAGACCTATGTGGACATATGGAAATTAGATCTGGAGCTCAAAATACATCTCGTACCCAACCCTTGCAATGCTAAATCCTTCAAATAATTCTTATTGTTCCTCACTTTTTAACAAATAATCTTATCCATAAAGGCCTTATTGTTCCACATGTTGCTGATTTTTCTAATACCATATACCTATCATTTCATGGTAAACTCCATAACAATTCAAATCCACTAGTATCTCAACTTGCATCTCATTCTATTCTCGACAACTCTCCGAAGCCACTGAAAAGATGATGGCTTCGGGACCTTTTCATATAGAACTTTTATTGAAGTTGTATCAGTTGGAAGTTGCTTCACAATCAATGGTCATGTTATTATAAACGTTGGAATCGCATTTAGGAGTGGGGACTCGATGGCCGAGTGAGTTGGGGCTTGGGTATCAGTACTCTCGTAATCAGAAGGTCTTGGGTTTGAATCCCACCTGGGAGGGTTAAAATTTATTTCGTGGCGATCTCACGAATAAATCTTGGCCTTCCCACTCTGGCTAGAATAAGTTGGTAAACTAGGTGCTTTCTGCCCTAGTTGGAGTACATAAGGACGATAAGACCAAACACAACAAACAACATTTAGGGTAAACCAGACAGTTATTGACACCCAATTCTAAAAATTAGAAAAAAAAAAAGGTATATAGAAAAAAAAAAAAAAAAATCATCAAATTCCTTTTCAATCCTACATCTCAGCTTTGCAAAAGTACTTTCGATTCTGTCCGTATTTTATAAGATATCCTTAGGGTTTAAGAAGTAATTTTTTTTTTTTTTAATGGTATAAATTTTAAATGAGTCAGACATTACATACTACTGAGGAAATATATAACAGTCAATTCAAAACACGAAAGAAAAAAAAAAGTTTGTTTTTATTGTTTTTTTGTCCTGTTAATTTATTGACTCAAAGTGCTCTTGATTTTAACTGTAATCAATTAAGTGTTTCTTTACTGGCACCAGTGAAATCTTTAATATTTTATAACTGATTATATACAATGACTGATTTTACCTTCTTTTTTTTTTGTCACTATCTTGTATGATACATTCCAGGAATAATATTTGCTGTAAACTTTCTTGCTTAGCTTAAAGTATAGTGATAAGGAAAAATGATTGCGAATTTGAACTTTATTAAACTATTGATTCTATAATTATAGTATGAATAATTCCGAGTGTCAATAACTGTTTGGTTTACCTAGATAATTTTTTTTTTTTTTTTTTATACATTTGTAAATTTCAATAAAGACAAAAAAAATATTATAGTTATTTGTACTGCTGCGTTTTTAGGTTTAGGATTGTTTATGGGAGAATTTAAATAGTTCTATTTTAAAGATTTATTAGTTTTTATTTTAATCTGCGGCTTATGTTATTAGAATAGCTTCTTCAGTACTTGATTGTTTATTTTGCTTAACGTCACTTTATGCTGCTATGGCTAATCGGACGATGCTACGGTGGGAGTCCTAAATTTTTCCTATCCAGGTATAATTAGGGTAGGGATCTTTAACGAGTACCTGACATCGCACAAGCTCGGGACCCCCACTTTACGTCCCTTCCGAAGGACGGCATAGCTAAGGATTTTTTACTCCCTTTAAAAAATCCTAAGGTCACCTGCCGGGCTGCGAACCCGCGATCTTGGGTTTAGTAGGTTGCTATGCTAACCACTATTCCACAGGTGACCCCTTCAGTACTTGATACAACAGTAATACGACATAATTTTTTATCAAATAGTACTAACTACGTAACACTTGTGAAGTTTTCGTTTAGTAAATATCTGTGTATATACAAATACATGCATAAAATAAAGTAATTGAGTTGTCGCCTTATTTAGATAAACTTGAAGAAGCACCACCTCTCAACAAAAATAAAAAAGACAAATCACTGAAAACTAACAACAAAAATAAACTAGAGGATTACACAATCAGACAGGTTGAACTTGTCGACACAAGAGGACAAGTTATTTACGAACTGGGTCACAATGCAGGAACCCAATAAAAAGACTACTCAAAAAAGGCTAGAACCTGGATATTGTGTCACTATTGTTGGGATTACAATAAAATAAGCTTGTCAGCCGAAGCAAGGCTATCCTATCTACCCTTCAGGATCAGTCTGAAATATAGCAGTGGTAACTTGTCCTTAAGAATAAAGGAGGAAAGGATAACGGAAGGACACGGTGTGTTTCTCTCAGTGACTGGCAGCAAGGATATTACTTGGTTTAAATGAGTTTCCAAAAGAATTAATCGAAAGTCAAATTGAATGAATTTCAGAGCGACCATTAACAAATAATTAAAATATATCGGTAATTTTCGTGATGAAGTCTACAATTCAAATTACATTAAAAACGATTTAACTATTAAGCTAGAAAGTCAGGCCTTTAAAAAAAGCATTATCAGAAATTGGTTAAGTCGGGATTCTTAAAACTTTATTTCTTAGGTCTTAAAGTATCTATTTTAGTGCAAATATTTTAAGAGTAATTACAGGATTTTGGAAAATTACCAAAAATACCCTACTGAAAAGTACATAATTTTATCTTATCAACTTCTTCACAACAGCCAGACATATAACAGAAATAATTGATCATTGTGTATTCAAGTAACCAGAATAACACAATACCTTCCTAACGAAAGTAATTGAACATGTTTTCTTTTGTTTCATTTCTGCAGTAATTTTAAAAACATACAAAGATTATCTTCCTTGCCAACTTCATTGCTTATCATGTTTGCCTCATTAAATAGTGCTATGGATTTCTTTTTAAGTAACAATACAAAACGGATGGACTCATTTTTTATGTGTGCCTCCAAAGACACTTTTAGAACTGCTACCGTTCAAAAATACCAATATTAAAAAAGAAAATCAAACAATGAATTTATATGTCTGAAGTACTGTGTAGCTACTTATATGATAAGGTAACTTGTGAGATTATTAATTAATAAAATATTAAAGATTTCACTGGCGCCAGGGAAGAAACGCTTAATTGATTACAGATAAAATCAAGTGCACTTTAAGTCAATAAATTAACAGGTAAAAAAAAAAAAAAATTGTTTTGTTTTCGTGTTTAGAATTCTTATAAGCCAATTGTCTCAGTAGTATGTAATGTCTGACTCATTTAAAATTTATACATTTAATTTTTAAAAAAATACTCCGTAAACGATGACAAGGAAAGTTTAAAACTACTTTATTAAAAAATTAATCCTAGATATTAGACCATTCTTTGCTATTTAACAAACCGAGCCGATAAGCTGAATCCGTCAGAAAACTGCTTTTGTAAAAAAAAAATATTACAATTTGCCTCATTCAAGGGCAATAAATAAAAATAATTATGAAGTAGGTTTCAACTAGAACACAGCGCTTCTCTATGTTCTCTAAGTTTCCAAGCTTCGTACCAAATCCAAATACCAAATCATTCCATTAGTGTTGGAACCATGATTTTCTCTTCTGCTAATTTTTCCCCACTTTTTAACACAGTAAATTACTTATTCTTGGATGTTTGATTATTTAGAAGTATGTAATGAATTTTTATTCTTTTTCTAAATAATGTAGAATATATTATAGGTATTTAATCGCGTATTTTACTCTATATATTTGCATATATATGTGCGCATTTTTAATTTTTTATTGTATACAATTTAAAGCCCTAATTATAACTATCGATATATATTTACATTGGTATATATCGATTACAGTATGAATCCCCTGAGAGGGATCATTAAAAATTTCCGTATTCATAATTTTTTATTTTAATATTAAGTACATCATTGTTGTACGAGCAGTACTTACTAGATAGTGTGCTACAGAAATGTTGTAACCCATCTAACCTCACTTATCAAATATTCCGAACAATCAAAACCTCTTCAAAGAGTACTCATCCATCCAAGAAGAAACAATATTTGAACTTTTTTACATATTCAGTACTGATTGACCCAGTCCGCTGTACACTTTCAAGAAGCGATAAAGAAGTTATTAACTAAATAGCTTTAAAATATTGGAGTAGTGTATACTGCCGAAGGGAGAGGGATGGCTGGGCAGGTAGCTCAGCGGTTTTTGTGCCCCCCGCACCTGTAGGCCTACCTGCACCTCCCTAATCACCAGCACCACCTACACCTGTAGATCTTATCTTCAATACTTGTTTGTTATAGCAGTATAGCAGCAGGGTGGTGTATTAGTAGCTTACCGATAATCTATTCCTCTATTGTGTTAAGTTGATAAGGTAAGTAGGGTGTGATAGTAACAGCAATACAATCCTATTAATTTTCTCTTCATTATACCAATGAAGTAGAGTCTGGATGGTTCGAGGTAAACAAGGCAATGAACTAGTGAAAACAATGCAGGGATATTCATGTCTGGAAATGACCCGTAACCATAATGAAAAATCATAAAAAATATTTGTATTTTTGTTTTGTTTTTTAAAAGCCAGACTTAAAAGACAAGAAACTGCTCGTCGTTTCCGATTACTCCAACATTTCCTAGGCAAGCGTTCGAAGATCCTAATAAATTATGAAAGACTTATTTACATGACAGTAATTAGACCCATTTGGACATACGGATTAGAACTTTGGGGCACCACAAAACCTTGCAATTCATCTCGTATCCAATCTTTATAATCTAAAATCCTTCTTAAAATCCTCAATGCATTCATAGAGTTTGCTTGTCACAAACATATCTATAAAGATCTTAATATGCAAGGCCTAAACCACATACTATTCTTTCATAGTAAACTTCATGCCAACTCGAATCCATTGTCTCCCTGCTTGCCTCCTACTCTATTCCCGGTAATACTCCGAGGCGTCTGAAAAGAAGATGGCCCAGAGACCTTCTAATGTTGAACAATTATTATACTGCAAGTACTGCAAGAGAGTACCTAGTTTTTTTACAAGAAATTAACATATAATTGTAATCGTTTCCCTAAAATTTACTTGTTATATAATTCATACACTTGTTAATATCAATAGACAGCAAAAGAAAAAACATTTTTTTTTTTTTTAAGGTGTGTTTACGAAAAAATATTTTTTTTTTTATAGTTTGTGAGTATATTCTATTTTTATCTCTTGTATATTTTATTTTATTTCTTGTATATATATTTTATTTAATTCTAGTATATATGTTTTATTTTATTTCTTGTATTTTTAAAGGCTGTTTATATTAATTTTCTTATGATTGTACATATTGTATGAATAAGTCTCTGTCATCAATATTACTCATTGCCCTTGAGTGAGACAGCTTGTAATTATTCAAATATAAAGCATAAATAAAGTATACATAATAGTTTGTGTCGATACCAAAGTTTTACTATTCCCGGTAGCGGTAGCGGTAAAAAAAAAGATTCTTAATTTTCGGTATAAATAAGTTAATAATTAAATTTAAGAATGAATTTCTGTTTCAAGAAATAATTGATATGATGGTTTAAAAAAATAAATAAAAATAATTAACTAAAAAAACAATAATTATTCAAAAAATAAACTGGTAAACAGCAAATAGATTTTAATATCTGTAACAATATATATATATATATATAAGTTTATAGCAATTTGGATTAATAAATTCCTCTAAAAGAAAGGGAAAAATATAATACAAAAAAAAGTATAATATAATGATGATATTGTCTGACCTGCATGCATGTCTTTAGTGACTGAATTTTTGAAAGTTAGACATTGTTATCCTGTTTCTTCAAATTCCAAAAGTGAATATACATACTCAAAAAGCTGATGATTGGCTTGTAGTAGTAATGCTTAATTTTTGAAAATTATTTTAAATTTTTACCAGGAAGTGTTAAAAAATTACATGTTATTAAAAATGAATAAAACATCAGGCAAAAAACTTTTTTTTATCTAATAATAAACCTATTTAATTAATAAACTATTAATACATTTAAATTTTACTATCTTCTAACACTACAACAATAAAGCAGAATATTTATATATTTAATTAATACGGGACGAGATTGCCGATTGAGAAGGCCTCGGTATAGGTATATGAGGTCATAGGAAACACCAATGTCCGGTTGGCAGTGAATAGTTAGGAAATAATTTACATATTATCAAACAGGAAGGATACGGGCAATGGCACCGACGGAATTCGCCTTAAATCTAATTTATATGCATAAATATTTAATTGCATATCGGATCAAACAGAGGCAAAGTATTATAATTTCAGCATTTATGGCAGATTCCAAATTATTACCTATCGTCACTCAATTGTTGTCAGCCTTGGCTTGTAAAAGTCAAATTTGTGAGGAGTGATTATTTTTAAGAATTTTTACTAAAAAAATCACTCATACTGCCTATTCATTTGAACCTTAATTTGTAAACTAAGCAACAGATTAATGTTGTTTTTAATAAAAGAATTATTAGGTTTTTTTTTAATCCGCGAGATGTTGACTAATTTGTAATAAAATGTAACTTCAGGAATTTAATTACATAAATTCCTTATTTCTATCAAGAATTTTAATTCTTTATATAAAATTTTCCAAAGTTTAACTCCAACTTCAACATTGTTCAGTGGACTGTGAGTGTATACAGGCTTTAGATGAATGATAAAATGTGTATAAATCACATTTAATACGGAATGAGTATGATAAGCCGGTATGAGAAACCTGAAGATGGGAATAAAGTCCCGAAACATGTTGTAAAATAAATTAAACAAATTAGGAGTTGGGCCATAAAATTATATTTACAAACAGTAAAGTTGAATCTACAATAAAAATTATTATCGATAAAGGCTGTTTTTATTTCTATCAACCTATTTTTAAGCGTAAAAGTATAAATGGAAAAATATGGCCAACTAGACGCCGCTTTTTGCCAACTGATTGCCGACTATAAATTAGAGTTACCTTACAGCTCTCAAATCCAATTAAGAAAGGTATGTACACTACAACAATAATTGTAAACCTAATTTTAATTGCTGGTGTTTTTAATATCGGTGAATAAATGTATGAAGATATGCATAATTTTCGAAACTAGTTTTCAGATAAATTCAACATCATAGTTATTGATTCCTGATAAGAAATATATGGTTTTGAAAGTTCTTAGTACAACAGCATATTATAATTAAAACTAAGATATTCGCTATCGACTGATAATAATAATGTTTAAAAGAAAACTATCATAGAAATATGAAAAATGGTAAAAAATATAGGAAATGAAACTGAATAATTAAACAATTTATAAATATATACCTAACAACAAAAAATTACGATAGGCAAACAAATATATACAAAAAATAAGCAGTGATAAAAGTTTTCCACCGTATATTTTGACTTACGTAAGCAATAAACTTAATTACAATACTTGTCTTGTTTGATTTTTTAAAAGCTATCGATTGTATATAACTCTAAAGATTTCGTCAACTTTTAGTGCCCTCTCTTATTTTCCCTTGCTTACATTATGGGGGTTGCTTGGTTTATGGGGGGGCTGTCTGGAGATTTCGAGATGAAGCCAGGGAGACTGATGAACTGTTTCATTAGATTTATCTTCGAGATCCCTAGGCGGTCACACGTTACTTGCCGATATTCTGAGCTTGGGTGGCTTTTTCCTAAATTTCGACGGCAATACTTTCTGGGTACTTTCCTATTCCAATATCTAAAAACCAAAAAAACCTTCCTATATTCTTGATCTATTAATTCTGCGCTCTTCTATTCACCCCCTAAACACTAGATCCAAACCTTTTAACCTGTATATCCCCTCACATAAAACTGCTTCCTTTGACAAATCCTTCATCATTCGTGCTACCTCCTTCTGGAATTCCCTAACCACTTCCATTCGTAAAGCAGCTTCCCTAACTTCCTTTTAAAATAATTTATTTCTGTACCCTTTGGACAATCGATCTTCCGCAAATATGTAAACAATTAAATAAATACCTAGAATTACTTTTTGTTCTCTCTCTTTCTTTCTTTTATATATAAATATATTTACGATTGTTTTTTATGTTATTATTATTATTTCATATTTTTTTTTAATTTAATTTTTTCTTCTGTCAAAAACGTGGAAATTACTGAAGAATTTAATTTGTACATAATACGGCCTGACAATTGTATCTGTAACTGTGCATTATTATTATTCTAAGGGGACTGTAGGTCCCAATAGAGTTTGTTTTTTCATTAATTTTCATTTCATTTCAATTAATTGAATTGCAATACGAGTTTAGCTTATGAGGACATTTATAAAGGGTAGACTAGAAAGGAGTGAGACTTAACAACAATAACAAAAGCGAAGTATTAAATTAGTTACAATTTGTTTTTTGTTTCTTTAAATTAAGTGTTATAGACTTGGATGGATGACCGCCCTCAGGTTTGTAACTTGGGCGGGATCGAGGGAATATGCTAGGAGGAAAGTCAGTCCATAGATGATTCACACCCATCGGCTGTAAGAGTAATGATCCTGCTACGTTCAACTTAACATGAATCGTGATGTGGTTTTTATTGGACGTGAAGGTATCTACCTGGAAGTATATTCTATATGCTGCCTAGAGGGCATGGTGATCCTAAATAGACGCAATCTATGGATCTAGACCGTCGTTAAAGTCAAGTCGGAAGAAGATCTCTGTCAAATCGCTCTCGAAAGGATCGCTGACGAGGCTTAACGTTTGGCTTTAAAATAGTGATAAAGATCACATATAATGCATTGTGCTACTAAGCGCTTTCATGTAGCAGAGGAAATAAGTAACTGAATACAAATGAATATATAAAAAAAATGATAACTATATGACAAAAGTGAGATGTGTCGATTTGAAGTATCTATATTATACAAAAGTTCCAACGCCACCGAAGTAGATTTATACCTCAGTGGATTACCTCACACGAACAAGCTGGCTGGCTCTTTAGCTGTCGGTGGCTTTCGAATGCCACTTATATCACGGCGATCTAATTAGGTTGAACTTTTCAAATCCTTATGCTTGTGTTTTTATATTCTTGAATAACTTTACGATTCGCCAAGGCCGAAGATTATTTCGCAGTCGAAAGTTTAATTGTCCAAACATCTTACTAAACAGGGATTCAAAACTTATAAATAATGTAAATGTGTCAGCATTAACCAATAGATGTGTTCGATCATTAAATTAAGTACTGTGCTTGTACTTAGAGAAAACATCAAGCAAAAAATTAAATCATAATCAAGAATATAAATAATTACCTCGCATACCATACTATGTGCAATCTAGGTAAGAACTGATCACGTACCTGTAACAAATAATAATCCAATTAGCATTACAAATTATTTAAAAAAAGTATTTTAAGGTTACATCTATTTTTAAAGGGGTGGGAATAGGCTCTAAAAAGATTTTTTTTTTTTACTAATTTACTGCTTTTCCGATAAATAACAAAAATGGAATACATAAATTCTGATAAGATGCGAAATTCCTCTCTGTCATTGGTGCCAGAACAAGCAATACCAACCACAGGACCGTAACAACCAAACCCATCATAGATACAACCGCCGCTAACGATGTATTCGTAGTTCAAAGTTCATGTGTCAAATTCTTACAGAAACGTATAATCGCTCAATGTAGGACGTTTATTGATGTTTGCCCAATTACGTTAACTGAAATTTTAAATGTTTATTATACACTCACAGGCAAAATTTCCACCCAAATGATTTTTTTTTTAATTTTCTCTACTAAAAGTTTCATTCTTCATTCTCAGGGGTTTATATCCCTATATACTTTAATCAAAGCCTACGATTATAATAAGAAGTATTAGGAGAATTTCAGAACTAATTAAATGAAAGCAGGTAAAAAAAATATCAAGTAATTTTAAATTTACGAATTACTTAATCAATATGGTTTATATCCGCCTCTTGAGTTCATTATATCTTGGATTCGGTGGGGATATAAGTCTAATGTTACAGTTAGTAAATTCTTGAAGAATAGGCGCCATCTAATACAAAACCATAAAAATTCATATTAATTAACATTACATATTTTTTTTTTTTTTTTGCTAAATTTTGCTTACTTTTATTTAAATAATGTTTGTATTAATCCTAATACGTCGCATATGCATATATTGGCATATATTGTCAGCACTGACCAGTACAAGTCATAATTCATCTCATTCACTGATGTATTTTGTAACACAGTCGTATATTTCAATAAATAAAATAAAAAAATAGATAAAGCTTTCTGTCAAATTTATGACAAAATAAGTAGAAATTTTATTCATTTTCTCTTTAAAATATATGTTTTATTTCGCATCTATTTTTTAAAGCGTTTTAATTTTAAAAAGTAAGAATGCGTTATAAATAACTTAATTATTTATTAAGTTTTATAACTTAGAACGTTTCTTTATAAATCAATTCATTGTTGAAATGAAATCTAAAGATATATATTTTTTAAGGAGGTTGTTTCAACCTAAAACAAGTTGGTCATCTGTCCATCGTTGTGTTAAGGGAAAGTATATCGAGTACCATCTGTGTACAAACACTGGCTTTGTACACGTAAACACCTATTATTATTTTTGATAATTGATGCTTTTAAAGAATTGTGGACGGAAACAGAACAGTAGGATTAAAGTGACTACGGGCGAGTACACACGCGAAGGCACACCATGTGTGCACTGTGTGAAGGTCTTAGCTTAGGGGTCTCACTCCGCTCATATGCTCAGTCAATCTGTGAACAAATGTTGGGTTTTTTTTTTGTTTTTTTTTTTATAGTTATTCTTTCCGTCCTGTATCCGTTCAGTAAGAAGTCTGTTATTAAATTATCAGTCTTGATCTGTAAATAGTGAACTATATGCCTGGTTCTTTAACATTAAATATTTTATGTTTCTGAAAATACCTGTATGTTGCGCTCTGTTCTTAGACTTACTCCCGGAAAAACTAAATACTATTTATGTGTCCGTCCTATATTTTGTCTACTAGGAGATAAAAGTCATTAAGTAACAAAATCTATTTTATTTTTTTCGGTTTCAATATTCAAACAGGATATTAATGTGCTCATTAAAAATTTCTCAGATAGTTATATAGTGAATTTTTTCATTCATATATAGCAGTTATACAGGGTGAGTTGCTACTCGTGGGACAAACTTCACCAGTAGATTCGACACCAAAAAATTAACAAAAAAGTTCATATTAACCATGGTCCGATTCTCATCCATTTCGTAATAATTTCGTTTTTTCTCGATTTTGAAAGATACCACTACCTGGTGTCGAAAAACCGTGATATCTTTTAATCTAAAAATTTCTCCGAAAATCTGATAGCACCGATCTCTTCGCTGCACAAAATCTTTTTTGTGCTTTATTTCAGCCAGAACAACAAAATAAGTGAAAAATTTTGTGAATCGGAAAATGTTTAAAGTAATCCAGAGTTTTTAATTTTAGTCTTAGATGGCAGCAAATTTGAGGAAACTGAGAACACGTCGAAGTTTTTCTGCAGCGGCGAAGATCCTTGCTCTCAAATTGTCTATGTTTGTCACTTCAGTGCGATAGACTTCGCCGCTGCTGAAAAGCTTCGACGTGTTCTCAGTTTTGGTGTGACAGTTAAGAGTATGAGAAAACGGGCACGTTTGTGTATAGCGGAGAACGGCTTCCAATTTGAACATAAATTAAAATGATTAAAAATAAATGAATTTTAAAGATTAATGGTGAGTTTCTATGTATTTGTTTTTTTGTTTTTTTCAAATCTAAAATGCAAAACTCTCAAACATTAACAATCCTTGAACCATCATTTTTTCTCTTAATGTCGTCGATTTCTTGGTCTCAAAAACACCAAATTAAAAAAGGACGAGTGCGTTAGAAGCGCAATTAAATAAGATATTTTTCCTCAAATTTGCTGCCATCTGAGACTAAAATAAAAAACTCTGGATTACTTTAAACATTTTCCGATTCACAAAATTTTTCACTTATTTTGTTGTTCTGGCTGAAATAAAGCACAAAAAAGAGGCCCAAATAATTTGCAATGGTAATAATCTTATTGAAAAATTAATGTAGATTTTAACGGTGCTATCAGATTTTCGGAGAAATTTTTAGATTAAAAGATATCCCGGTTTTCGATACCAGGTAGTGGTATCTTTCAAAATCGAGAAAAAACGAAATTATTACGAAATGGTTGAGAATCGGACCATGGTTAATATGAACTTTTTTGTTCATTTTTTGGTGTCAAATCTACTGGTGAAGTTTGCCCCACGAGTAGTAACTCACCCTGTTTGTTTGATTATTTCGTTTAACGACACTTTATGCTGCTATGGCTAATCGGACGATGCTACAGTGGGAGTCCTAAATTTTGCCTATCCAGGTATAATTAGGATAGGGATCTTTAACGAGTACCTGACATCGCACAGGCTCGGGACCCCCATTTTACGTCCCTTCCGAAGGACGGCATAGCTAAGGCTTTTTTACTCCCTTTAAAAAATCCTAAGGTCATCTGCCGGGCTGCGAACCCGCGATCTTGGGTTTAGTAGGTTGCTATGCTAACCACTACTCCACGGGTGACCCCATACAACTCACCCTGTATTCACCTGGTGACTTTTTATACTTAGGAAAATGATATAATCAACACACAATGACTATTCATCAAATTTGGAAAAATTGCACTTAGTGTCTTTTACCTCCAAGCAGACGATTTCTTATAGTGTTGATAGGTACAAACCATTTAAATATTTTTCAACACAATTACATATTTATTTTATTTTATTTGTTTGGCATAGATATGTCTTTTTGCTGGGTGTCTATAATTTTTTGGTGTAAGGTTTTGCATCCTCGAAAATTTAACATTTTTGCACTCTCTAGCTATATTATTGTTGGTCGGAACGAAAATTTGCCAATAATATACTTATCAGGAATTTAATTTAAAAAATTTAGGACCTACCGTTTAGGTGCTATATTGGTTTGAATGAAAAAAGTCACGTTCGAAAACCCCATTTTCTCCTAAATTTGTTTATTTCTAGTAATTATTAATTTACGTAATTTCATCCTTTTAATTCTAAAATGTAAATTAGAAAAAAAAAACAGTAGATTATACATAGAGGTATACATGATTTATTGTTTTTCCTAGTCAGGGTAAAATTGTTTTTCCTAAATTTTTCAAAGATATAATTCTATCTCTCTTCTAGCAATTTATCTGCTTGAGTATCCACATTTTGCAACTGTCAGCATTATTAAAATCATCTTACATACTTCATAATTCTCCATGATTTGTAATTTCTTTATAGTGATTTAACTATAATAGTGGAGTTATATTTATATATATAGTTTAGTATCTTTTAATTTTTTAAATTTCATTTTTCAAATCTCTGTTGTATTCAATTTTTTTTTAAATTTAAATTTGATAACGAACTAATAGCTGAGTGATGCATCGATTTTTTTTTAGTCATCTTTTGATAGTTTTTACACAAATACTGCTAACTGGATCGATTTGGTAGAAAATTATAATCAGGGAGATACGGTTTTTTGGAAAAATTTCAGCTGAGCTGAACAACATAAAAGAATAATGACGACCAAACTTATGAAAAAAGAATCTAGTTAGTTATTTCCTACATTTATGTACATAATTTCCAAAATTTTAGGAAAGTAGAAGACGTAATGTTTTCGAACTAAGGACAATGTTTTCAAAATGTTTATGCTTCCATTAATTAGGTAAGGTGTTTGCTTTTAATTAGGACTCCTCTCTTACTTGATGAGATTTTGTACAATGTAGTACGATCAGAATTGGGCAAAATTAAAACTTAATTAATTATTTGACTACTAATTTCCTGGAATCGATCTCTTAATTGAATCATGCCTTAATTAGGTTATTGATCCCAGGAAAGTGCCCAAGTTTGATTGTGATTATGATACCTCTCCCCATCAAGTAAGATTCAATCACTAATTTTCAGTAAGCTACTTAATACGTAAGCGTTAATACTTATGTACTTATATTTCTTGAATTAGAAAGTTGACTTGAGATCTGTTTAGAAGATATTCGTCGGGCCCTTCGCGGTATTTTAAGCTTAGGCAATAATCGATCTCCTAAAGGCTTTCTGAAGAAAGTTAGTTTTGGTTTTTAGATAATTCTAAGTCAGAATGTTAAGCAATGTCGATTTTAATAATTAAATCTTATTGTTAGTCTGACAATGAAGGGTGTATAGGATATATGATATATATCGAGAAATACTGTTACCACCTAAATTATTAACCAGTTGAGGATCAACGTTGTTCGTTTTTTAATATGTTTTTGTTTGCTCTTCAAGATATGAGCGATATCATGTTACTATGATGTAAGTGTTTACTTCTATGTAATTCTTAATTATTAAAAACGATGTAATTCTATATCCCACCTTACGGTTTTTATTTCAGATAGTATCCATTGATGAATAAGTTATCTGTCATAACAAACTGAGTATCCAGTTGAGATGTTAAGGTCTTTAATGAGTGCGATACCAAAATTTCTAACATTAACATCGTAATGTGGAACGAAGTAGATATTTCATAGACTTCATTGACGGAATGAAGAAATGCTTTTGAGTAGACTCAAAATATGCCACGAAAAATCTTAATTACAATTATCAAATTAGTCGCAGTAATCCGAACAGTTGGCTCATAAAAAGCACATGAATAGGAGTTACCTGGCAAATAGGATAAGTTAAATTAGGCAAGACAATTGCGATCTTTTGCCGAGTCATGAACAACACCATAGGCAGCCATTACTGACTGTACGTACATTCGCCCAGTTGGGAGTTCGTGCAGACCGCCACACGATCTGCGCTGATTACACTTCATAACACTTTCACACCCCGAGGGGATCCCATTGTTGGCCTGCCCGGGGCACACTCAGGCTTCCATCATAATGACATTTGTTGGACAGCCAGGCAGTACAATATTAACTAGATCTCACAGATCTAATTGCAATATCCAACTAACTAAAGGACCTTTCGCCAGTTGTTATATGACACAACAACCCTGTACAGGGTTCTGGTCTCCGACAATTGCCTCTAATTTTCGAGACTGCCATCCATTTCCCGAAAAATTATTGTCAGCATTTTTGAAATGTTTGTGCACTAAAATGTGCATTATTGATAAATTGATGAAAAAAATTAGTTCTGAGGAGCTGCTCAATAATTACAGCAAGTAAGAGTACCATAAAGATTAACTGGTTAATTTTTTAATCATTTTACATTTGCTGTTCTTATTTTGAAGCAATTCATTTTTGAGTTATGAAATATTCCCGATATATTTAAAAAATTAACACCCTCAGGAATTACACGATTAGTACAACAAAAATTAGTGGCTATAATTAAAGCAATTCCAAAACCGAATAAAGATAAAAAACTTGTAGAAAACTACAGACCTATAAGCTTATTGTGTGTTATAGGCAAAATAGCTGAAAAAATAATATTTCAAAGATTAAATTTGTTTATTAAAAATAACAAAATATTTATAAACGAACAATTCGGTTTCAGACATCAGCATTCTGCTATAGCCCAATTAGGCAGGTTGACCGACCATATCACCGAGGAATTCAATAATAAACAACACACAGGTATGGTATTACTCGACGTGCAAAGAGCTTTTGACAGTATCTAACTGATACTGATTTTGACAGGCTAATATTCAAACTGATGCTTTACAATTTTCCACCATATTTAATAGCACTAATAAAATCATATTTAGCAAACCGCACAATAAAAGTATCTATAGATGACCACTACTCCACAGTACGTACACTTTCCGCCGGTCTCCCTCAGGGCGGGGTTTTATCTCCAACGCTCTATAGTATTTACATCAACGACATACCCAACTCATTCAAAGTTCAAAGATCTCTGTTTGCCGATGATACGGCTTTTTATACTTCAAGTTATAGACCAGACACAATTACCAGACTGACTACGGCACTAAAAAAAATAGAGAAACTTGCCCAAAGAAAATGTAAAAAATAAATTTTAAACAATAAATTACTCAAAATTGTAGTTAGTTAAATAATCCTTACATCTACCAAACCTTTTAATTACAGTTATTATTAGAATTAAATAATTAAAAAATACAATTATAATTAAAAAGTAAACAAATAAAAAGGACTGTATAACCGAATGAGTTTGGGCAAGGGCCTCGGCGAGCTCGAATCCCACCTGGGCGGGTTAAAATTCGGAACCACGAAGTGAATCTTGACCTTCCCACCATGGCTAGAATAGGTTGGTAACCTGTAGGTAAACCCGTCTTTTCTGCCGTAGTTGGAGTACATAAATACTTTAAGGCGATTATAAATCAAATAAAATTGAAGTATAAGAAAAAAAAAACTTTTTTTAGAAATTTTATTTCCGCAATTATAATTACTTATTAATCGGGATTAGTTATGTTAAAATTATATTTATTTAATGGTTACTGAAAGTTTTAATTTATAACTTCGTTTAAGATTTTTTTAATTTAAATAAATATATATTATATAAAAATGAATATAGATTAATTATTAATTTAAAACTATTGCCTTAATTATCATATCACATTTATAATTAGGCCTACACTGATAGATATCTTCGGATTTGCAGATGCGATTTGTTGGACTGAACACCTCTTAGAAAAAAAAATGGATTAAGAGCTTTAACAAAACGGGTTCACGGTTCCGAAACGAATTTATCGAGACAGATGAAATATATCGACAACGGGTTGGAGCACATAAATTATAACCGGATCGAAGAACAAATAACTAATGAATTCCTAATGAGCCATTGAAAGGAGACAATAAATACAAACATTATCTATGATATAATATATGTTGATTATTTATAATATAAAGTATGACAAATTTGCCTCCTCGAATATAATGTAATATTAGATATTGTTATCCATACGAGATCTGCATACATCAGCGGGTGCCACTGAGGGATAGGCTGTAGTATAACATCTCATTACCATATCTGACACATTATACTCTCTGCATCTTAATTGTGTCTATTATCTCATTAAAACAGCCTCCGGATGCATTCAATGATCTTGAATATTGGTAGTAAACAAGGGAACAATATTCATGTATCTATTAAACAATGTTTATAACCGTTGTTTGATATAAATGATTGAATTTTAGAATTCCATTTAATATTGACACATACGCAGTAAAATATTGATATAAATTAGAGATGGGTTGTCTATTCACTTCTTCCGTAGGGATTCGGGAGACATCGGCAAAGTTCGAGGCCCTTCGTTTCCAGCTTTATAGCCATCAGGGGCCTTTCTCACATTAAGGCTGCCAGTTACTTGCCAGTTTTCAGCTCTCAGTCAAGATAGAGAAATATTTTTTTCACGTAAAGTTGTACTTTTGTATACTATCTCTTTACCACAATCAAAACCCGTTGTCCGGAAATTAATGCAGGATTTCATGTTTACACCAAAACCTAATATTATTATTAAAAAGACTAGTTATCAGGTTTTGGATGTGGTAAAGATAAAGCATACAAAACGACAATTTTACATGAAAAAATTATTTCTCTATCTTGACTGAGATCTACAAAAAATAAAAAGTGATTTTTATATTACGTTTTTTCCTCGGCTCCCAATGCTCACTGGCGGCTATAACTCTAGTTTTGCACTTATCATATTATGTCCCTACCTACTACCAACACAAAAATCGGCATTCAAATCTGTGAGTTACGAGTCACAGCTGAGAACTGGCAGCCTTAATGTGAAAAAGGCTGTGTATATGTAGCTACCCCTGCAGCCTTTTTGTTCATCTTAAATAAAGTTCTTCTGTTTTTATAAATAAGCCGATATGTAAACGTTATATTTTTTTAGACAAATAAAGCGAATGTCAGAATCAGCGAACAATTGAATCTTACTTCACTTAGCTAGAGATTCAATTGTTTAATTTGAAATTTAATGTTGTCAAAAAAGATATCGCGTTTAAAGATTTTATAGATTCGTCAAAATATAATAAATATAAAAAAAAAAAAAAATAGCTTACATGTAATTGTTAATAAATAGGCGTGTAAATCGCTAAACTAGCAGTTTCTTTTTCGAGTTCCTACGTTTATATTACATTTTAGTTAATAATTAATATTATTTAACTATTACACAAAACCAAAACTGTGATTAAAAATAATAAAAAAACAGTTATCGAATTTAATATAACCTTTCTTAATGTTCGATGATTCAATTCTGAAAGGAAAAAAAAAAAATCTTTTCATGGATTAAAAAAAAAATTATAAAAATTAATTTAAAATAAGAATTATAATCAATAAAGGCCATGTTTTTATTGCGATTAACCTATTCTAAAACATAGAAAGATATGTGAATAAAAATGGCCGACTAGTCAACATATTCACTTGTATGTTTTTTTTTGTTCACAATCAAAAATATTAGGATATATTCTAGACCTCCGTCTACCGGAATCTGAGTTATTAGAACTTTCGATATGTCGAAGTCTTTATAGGTCCCTTCAATTTTGAAACATCGAGAGTCGACTGCGTACATATTTTCATAGGTATATACAACTATGTAATAACTATATAATTATAATACAATATTATTTATTTATTTAGAATTGAATAATAGGTTATAAATTGTAAAAAAAAGAATAACATTTTTTTATATATATCTATATACTGTAAAAACTACATGCCAAACTACTACATGAATATTTTGAATAATTAATACAAAAAATCTTTAGTAAAAAGTACTGTTAAAAAAAAATTCTAAAAGAAAGTGCAAGGACAGCATCTTAAGCAACAACTGGTCACTCCCATATATCCATAAATATAATTTATTATAAATGAATAGCAAGATTAACAATCATAAATAACTTTCATCGAAAAAAACAAAACCTAAAAAAATCGATGAGTGATTGCTTTGGAGGCACAAATACATTCGTCAGGTAGTTTGGTATGATATGTCACAATTAACTATAAGAATGTTAATTATAATACTAATAAAAAGATTTAAATTATATATAGATATTTTTGGCTTAAGGTCCTTACCTGTTCCAATCAGAGCAGGAAAGGCAGATTAAATGGTTGATATTCATTTTGTGCTGAGACTCTCTCCTTAACCCACCCGTCCATCGACTCCCAAACAACAATATCTAAACAAACTATTTTTACTTAGTCATCGTTCATCTTCTCACCAGTGTGGTTCCGTGGCCCTGAAGAAGACCTGCAAGGCAGGTCGAAACTTTGGCAGTATTAAAGTATTTCTACTTATACGTGGTGTTCCTCTTTGACTGCATCCCAGATCATCTTCTTCTCTATTTTTACTTACGCATTACACAAGGAAGAGCTAAAAACACATCATATTTTTTAGGTAAAAACATTTAGGACTACTTACCAGTAAAGCACTCTGGAAATATTTACATGATATTTTATTTAATAGTTGTTTTTTTTCAATCTTCATTCCCCCGAGAAATCAACTAGAATAGAACCTCATAAATTCGACTTCCGCTATACCGACTCTCCGGGTAATCCGACCCTCCCACAGAGTCCGTGGTGTAGGGGAACGAAATTTTCGCGGAATACCTAATAGTGCAGTAAAACTTTACATTTTGGTATGCAACAGTAGTTTTGATTTTTTTATATGTTCTTAGTGTTGCGCTTAAGAACGAAAATATTTTTAGATCATGAAGTGATAAATAATCCCTGAAATGTTGTTAATTCTTCTTTTAACTTTTTAGCGTATTTATTAAAAGTATCTCAACAATGTGTTGGATGTGATATATTTGCAGCATGATATTTTTAAGATACTATTTTCAGAGTAGAAGAAAAATCGGGACAGCTAAAGGCCCAGCTAATGGTGTGTGGAAAACTATGTAATAATTGCTAGAGAAGTTGCCGATTCGAATAGACCTTTCTGTAGGGGGTAGCAGGGCCTATTGTGTTTATAAGGGTCGTTTCCAGATGTCCACCACCTTAACAATAGTTTTTAAGTGCTTCCTAAAAACCGTTTTCTTTCTCTTAAATATGCTGGTAATAAGAGGAAAAGAAATAAAAATATTTTGTTGAGTTGAAACATTAAAATACTCCCGCAATTCGTATTATTTATTTTATCAGAAGGATTAATTCTGAAAAAGGTCATCCATGTGTAAATTGTTATTTTTAAAAGATTTATTGATAAATACAAGGATCTTCAATGAATCAGGTTTAATATTTTGTTTATATGAAGTGTGTTAGAGATAATCTAACCTAATATATAAAAGGACAAGCCATCTTTCGTAGGTGATCACTAAACACGAAAACTACTGTACCAAATTTTAACATCATCCTTTTAGTTCCAGGAAGGTTAAGCAACAATAAAAATCCTGATTTTTAAATGATTTGTTATTAAATAAAAGCGATAACAGTGAAGTTTGAAAATTGACGGATAGGTGGCGAGCACAATTCTATATGAGAGGTTACAAAGGTACGGTGTTAGATAGAGCTTGAAATTTATAATAAATGGAACTTTACTTATAATTAATTACATTATTAAAAAGTATATAAACATTACATCCATAGTTCTATAAAGGTTAAGCAATAATCAAAATTTAAATGTACAGTATTAAGTGGAAGAAACGAGGTTTTCCACACTGTCATATACAGTTTTTAGGTTTAGAAATTAAATTCAGCAGACGATATAAATAAAATTATTTCTGTCGATTAAAAATGTCGATCCTTTGCTTATTGATATAGTGTGTAAATATAAGGATGTAAAATCATCCTTTTACGTAATCTTCAAATATCTAATCATTGCAACTTTAACCAGGTTAACAATTAATGCTGTGCGTGAGAATATCATTGAAAAAATAATGTTCATTGTACATTTTAATACTAGATTATTATCGAAAAACCATGAGTTCTTTGCTTATGGGGACGGGCGTAGCCGAGGGGGGTGCTATTTTATGAGTTAAAAAAATTAAGCATTAACAGCATAAACAGCATGAGCATGCTATAATATGGTATTATAATAATACACTATTACAGACTTTTTTCACGTCAGTCTGTCAACTAAAAGATCATAGATATTAGGACCCTGCTCATAGAAAATAAATAGAGACAAGGGAATAATAGCTATTCAGATTAAAAATAAAATAAAAATGGATCTGGGAATGGTGTTTAAATTAAATTAATCTTTTACAATGGGTTGTAAATTAAATGTATCTGTATTCCAGTCCTAGATGATTTCGGATAAATGCTACAATTTTATTTGTTTTCTGGTTAGAGAAAATTAAGTTTTAATTCAACATTGTAAGAAATAGTTTAAATAAAACTGGAAATGTACATTTATGACAAACGGAATAAAGGTGGGAACACTAATGACCGAGTGCGTTGGGGAAAGAGACTGAAAGCTCCCGGTAGAGGTCGTGGATTCGATTCACACCCGAGTCGGTTAATATTTATTACGTGGTGATCCCGCGATATGTATATTGACCTGCTAACTCCGGCTAGAATAGGTTGGTAACCTGTAGGATAAAACGTCCTTCCTGCTCTAATTGTTATACATATAGACGTTACCCCCCCCCCACCAAAAAAAAAACAAAAGAAAATAAAGGTTTTAATTTTTAATTTTTTAATTTTTTCTATATAATTAGGAACAAAATAAACGAATTAGGAACAAAATAAGCTCATAATAAACAACTACGAATCATAAGGTATTAACAGCCTGATCTTATTTAAAAATTAAAAATCTTATAATAATACATTTTTTTATATCTTTTGGGGGCATTTGTTTCCTAAGAATAACAAGTTTCAAATTATGATACTTTTGTGTTCTGACTATCAATCAGTTGGTAGAAAAAATATACGGGTGTTAAATGACCTATCGTGAATACAGTGAATGAGTTTTTAGAATCTTTATTTTCGGTTTAATTATTCTTAACTTCGAAATAGAAGAAGAGATTACCGGGCTGAGACGACTCTTTGACCTTTGAATTTTTAAAATCAAAATCCTAAGTGGAAAGAAATCTATACATATTCGGTATGTTATTCTGTTTATAAGTATATACTACTGTGTTTTCCAAAGTGCAACAGCCTCTTCCCATCCTCCTGGTATTAGTTTTTAATTAAAATTTTCATGTCAAAAGAAGATAGCCTATGTTTCAGGTATTGAGTTTTATAGCTTTTAAATTACACGCTATTCATAGACAGTTGTAATAGTAGATAAAACAGAGCCGCATGGACGGACATCTGCTAAAGGTCCAAGTCATTACAGTTCTTAAAAATCTCGACAGGTCTTCCCGGCAATCACCCCGTATCCCTCTTTCTCACTCTCTATCCCTCCTCACTCCCAACACACTATGCCTTAGTCATTGTCGTGGGACCCAACGTCCATTAGTCTGACCTTTTTTGTCCATTCTCCGGTCACACTAATTTTCGTAACAAACTGATTCCGTCCAATCACCTCTGAGGCTGGCCTCATCTAGTTTTCTTTTTTATTATTTCTCTTTTGTAAGCTGATTGTGGTTTTCTGCTGGAAAATACCACTTCGTTAATTGTTCATTGTATATCAGCCTGTTATCCACAAGTTTAAAAGCAGTTCTTTATTATAAAAAAACAAAAATCAGGGGAATAATATACAAGTATCTGACAAGACTTCTATGATGGGAGTCACTCAAATATAAACAAAACTAAAATAAACAGGGGCTCCATAAATTCTTCCAATTCTTCTTTTATTCATTTCATACAGCCCAAAATCCTTAATACTCCTTATTATGTCACATACATACATATCCATAAAGGTCTTAATGTTCCATTTGCTGCAGAATTAGCCCAAACTCGATAGCTATCCGTTCATAGTTAACTCCATACCCACTCAAATCCACTAGTCCCCAACTTGCTTCACACTCCATCCCCGATAATCATTCGAGACGCCTGGAAAGAAGATGGATGACCAAGAGACCTTCAAATACAGAACTTTTATTGATTGCTATTTGTGAGTAGTTCTTAACATGTTATCGACATGTCATTGTAATCATTATTCTCAAATTTTCTTGTTGTATATAATGTACACAGATGTGTAAATAAATAAATAGTGAAAAAAATAAAATAAAAATTAATTCATAGCTTTCTCAATGTCCCATCTATGTGCCATGTATTTATATCTATCTCAGTCCATAAGTTTGTCTAGTTGCTGTTCATGTTGAGCAAGATTAGCGCATTCAATGCCACAAAAATTCTGCCTCTCAAGAGAATTATTTTCACAAATTATAATTATTTTTACTGAACATTATTTTTGGCTCAAAGCTGTATGGGGCGTATGAAAATAAATCCTCCGAGGTGTCTGAAAAGAAGATGGCTCAGAGATCTTCTAATGTAGAACTTGTATTGGTTGTATTGTGCTAGAAGTGAGTGGTTCTTTACATGTTAATGACGTATCGTTTTAATCATTTTTCTTAAATTTACTTGTTGAATATAATGTATAAAATTGTAAATATCAATAAATGGTTTTTAAAAAATTTAATTAATGCAAAAAAATTCTTTTTAAATTTTCTAAGAAAAATGTAGACCATGATTTCTTTATTGTAAAAAATCATTTTTTTTTTGTGTGTGTGTTTTATAAAAAAAGTGAATGCAACTAACTCATTTAATTTAGTGTCTTACTAATAAGGAAATTATATTTAGTTTCTTCTGAAACAAAGCTTTTTAAAATATTGCAGTAATGTATAATCCTTCTACAGTAATAAAAACAAAAACTTTTAATTTCTTTGTTTAAGAAACAAATTAAACTTTATAAACAAAATAGTTTAAATCAAATGGAACTCGTCGCCAAAAATAAATGTCTGGTAGGGCTGGAAGGGAACAGCCAAAAACAGCCCAACGGCATTCATTGTTTCTTTTTATAGATTCCTACGGTAAAATAGAAGCTGGTTCGCAAATGGGAGATCACCTGAGTACATCACAAGCGACTGAATCAGGACATAAATTTTACTAAAATGTTTTATTAAAAACCAAGTAATTCATTATAATATTATTATTATTATTTAATTAATAACTGAATATAAAATAACAAAAAGTAATTAAAATAAGAGAAAATGATTAGTTTTATATCTACCCAGAGCCATTAAATTAATGCTACAGCCTCTCTGTCAAGTACTTTCTAAGCTCTAACTGCGATGCATCTTGAAAGCTCATTGCACCAGGCTGACCTCGGTGTGCAAGTCACCAGGTGCAATAATCTACCTTACAGCCTACACTCATTTAACACTTCATTACTTTACAATTAATCGTTTCTCTATATTGCTCCAATTAGCAAAAAGAAATGAAACATATACGATGAGATTTCACTACAACTCAAGTAAAGGAAAATTATTGAAAAACTCAAAACTTTAACCCACACGTTAAACATAAAAAGTTATAAAAAAATAAAACTTTTAGTTTCAAACATAAAATTTAAACCACATTAAATTCCAAAGATCAGTGAGAATAAATTAGTAAGGATATTGGATTATAAGGATTAAATACGAGAAGAATTGGAAGGTTTAGTAAAGCCCCAAAGCTCAACTCCGTATATCTAAATGGATCTAATTACTGACATGTATATTAGTGAATATAATTCATTGGGAGCTTTGAACGCTTGTCTAATAAATGTTGGGATAGTCGAAAACGACGAGCAGTTTCTTATCTTTTAAGTTTGGTGCAAAATAGATTTAATTATAAAAAAAAAAAAAAAATGTCATATAAAAAAAGGTTTTAATCAAAAAAGTACATTTTTTAAGTCTTGGGGCTTTTTTGACACGCTCTAGATCAGAAACAGTAGATATGATAACAAAATATCATATCCACAATCCACTGTTTTTATCAGTCGGGGAGAATTTGCTAAGAATTCTTTTTATTTTATTTCAAAATTTGTTGAATGAAATCAGAATAGATATTTTAAGAACCGAGATCAAAGTATGGTAGAGTTAAGTAGAACTGGGTAATCTAATCTGATCTTTCGCAACATCAGTTAGTATGGCCACCATCGCTAAGGGCCTGAGAGGGGAATTACTGTCAGGGCTCCGATGGTCGCATTTAACAAAAGGTTTAGAAGTTGCTGCCGTTTGAAACTTTTAAGAGGATTAAAGGGGATGAGCTGGATAGATACTGGTCAAAAGCGACAGATAGATAAAGTTCATAAGCAACGATAACATTTATTTAAAGAACAGCAAATATATGATATTTATTTATTGGGTTGGAGCAAAAATAATGCAGGTTTTTGATGTGACAAAAAAAATTGTTATTATTGTGCAGTTCATAATTTTGAGCGGTCAACACTAATTTCTCTTACAATGTCCAGGGTAGTTTTGTAAGTTTTCTTCTGCTAAAGCCCTCAGATGGTCGCGATCAACGCATACTAGGCCTACCGCGAGCTTCCTTGACTTCGATTTCAAAATCATCAAGGCGAAATGTTTGGAACCATCGCGGCACTGTACATTAACTAATGCTCCCTTCACCCTAAACAACATTGATGTTACGCGCGGTTAGAGCCGCACTTTGACAAATTATTTGTCTATGAGATCCTTTTTAATTGTTTGCTTTATAAACGAAATGATTAAAAAAAAAAAAATGTTTTACGATTTATCTTTTAGAATATTATGGGCAAGTTGAATACTTAAAGTAGTTAAAATTATTAATGAGTAAGTTATCAGAAAACCACATTTGTGGTGGTCTCCTAATCCTTACTAGTGCCTCTCGAGTAGCATCATTAACCCCCTAAGACATACCTTTGTGGCAAGTGTCAAATGCTAGAGACTGTACATCATTTGTCAGCTTACTGGTCTAAAGCAAGAACTACAGATTTAAATGTATGCATAGGGAAGACCTGCTCTTCGCGCTCGGACTAACAAAAAAACTTAACCTACTGGACTACCTGCGCCTGAACATGAACTGCTTCACTTGTACCATCTTCGTTATCTTCTGACTGAGACTCGATCAATATCGTAAAAATATATTGTAATGAATGTTGTTTTTAAATTCTATAATAATATAAGATTTTTTTTATTGATGTGTCAAGCCAAATATTGTGGCTTCCATGAAAAAAAAGAAAATAAAATCAATGTTTTTTTAGGCTGTTTAAAAGAAAAAAATGTTTAAAAAAACAACAGATTTTCTACAGATCTTAACTAATAACATTTATCATTGCTTATTTTATAAACACTAAAAAGAAAAAATGAAAATTGTGTTTTTTTCTCTAATATTATAAGCATATTAAAATGAGGCTTAGCATATGCTGTAGAAAATAATAGAAAAATTTAAGTTAAACAAACCCGAATTTTCTGAATAATGGTAAAAAATAAAAAAAAATAAGTAAAGCAACCCCCCCCCCCCCCACAAAAAAAAAAAAAAAAAAAATTAAAGATTCAAAATTTGTATTGGGTTAGTCCAAAAATGATGCAGGATTTTATATGTGAAAAAAAAACATTATAATTTTGTGTGATTTTTAATGTTCAATGGTCTCTTTTATTTTTCAAGGGGGGTTACCTTGGAATTTTCCCCATGCCTAATTGGATTTTTACGTTCCTATTGGAAACAAATTTAAAATGGGCCTATTTGAAATGTTTATCTGGTCATTTAAAGAAAAATCTGGATCGGTTTTAAACGATTTTATTATTTCTACTGATTCATAAATATTTAATTTTAGGCTATTTTCTACTTGATGTATTATTGACTCCTGAATCTTTATTGAGTTTATTGCTATTTTTATTTAGATAGCGAAATTGAAATTTTGGGTCTTATTATTGAATGTTCTTTATTATATGTTACTCTATTCTTTGATTTACCTATCGTCGAGTTTTCGAGAACTTTAGTATATTTAATCCATGTAACATAGTATTGATGTGTTGAAAATTTTTTGTATGTTCTAGAACTGAAGATGAATGTTTAGCATTCTAAACTAGTTTTCTAATAAAATAATTCCAATAGAAGTGGCAATTAATTCATCAATCCTAATTGTATTGATCCTTCTATACCATCATGCGTACATCGAGTGAAATTAACTTCTTTTTTTTAATCCGGGTCAAATCATCCATCAGAAATATACGATTTTTGAAAAAAAAAAAAAAAAAAAAAAAAAAAAGAAGAAACAATGAATTATACTGAACTCAAAATAATAAAAAATCAAGAAATAATATACAAATATGTATTATACAGTAAAAAATATAAAGATATTAAAAAATAAGAGGATTGAGTAAAAAAGAAAAAGGAAATAACTTATTGGTATAACCCAATCTACATGACTTCAAAATCATAAATTTTCTACTTTCAAAGGCAAAAATAACAACAGAAATCACAAAAATTACACATATATACACATTCATACGTCATGTGATAGTTTTCCAGCAGTAAAAATGACAGAATAGACAACGAGTGAGCCCTTCAGTAACAACGCTTATGTCTGTTAATTTCTCCTAGATTTTGAAGTTTAAAGGAGTTGTGAAAAACTATCTGATTCATGAGCAGTCTACAGTCATTTATAGAATCAGGTTGTCATCAGAATTTGACTGAAACATATCCCATTCATAGAGTGTCCCCTGCATCCAATTAACAGGGAAAGGAAGTCGGCTGAGAGAGCGCCCCGACCAATTAGAAAGATGACATTGACAGAGGTCAGGAGAGGTTGATGACGTGTGCATCATCTGCCGCCCTCGAGAACAAAGGATATGCAGAGCAGCGGGCCAGTGAATCACAGCACCCCGAGGGGTAGACCCGTTTTTGTTAGGGGTTTATCAGTGAAGGGGTGAACCCTGTCAGAAGGCAAACAGGAGAGTTATATGTCTGCGGTACGAACGAATCTTCTGAAAAGACAAATTGTTTTAGATCTTATAAAGGATTAAACAAGGAATCATATAAGTCTTATATTTAATAAGGTTATCAAACTATCACTTTTTGTCAAACATTTGCTTTAAGAGCTGGAAATGTATAGAAGAAATTAAAGAGAATTTAATGCTCCACAGCTTCCATTCTGACATTTTTTCTGAGGAATGATTGTGGAAGGTAAAAATTATTTTTTTGCGAAAATTTTTGGGGTTTTCAATAACGTATATCTCCAAAACGGTTAGAAGTTCGAGAAATATGTTTCGGATCAATTTTATAGGAAATTTAACTACCTTTGATTTTATTTAAAACGTGTTGTTCTAGAGTCTACCGTTTTCGAGATGTAATTGAAAAACCCAAAAATGGGATCTTCTCCCCTCCCACCGTTAGTTCACCCATCAGGGGGGGGGGGACTTTTAGTATATTTATCTTTAACTAATCCTAACGAAGTCCTGAGGTTAAAAATAATCGCACACTTCATGCACTGTACAATATGTTTATTGACTGTACTATACTATTAACACATTAAAAGGGAAGATAAAGAAAATGCAATCACTAATGTACATTAAAACGAAAATGACAAAATGACCACATTCATGCTGCATGATTCCACATTCCTTTTTGCTACATGAAATGCTTTCCGAGAACCTTCCCGCAATGAGCCGTTCCCTTGTCAACCGGGATTTGTGGGATTTGGGTCATATAATCAGAGCTCTTTCCGAACTCCTTTTCTGAAGGCGGGCAGCAAAAGGTAAAAGGCAGTTCCGCCAGACTGGAAGATATTACAAGAAGTCAATGGGAGGAGATCGTGCTTCAGGATTAACCCAGAAGGGTAAGATCGTAAAGTGTTGGATTTGCTGAACCGTGTCTTTGCAGTTAACTATCTGGCGGTGCATTTTAATTTAGTATCCTTCGCGTCGTTTTATTTTTAGCTTCCTATTCCCCGAGAAACCAAACGAGTAAGATATCCATATCGGTGAAAATTATTCTGGTGAGCGATACTTTCAGTACAATAAATATACTCCCCCTCCCCAATTTTTAATTAAAATTAATTTCATATAGGCAGTCAATCAACTTGACCACTTTCAACAGATGGTTCATATTACATGAGTACTACTTAACATAATAGCCACTCTAGTAAAGAATGGTGAGATTTCAATGTGGCTACTTTTTTTTTCCATAATCTTTGCGAACTTCAATAAAAAATTGTATTTATTTCAATAAAAAAAAATTTAATTTCTTGTACATAATACCGTTCGTAATATCTCCTTATAAGTTCACAGCTAAAAAATACCTATATGTTTTAGATAAACGAAACAGATATACCTAATTAGGATTGGTTAGTTATTTGCCACTATTGAATTTCTTAAGACTAGTTTTGCATGTTTAATAATTATCATTATTAATAAAAAAAAAAAATACAAAATGTTTCTCCTAATAATAATAATATGATTAGTATTATAAGAGTTATCTTTCAAAACTGAACATGTCCAGTTCAGAAAATTGTTAAAAAAGATCAAAAACCTACATCACACTCCTCCCCCTGCTGGTTTATCCAAAACAATTATATTGTTTGAACCCTTGATAGATGTCTGCTAACGAAAAACAATTGTAGTAATGTGCGTAGCTAGTAAGGCTTTATAAGGAAAAATAAAAATAAAAAACCTATTGGGCCAGTCGGCTGAAGAAAGAAAAGCATGGAACATGTTTTAGGATTTGCCGCCTTGACCGTTAGTGTTCATATGTTTTCAATTTTTTTTTTCGCTTACCTGTTATTCAGTTTGCTGTAGGAGATAATTTTTCCAAATAAATGGCTTAATCCTGTTGACCGTCCGCTTACCTGTATGATTGTATTGTTTATTTTCAAAGGAGAGTAATTTTGTTTACATAAACAACGATAAAACAAAATAAAAATTTGTTGTTGTATTATATAAGATGACTAAATCAATTCTTCATTTTCTTTCAGTTAAATAGTAGTAATTTCATTTGAGATTTTATCCTTTTTATTTTATTGATTATTCTGACATTATATAATAATTAAAATAATGATTATTTAATAAAATAAAATAATTATTTTCTAGTATTTACAAATACAAATAGGGTTTATGTCAATATTTAAAACCTTATGCCACTAGATGTCAATAGACCACATTATACATGAAACGTTTTTTAAGGTCAGCAAGTAACTATTTTTCAGAGAAACCAACACTGGAAAAGCCCCTAAAATTAAAAATAGACGTTTTAAAGTGACTTTTTTTATTCATACTAATATAGCTTCTAAATGCCAAGGTCCTAGCGACAAATGTAACACAACAAAAAATATTCTTCATATAATTTTTGACAAGTAAGATGTCGTAAAAGTTCCGATCCGAGCAATACCAACTATAGCTATAGTGTGTCAAAAAAGCCTCTTAAAATAGAGTTTTCAAACGTGAGTTGTTTTATTTTGAACCAAAAATTTGAACAGCCGTGAGGGAACTGTCAAATTCAGGTTAATTTTTTTTAATTTCGTATTAGAAGAAACAGAGTCAAAAGAAGCTCACTCATTATAACCTGTCTCCTAGTTATATTGTTATTTACTATAACGAGAGTTGAGCTTCTAACTGCTCCCACTATCCTAAAATCAAACTCTCTAACTACTCGTAACGCCCTCGCATTTCCCCAAAATGTATCGCTTTTGACCAACTAGGTCACAGGTAAAACATGTTCCATGGTAAAAAAAAATCCGAATGAAAGTGGACATGTTCAGTTTTAAGAGATAACTCCTCGTATAAAATAATTTAAAAATGCAAAGCATAAAAACAAACATGTTGATTCTCACGAAAGGAGGCACAGCGATGTGTTAGCTAAATTATTAGGTACACGGACAATCCGTTATGTTTTCCTTATGACTAGTTAAGTCTTCTGTTCCTACTGGGAACTATTTTTTTTTTCTTCTTCATCTAGTAGTAGTGATGATAATGGTCAATTTCTTAAAATCAAAAACAGATAAAGAACATTTCTGAAAAATGATTAGGGAACATTAGGCATCTGAATGGACAATAGAACCATTAACTCCAAGGATCTAGGGAGCAGTGGAAGCATTCCTGGGAACCACCCTTGTCGAAGCAGGCCCGGTCACACCGTGTTTAGGACGAACAAATAAAAAGCTAATGATTTCTTCATCCTCTTCGTCAGTCGTTCCTTCATTTGGTCACCCTTTCTCATTCATAACTCACGCTGTTTTTGTCCCGGACGGTGAGGCTTCTCTCGGGAGGACGTGATCCGACTCGAAGAGGTGATGGCTACGGGAGATAAATTATTTTCGGTCTATCTAGTGGTCAGCTCACGTATGGCCGATAAAACGAAAAAAATTGGATCCCTCCGAACCTTTTAAAATCCCAATCAACATTCTAATTCAAATGGTTTCGATGTAACAATCGATACGAGTACTAATAATGATGACTAGTGTTAATCTGCTCCTAACAGGTGAACAGTAGATCGGCTCTGAGATTGTTTTTAATTTCCTTCTGCCACACATGGCGTCACTTCACCTCGTCTTCTATCATCCCACATACCCAAACAACTTTTTATCCCTTACTTTATTAAAGACACTTAGTTTTTAATGCCTTAGAATGTGGAAAAGAAACTTAATTCTAAATTACTTGATTAGTACCCCGATATCTCACCTTTCTTGACATTTATATAAGACATGTCGGCCACACACGTACTAACATACCACAGACGGTTTAAACTTCTTTGATTTTTTAAAAACAGTCTACGCATAAAAACTTCAAAGAATGAAAAGCAATAAAAATTTTTCTTAAATAAAAAAAAAATGTATACACTTTTACAGTTATTACACAACACGTAATTCTTATCAATTTATTAGAAATTATATTTTAAGGTTGAGCAGAGGCTCAGGTCCCTCATGGACTGTAGCGCCCAACATAGAATAGAATAGAAGTTTTTAAGATAATCTAAAATATTTTCCTTCCAACACTTATCAATATGGGTGGATCATCTCAAACGAACGGAACCTTAGAAAGTTTTGGAACAGAAAATCTGAAGATCAATAGAAATTATTCTAAATGTATTGGATATCCAATTACTTTATTAATTATAAATTAACAGGCTTTTCTATAACATGTCTAAATATATTAAATCTGTAGAGAATAAGTTTTTAGTTTTACAAATGGCAAAAATGAATAATAAGTTTGATGCTATGGCTCTTTCTATTAAAGTAAAATTGATCCCAGTCAAATTTGTTCAATATTAAGATCTTCAGGAAATTTCATAGATTTGGCATTACGTAAATCGAAAAGTATAGGCGATATTAATGTAATCGCTAATTTTGAGTGCTTTAGTGCGTAAAAAAAAATTGTGAGACTGCTTCTCGTTCCTCCTGTAAAATGGTGATTTTGGCCTAAGTGCGGACGATATGCAACATTTTAGAAGGAATCACTCAAATTTTCAAAGACCATGAACAACCACTGAAGTTGAATTAAATTACTGATAAGAAGTATATTGCACTGATGGGGGTGTGCGCACGTTCAATTATAAAAAACTAATTTATTCTAATTTATCGCGTAATTAATTTTGAATGAAACACTAATAAATAATGAGCTGGAAAAATAATTAGCCATTGTAAATGAGCTAAAATGATAAAAGATAAATTTACTAACCCATTTAATTTCTAGTACTATATCATATATTTTTATGCATCCACTTAGATTGGTCGTTATAGCAGAGCTCTGTAGATAAGGCAGAAGAATCGCCACAGCACTTAAGAAATCCAAGAACTAATGAGGAATGCGAGGGAGGAATACGAAGGCAGAAAGAACGATAAGGTGACCACAGCTATGAATACTAACAGGTCTCATTCCTATTCCGCCCTTATTATACATATAATCCCTATTTAAGGACCTGGATGGCCAATATTATTATAACTTTAATACTGATTACCGTGTAAGTTTCAACTTGGGCACGTGGTATGGGTTTTCAGGGATGAAATAAGGGGAAAATAAAATTTAGGACTGCATTGAGAATCGGTAAACTTCTTATGGATATTTTTTTCTGTTGGTTTTCGTGTTATTTTTCCTACTGATCTGAAATAGTTTAACATGTAAAAACTATTCATAACTGTAAATATCTTATACAGTATGCTATGTAAGACCTTACAACTTTCTATAGAAAACAATCTTTTAATTTACAAGACTATCCTAAAGACCATTTGGACCTACGGACTATTGTTTGATGATCTATTGTTTTTCCTATTCAAGGAGAAATAGAATTTTCTAAAATGATAATAAATGTATTATACAATAATCTTTAGTTTTCATTACATTTATATAAATTTATTATTTTTTTTTAATTATCGATATTTTGGAATTATGATTAAATTCTTTGTGTTTTATTTTTTAAGTCTTGAAGTCTTCAGTGGGCAAAAACACCAATCCAATTTTTATTTTTGAGGAGAGAAAGCTTTAAGTGAATACTTTTATTTTAAGATGTGTTTTTTTATAAATAAATTTATTGAAACTTACAACTGTACAAAATATATACATCAAGTAACTGTGTTGATAATGAATAAAATGGTATCTTCATCATCTTTTCAGACGCCTCGGAGGATTATCGGGAATGGAGTGGGAAGTAAGTTGGGAGATTACTGGATTGGAGTGGTTATGTAGCTTACTGTGAAAGCATAGGTATCTGGTTTGGGCTAAATAAGTAAGATAACAGACATTAAAATTTTTGTGGATAAGTTCATATGTAACAAAGTAAGGAGCATTAAGGATTTTTCGAAGGTTTGGGGTTCTAAGGTTTGGATACGGGAAGAATTAGAAGGTTTAGTTGAGCCCCAAAGATTTTAAGATGTTTAAAAGCTATTATGAAGATAATAGTATTTTGGAATACTAAGAATAACTCTAATGAAACTGTAATAGACTGGTTATATTTAATAAACGAATACAATTATTAAACTCAAAAATATATTAGTTAATATTCATAAAACACATGTGTCTAGGAAGGTAACGTCACTTCTATCTTTTTCTTCACGAATCTTTGTGGTGTCATGATATGACCACCACATCACTCCCCCCTCAGTGTAACACTTACTAGATGTGGCAAGGCAATCTAAATCTTCGGCCTGAAGATGTTATTGTGTCTTGGTGACGAGGGGGCTTGAGAAACGAACTGTTTTCCTTGGCTTACTTTCCTCGGATTTCTGTGGATGATAAGTGTTCTGTGTAAGTTGGTGCCGGGATTCGGATGTGTCTGTCGTTGCTGTGTAGGCTGGCTTTAGTCTATCTCGTGATACTACAGCCGGTTTGCCGTTGATGATAATGGTGAAGGTCTTCTCCGTTCGTTCAATGACTTTATGTGGTCCGGTGTAGGCTGGTGTTAGGGGAGGTCGACAAGCATCGTCCCTGAGAAAAACAAAACTACTGGTGTGCAGATTGGGGTGGTTATAAATTTTTGGCTGGCAGTGCCAGACTGGCGAGGAAGGCTTGCTTTGCCTCAATATGTCAGCGAGGTTGGCTGCAAAAGTTGACTGAGGAGTCTCTGGACCGGTTTTGTCTAAAAACAGATCCCCAGGCAATCGTAGCTTGGTGCCGTATACTAATTCGGCTGGACTGGATTGTAAGTCCTCCTTCACGCATGAGCGCAAACCCAGAAGAACGGCCGGCAGATGCTCTGTCCAAGGCCTGTTGGTTTTTTGAAGTCGGCATGTAAGAGCCGTCTTGAGGGATCTATGCCATCTCTCGAGGAGCCCATTGCTCTGAGGGTGATAAGCCGTAGTGTGCTGTATTTTAGCACCCATTCTGTGTGACAACGCCTGAAAGAGGTTCGATTCAAAATTTCGTCCTTGGTCGGTTATAATTTGAGTGGGTGTGCCAAAACGAGAAATCCAGTGCTCCCAAAAAGCTGCTGCGACTGTTTCCGCAGTTTGGTCAGGTAAAGGAATGGCTTCCGGCCAACGGGTGTATCGATCCATGCAGGTAAGGAGGAACCTGTTACCTTTAGCCAAAGGCAGTGGTCCAACGATGTCAAGGTGGACGCAGGCAAAACGTTGATCGGGTGTTTTTAATGGCATCAAAGGTGCCTTCTCATGTTGATTTATTTTGGCTTTTTGGCACTCAATACATCGCTTGACGAAAGTTGTAATGTACTTAGATATGTGTGGCCAGAAATAGCGCTCCTTAATGAGTTTTAAGGTTGACGTCCGACCTGGGTGGGAAAAATTATATAAGTGTTCGCAAATTATTTGCCGGAATCGTTGTGGTACATAAGGAATATGTTTGCCATTGGATACCTTGCAATACAGGATTGATGATGTATCTAACTGCACTGGTGTCAGGCCAGGTGTTTTCGAGCTTTGTATGAGATAGTTTAATTCGTTGTCGTTCTGCTGCGCTGCAGCGAGTTCTTCAGATGTAGGGATGCGTTGTGAGATGGACTCTATCCTGGAGAAGGTATCAGCCACAATGTTTTTGGTTCCTGATATGTGTCGTATGTCGCACGTAAATTCCGAGATATAAGAGAGTTGTCGTGTTTGTCTGGGACTAGCTGAATCTGATGTCCGTCGCAGTGCGTAAGTAAGAGGTTTGTGATCTGTAAAACACGCAAAACTTTGCCCTTCCAACATGTGCTTGAAATGTTTTATGGCGAGTAACTCTCTATCGTATGTGGAATATAAAACCTCTGTAGGGGTCAACTTTCTGGAGAAAAACCCGAGTGGCTGTATAACGCCGTTAACTATTTGCTGCAAAACCCCGCCTATTGCTACATCAGAAGCGTCCGTGTACAGTTGTAGCGTGCCCAAAGGGTTTGGGTGATGTAAAAGCGCCACTCGTTCCAAAGCTTGTTTACTTTCCTGGAAAGCGGCATCCAATTCGGTTGTCCAGGTAATAACGGAGTTTTTTTGCCCCCGTTATGGCATTTAACGGTGCCTGACTATGTGCAGCATGTGGAATAAATCTTCTATAGAAGTTAAGCATACCCAAAAATCTGCGGAGTAGTGAGATTGTATTGGGGCGCGGAAACTCCTTGATTGATTTTATTTTATTCTCAATTGGTCTAATGCCAAATTCCGAAATCTCATGGCCCAGAAATGATACCGACGGTTTGCAGAAAACGCATTTTGATAAGTTTAACGTGATGCCACATTCTTTTAGACGTTGGAAGACTGTTTCGAGGTTTTGCATGTGTTCGTTTAGGTTGTCTGAAGCTATGAGGATGTCGTCTAAGTATATGAAGCAAAATGGAAGATTGTGAAGGATTTTATAAATAAAGCGTTGAAAAGTCTGAGCCGCGTTTCTCAATCCAAATGGCATAAAAAGAAATTCATATAAACCAAATGGGGTTGTTATGGCGGTTTTTTCGACATGTTCAGGTGCTACTGCAATCTGTTGGTAAGCTCGTACTAAGTCGATGGTAGAAAAAATTTTTTTGTTGTTTAAAAAATTAGACGTGTCCTGGATATTGGGAAGTGGGTATCTATCGGGTATGGTAACCGAGTTCAATAATCTATAATCCCCACATGGTCGCCATTCTGCCATGAACTGCTCGAAGGGCGACATAGACCTAAAGATTCCATGGTTTCAAATACGTTTTTGGCCAGCAGTAGTTTGTCAGGTGCTAATCTTCTAGGTCTACAACTCACGGGGTTTCCTTTAGTTTCGATGCGGTGTTGTGTTGAGTGCTTTACTTTTGTGACTTCTTGCAAAGTGGGTGGAGAGTCTAAACCGTATGTTTTAAGTAGCGCTTTTATAGGGTCGATTGGATCAATTATGCTGATTCTGCCTGTTGGTTCGATGTCGCATTGGAAAACGGATGTACGAAGAGGAAGAAATGAGTTCCTATCGAAGATTCTTTGTCCGGGTAAATCAACCAAAAGATTAAAATGTGTGATGAAGTCGGATCCGATTATAGGTTTGGAGACGTCAGCTATGAGAAATGAGAAATGAAATAACTTTGAAAGTCCAAAGTCCAATTTTAGTTTGCGTTGCCCGTAAACAGCTATGCGCGAGTTGTTCGCTGCGTGCAAGAATTTTGAGGGCGTTGTTTTCCTATCCCCAGATCTTGGAGGAATTATAGACACATCTGCTCCTGTGTCAACTAAAAACGGGACTTTAGTATTTCGGTCAGTTAAGAAAAGGCGGCTTGTCTTCGTGTGGCAGGTGCACGCCGCCGTTGCCTGCCTCAGAACTAGTTTTTTTTTTTGGACTGAAAGAGCATGGTGGTTGGCATCTTTTAGCTTCTTTGCCAAATTTTAGGTGATACCAGCACTCCTTAGGGCTGGGGCTGTAATATGCGCGCTGTGAGAAGCCTGACCGCTGTTGTGTCTGTGGTCTGCTTCTGCCTGGGGTTGGTGATCGTCTTCTAAATTGTGAAGAAATTTTTCTTACTTCACTTCTCAATGCCTCTACTTCCTGTCTGAGGTCCGAATCAACTTGTCGATTTTTGTCCGTGATAGTGCAGACGGACGACGGGTTATTAATATCGGCTATGTTGTCTGCGATGTCGCTTAACTTATCTAAGTTCCCGTCTGTCGCCTGTAAAATTGCTTGGGTGGCTACTGGAAGTCTCTGTATCCACAGGTGCTTGATTATTTCTTCTGACATTGACGAATTTTTCAAAGCAGTGATTTGTTTTTTTATCAAATCCATTTCGGGGTCACCAATTTGGAATACTCAGAATAACTCTAATGAAACTGTAATAGACTGGTTATATTTAATAAACGAATACAACTATTAAACTCAAAAATAAATTAGGTAATATTCATAAAACACATGTGTCTAGGAAGGTAACGTCACTTCTATCTTTTTCTTCACGAATCTTTGTGGTGTCATGATATGACCACCACAGTATATTATAAGATATGATAAATCATTAAGAATAAAATATTGCAATATAAAATAAGTGATCAAAATAAATACTAGTTACACTGCGTTATAGCAAAATAATGAATAATATAGAAAGATTTGAATTTTTAAAATAATTATTACGTCATGATTACACTCTTGGAGTTGTCATTCAAGGAAGGGGTTTAGATGTGCATTGAAGCAAACAGTTATATTCAACCAGTCCACTGACCGCACCTGTTGACACACCGAGGTGAGCTCTACTTACTGTTGCCGGACAATAGAACGGAAATCCAACAAACGGCCTCATTTGGATCTTTATTGTTGGTTAATTGAATCGACATTATCAATAAAATCAATTGTTCAAATACTTTTCTTGGAAACCTATTTTACCTTATGAATGTAGTTCCTTTAATTTTGTAAAAATTACTTAATGTGACTTTTTGTAAAAACAAAAAAGTGCAGAGATAGCTTCAAATAATTAAAATAAACTTACTTATTAACTTCTAATGCTCAAATCTGCCTAGTTTCTTACCTAGAACAAAACAAAAAAATCCATTAAATTTAAAACATAATTTGACAGAATAATGAATTATAAATTTAAATCATGATATATAGTATCAGAGTAGAAGACAAGAAACTGCTCTTCTAGAAAAGCGTTCAAAGCACTCAATAAATTATAAAAGACTTATTTACAAGACAGTTATCAGACCATTCTTTACAATCCGAAATCCTTAGAAAAATCCTCAATGCTCCTCACTTTGTCACCAATAAACTTATCCATTTACCTATCCTATAACCACTCAAATTCACTACTTTCTCAACTTGCTTCTCACTCCATTCCCGATAATCCTTGCTGGCGAATGAAAAGAAGATGGACTAGAGACTTTCTTGGGTAAAATTATTATTGAAGTGCTAATGATGATTAGTTCTTTTGGCATGTTATTGTAATCGTTATCAGCCCATTTACTTGAAATTGATTTAAAAAGAATTAAAAAAAAATTAAAATCTTAACATATTATTCTAAGTTATAGTTAAACTGCATAGAATATTTTAAAAGTAAAATTATTTACATGAAATCTGAAGGATGTATATTTTGGAAAGATCCCCCAACTCCTTATATGATATTGATTATTCATCTTTTAATAATTACTGACAAGAATCTGAATAAGTAAATTAAATTATAAGAGATGAATATTTTTATTTTGTATGGAGTTATCTAAAGATCAATTGTTTTTATATACAGTATAAAATTATTCTTATTACTTTAAAATTCGGATATAATTTTTTGTTTACCTCTATTTAAAATATTATTTAAAATACATTGCGATTCCGAAATCATAATACTCATTACAGAACCTTCTAGGTTCTATTAGTTTCTTGGGTTTAATGTTAATAAACTTTCACTAAATACCTTAAATATAAGGGATACACAATTTATATTGTTTTTAAGAGATTGGTAACCATTATGAACGAGCTTGAACTTCAAGATTTGTTCCCATCAAATTTTTATTCAAATCTTCATGTGCTTAGTTATCCACGTAATAATGGGTCAACATAAATATTTCAGAAATTAGACAGCAATAGTTAAAATATACGGGGACATCACATGATTTGGATATATAATATATAAATATAACAGGAAATAAAATACATATTACAAAGGTATCAATATCTTTCCTGTAAATTATAGTGACAATGTACTAACATTTTCTTGACAGTTTTTATCTTGTTACACGTTTTACAGAAACAAAAAAAATATTAGTTAACTCATTTTATTTTTTATTATTAAAAATATTAAACAATATATAACACGAAATGTAAGAGGATTTGAGTTAGTTAGGCCTTTGTAGTGCTGTATTGGCAACTGAGGAAGTTGACGATCTGGCTAATAGAGAGCAGTTAGCTGCTATCCACTTCCTCTGTTCTCTAGTCTTGGTCTATTTTCATATCTCTAACTGGCTTTAGGGTATTTGAGAATGTATATAAAAGCATTAAAACATTCATTCCTAGATAAATAGGAAGGAATTGAATGTTAAATTGGACAACAGACACCTATACTTTCATAGTAAGCTCCAGATCCACTCAAATCCTCGAGTTTCTCAACTTGCTTCCTACTACATTCCCGATAATCCTCCGAGGCGTATGAAAAGAATATGGCCTCGAGACCTTCTTGTATAGAATAATTATTTAAGTGCTACTAATGAGTACTTATTTTCAAGTTTTGACATGTTATTATGTTATGTAATCATTATCAACACATTTACTTGGTATATATATTTTGAACTGTTGTAAATTTAAATAAATTAATAATAAAAAAATAAAAAATAAAAAATTATATATTAGTATTTTCATTTGTATAAAATAAAGTAAATTTGCAGTGAAACAATTATAACAACATATTATTAAGCTTTAAAGCCTATTGACCTATTGGCAACACAACTAAAATTCCTATATAAGAAGATCCCTACTTATTCTATTCAGACTCCTGAATCTTCAACAGTTTTTATATTGGCGATGTTTAATTATTTAAATTTAAACAAAAATGTTGTGAAAATTATTAATTTTTTTTTCTTTTTATTTTTTTTGGACCTAGTTCAACAAAAAAATGAGAAAATCTGTGTAATGTATGGAATTTATAACTCCGATTGGACAAGCGGTTGTTGTAATCATTATCAGCATATTTACTTGATGTATATATTTTTTACATTTGTGAACTTTAATGAATGGCTAGATGAAAAAAAAAAAAAAAAAAAAAAAAAAGGGCCAATTAAATGGATAGGCAAACCAAAACATGTATTTATTGTTTACACACTAGTAGTTATGTACAAAAAAAAATTCAACTTCTCCCTGACTAGAAAACAATAGAAAAACCATAGATCATGGGTTTGTCTCTCAATAATGTGCTGCTGTCCCAAATTCACATTTTAGCTAACACTTCAAAAATGTTGGCAGAGCTCGATTTTTTTCATTCAGACAAATATAGCTCCTTATTTTCCATTAAATTTCTGGCCAGAAAACTATTAGCAAATTTAGGATCCGAGCAGCACCAACAGAGCTAGAGCGTATCAAAATGTGACACTTTTGAGTTGTATAAAATGTTACACCAAAAAAGTATAGACCCCAGCCAAAATACATATCCAAGTGAATAATATTTAAAAAAAGTGATAAGTCTTATCACCGCTTGTCCCATTCGAATTATAAATTCCATACATTACACAGATTTTCTCAGTTTATGTTGAAATAGGTCCAAATATTTTAACGTTAAACAAAAAAAAAATTAATTATTTTAAAACATTTTTTTTTTTTAAATTTAGATAATTAAATATCGTCAATATAAAAACTAGTTCAAGATTCAGGCGTCTAAATAGAATAAGTAGGGGTCTTTTAATATAGGAATTTTATTTATGTTGCCAATAGGTAGTTGCTTTAAAGTTTAATAATATGTTATTGTAATCGTTTCACCGCATATTTACTAGAAGTAATGATTTTATACATATGAAAATACTAATAAATATTTTTTTTGTTTTATTATAAATTTATTGAAATTTCCAACTGTACAAATATATACATCAATTAAATGTGTTAGTAACTATTACAGTAAGATCTTAAAACTTGAAAAGAACTACTCATCAGTAGAACTTATGGATAAAAATTCTACACTAGAAGATATCTAAGCCATTTAAAACATACAAGTGTATTCATTGCTTTATTAAAAAATCACCATTATTTGTCTACCCTACCACTGATTTTACTCTACAAGGATTATAGGTATGTGTAGAATTGGATTTGAATGTTTAGAAAGATTTTGAAGACATTTAAAAAAATTAAATAGTATGAATTTTTTAAAATTGTATTTAATTTATATATATATAAATTTATTGAAATTTACAACTGTATAAAATTTATACATCAATTAAATGTGTTGAAACTTAATACAATGGCATGTAAATAACATGTAAAGAACTACTCACTAATAGCACTTCAATAAATTCTAAAAGATCTCTAGGCCATCTTCTTTTCAGACGCCTCGGAGGATTATCGGGACTGTAGGAAGCGAGTTGAGAACCTAGTGGATTTGAGTGGTTCTGGACCTTAATATGAAAGTATAGGTATCTGGTTTGGGCTAAATCATTAACATTAGAATATCTTTATGGATAAGATTATTTGTGACATAATAAATAACACTGAGGATTTTTCGAAGGATTTTAGGTTATAAGGATTGGATACGAGATGAATTAGACGGTTTAGTTTGAGCCCCAGAGCTCAACTCCGTACGTCCAAATAGGTCTAATCACAGTCATGTAAATAAGTATTTTGTAATTAATTGGAAATAAAAAAAAATAAAAACGAAACGTAACTAATTATATTTTTTAATAACCGAGCTGGAAACCGTACCTCAGAAGTGATTTTTTCGCATTACTCAAGATCGATTTTAAATATATTTTAAAGTATCAATAAGAGCAGTTATTAATAAATAACAATATTTACAGGTATTCCTAATGCTCAACAATATGTTGTCATGAGTATACTTTTTGGTATTGCTTGTGTTATATAACTCTTATTCTTATTACTGTAATACCCAGCTGAAGAGGTACCTAAATAATAGAGGACGAAGAAGAAGGTGCTTAACATTCCCCTCGAAGAGCGAACTATATCAGATAGCGTGGCCCCTTGTTTACAGAAAGATAAGGCAGACCTAGCGCTTGGGGTTTTAACCAGCTTCACACCAAGCCTTACCTTCCCACACTAAATCTTATTTCTTACACTGACTGCTCTAATCTTACACAGCTTTATGACCTAGTGTCATAACAATGCGTAAACAAATCATTAAAATTTTATGTAACAGCTACAGGCTCAGATTAAATGTTATCCAGTGAATACATTATCTGGTATTACTTGCGAAGACGTGGCTTTCCCCCTTTAACAGCTACTTTTCGGTAACTAGTTACTTTTTATCAGCGCGCATTTCAGCGGTACCCACTCGAAATTGAAACTTCCAAATTTCCCACCTCTCAGCAAGAGATCCTCAGATTCCATTCTAGATACAAACAGAAATCATGCTACATGCTTTTGCAAATTGTACTGCAATGTTTAAAACTTTATTTTATTCAATTAATATGAAACCCCTGATATAATATTGAATAGACATGATATTCTAAAAGAGCTAAAGAGAAAAAAAAAATATTCGGAAAAGTAATGAATAAAAGTGTTCACATTTTAGTATGCTTAAATAGCCATAGATATTATAAACAGTCTGTAAATTAAACGAACAACAATTTATAACAAACTTACAACAATAGGAAGCCTGAGAATCCATAAATAAATGGCAAGGTGTGAGAATGATTAAATTAAAAATTATTATATAAAATTTTTATTGTTACAGAAAAATACATAAAATTCTACATAATATGCAACCAGAATAGGGAACTTTAAGCACTTGCAACTTTGTGTACATTATCCTGAGTTTTACATGGGATGAAGCTGTCTATCGTAAAAACTCCAACAGATTTAAATATCCGAACATAATTGAAATAAGAAAGTAAATAAATAAAGCTATTGCCTAGGTTATTCAAATAATGTTCTTTCCTATATGAAAACTTTTATGAATTCTTTTAAATATTACACTATACTATAAACATATTATGTCCAGAAGCAGTTAAAAAAATGCTTTGCAACATCAACTAGTAAACAATTTACAATAGAAACACTGTTTATATACTATATTTCAGATTATTTTATTTTATTTTTTATTTATTTTTTAATCTTTATTTTATTGAGAAAGTATTAAAATCTGCCTCAATGTGGGCAATAGGTAATATGGATGACTAAATGGATCCATTCACACACTATGTACAATAAGAAATAAATACAAAGAATAGATAAAAAAATAAAAAAAAATAATAATAAGAAAAAAAAAAAAAAAAAAAAAAAAAAGTACCTCAAACTATACAATAAGGTAAGAAAAATAAAAAATAAATAATCTATAAAATAAGTAGCAAGATATAAAATAAAAACAATAATAAGAGTAAAAAAAAATAATAAAAAAAAATAAAAGTAATAAAAAAAAATTAATTAAATTAAATCGTAAAATACATTCATACCTTATTTACACTATATTCAAATCTAAGGGATCCAGCAACCAGATTTGTCCCTCCACTTATGGAGGGACAAGCCAGGCCCCAAGAGATCCTAGCGCTTCTCGCTCCGCTGCGTCACTAGTATAATATAACACTAGTGGAGGCTGTGTGAGAGCGCTAAACTACAGTCACTCAGAGCATGAGCGGAGAAGCTGGCCATGCCAGGAATCCATGTCGTAATTTATAATAGGTCACGAGACCTCTGCCTTTTTAACCCGCGAGGAGGATTATAGGGGTGAGTGGAGCTAGATAGGGATTGTGCTAGTGGATGATGAGAAAGTTTTTGATGAAATTTTGAAAATTAGACAGGTATGGATTCTAGGACAAAAGGTATATTAAGATCGTTATGTAAGGTTTTGCTGGAGACATAATATGGGTTAGATAGACATAATAGAATAAGAATTTGGATTGGAAGGATTGGATACGTTTGATGTTCGAGTGTTTTGCTGTCCACCAAATTTCTAGTCCGTAGGCTTTAGGATAGTCTTATAAATCAGAAGCTTGTTGTCTATTGAGAGTTTTGAAGTCTTGCATAGAATGTGGTATAGTTGGCTAAATCTTCTGTTTAGTTCTTGTCTTTTAAGTTTAGTATGTGGGTTCCAAGTGAGTCTTTTGTCTAAGATGAAACCAAGATATCGCACTGTATCAGATCTGGGTAACGGGATCTTATTGAATAGGACAGTTAGTCAGGAACTACGGCGTAGAGCAAAAGTCATGTGGGTGCATTTGGATTCATTGACTTTTATTCTCCATAAGATTATTAAGAGAGTATTTCTTCGGAACAATTTCAAATATATTTTTATTGAAATTAAATATTATTATCGTGCGGTAAGGCAAACAAAACACGGTAAGTCAAGAAACAAAGTTTTGAGTAAACGCCAATCAAAAATTTGTTTGGTCTACTTTGGTACTGACATAATTTTATCAAATAGGTTAAAGACCAAAGTAGACAAAGCAAAAAAATCTTTAAGCATTAGAAAAAAAATAAATAATAATAATAGTTCCAACCTCTAAGGAAACCGGAACAAGCTGAAATAATAATTTCTATATTTAGTCAAATAGTGAAATAGTTTTCTCGTTTGGGGATCTAAAGATAAGACTTATGAATGCATGTGGAACAGATAAGACACACATGTTCCCAGTGGTAGGTTATCACCGATCCTAAACAGCAAAAACAGATGGAACTCTTTCTGAACGGTAAGTTAAGTTCTATATTTCTCTTCTATATTCCGAACATTTTCCTAAAATGCGTATTTCAAATTAAATTTTTATTTTATAAAACTAAATGTTTAGGTGAAAATGCTAATAGTAAAAATTAAATGTCACTTGAGGTGATGATAGTGTACAATTAGGATTGAATTGCCACTAAAATTAAATATTTATGAATCATTAGCAATGATAAAATCATTCAAGATCAAGTCATAAAATATTTGCTTAATTGAACAGATAAATATTTCAAATATACTCATTTTAATTTTTAATCCAACAGAAACGAATAAAACCAACCAGTCATAGGGAAAACCGAAATATCCTGCTTAACCTCACCATTTCACTCCCTGATCTCTTTCAGAAATACGTTTGCCTCTTGAGTGCAGGTGAGGTGTGTACAAATATATTTAATTTATAGTCTTTAACTTATAAAAACTGTAATATATAAAATATATGTAACAAAATGCTGATTTTTTGAAAATGTTGAACTGATGATGAATGTTTAACATTCGAAATAAGTTTTAAATAAAATAATTCTGATAGAAGTGAAAACTAATTTATCAGTCATAATTTTTATTTTTTTAATATTTATTATTATCCTAAAAAAGAAATTTTAAAAAATAATTATTATATATTTCTGATTAAAAGTTGAAACTAACAAAAATTAATAGACTAGCATTAGAGTAAATAAAAAATTATTAATTATTAATTGTTAATTTTTATTATATTGTTAATTAATAATTGCTGTATTATTAATTGTTTATTTTGACTAAGCCATCTTTAACACTGGCATAAACTAGGGTCTTAACTAAATTGATATGTACGATTAAAATTTAAAATAAACTAAATTGAATAGAATAAATGAAACTAATACGTAAAATAAAACTATATATAATATAAGATGAAATAATCCCATTTTTTGAATTACTTTTTTAAGGATGTATTCAGCAAGCATATTAAATGTCAGTCTACTATCTATGATTACACCTAATTAAATACTTAGGTGTAATCATAGAGTCTACCATTATGAAATAAATTAAATTCAGCTAATCATTTTAATGTGTGGTTATTTTATGGGGGATATCCTCGCGTGCACCCCCTAATAAAAAACGGCAGCGAACGCCAATGCAATGACCTTATAATTCAAGCCCCAATGCTCAAAACCTTAAATTGTGGATCAGTCTATCTGAAATATACTGCTTTTCTCTATTTACATTTTAGATTTAAAATGTTAAAATTACTTAAATTAGTCATTAAATTAAAAAAAACACTCCATGGTTATTCGAAATAAACAAAACAGGAGATTCAAAAGTGACTTTTTTCATTCAAACCATGCTCCTTAACGGTAGATTCTTGTGACAAACGCTATATAGCCTAAAGTATACTCTATTAAATTTCAGATCAGGAAACACCAACTGGCTATATTACATTTTTGAGGGTTAAAAAAACGTTACACCAAAAAAGTACAGACCCTAGCTAAAATAAATATCCATGTAACATGATTAACAATAGTAGATACTTATTACGAGGCGCTACAGCCTAGGCAACCTTGGCCTCCTCTATGAGCTTTCGCCATGCAGAGCGATCTTTTGCGGTTGCTTACCAGTTGTGGACTTCTAGAAGATCACTACGTCCTTCCATTTAAGCCGTATTCTACCTCTTCCTCTAGGATTAACAATAGTATATCAATATCACATATTGTATACCAGCAGAGTTCACAAGGAGACATTTATTTTTTTTTCGATAAGTACCATCTGATTGTTAATTCCACAGAGTAAGTAGGACATATTACATTGCAACCGTAACAGATCATTTCTATGCAATTCTATAAATATTAATGAGTTAGTTAACAACTCAGTCATTATTAAGAGTAAATAAAACCGAAGCTTTGAAGCAAAAAAATGAACTTGATCATCGGAGGTGATTGCGATATCTCAAATGCTTTCCATAATTAGCACCTTATCATAAGCATCAGTTCAGAATTCTATGATGTCAATTATTGATTCGTAATCATTTATTCTTAGAAGACTATTCCATTACCTTTAAAGGGAATATTAATCACTAACAAGAAGTTATAAGTTAACAATTTACAGGGAATGCACAATTTAAGATTCATTATTTCATTACTTGTAATTATTTCTATCGGTTAATTTCTAATAGCATAATTTAAAAAAAAAACTTTACCGGTAAGTAAATAAAGGAATTTACTGATTATTAGACATTGAAATTTATTATAATAGATAATCAATAACACTAATGTCACAAGAAACTGAAATAAGCCGATTATGAGGATTTTAATTGAATCTTTGAATAAGGATTGATGAACTATTTACCAATTTATTGGATTTTTTTATTCAATAACCAATTTCAAATCAATGAAAAATACATTTATCATCAGTTCTAATAATATACAAACAAATTTAAAACATTAGCACTTTAGACCACAGATTACATGTTTCAATATCTTTTTTTTTTATTCTTTCTTTATAGAAATTTACAATTTTATTACAAAAATACAACTAGTACAAGGCAAAATAATGAAATGACAAACTAATAGAAGAACTACCATTTGGTAGTACTCTAATAAAATATCAACAATGGAAGATCTCGAGACCATCTGGCCGGAAGATTCCGAAATAAAAATTTTAAAATTCTAACAAAATTGAGAACACGATCGATTTCACGAAAAATAATATTTTTTCATTGAAATTAAAAAAAAAAAAATTAAATTCAGATAGTTGAACCAACATTTTTAGATAAATCCGGTTTGAGCAAAATATGAAATATCTGAGCTATTTGGTGACGTAATCTCAGGTGCAATCAATTAAATAGCTGGTATAGAATATTTTATCTTTAATTAAATATATGCATGCAGATATAAATTTAAATATAGGAATTATATTTGTGATTAAATTTTGCAAATTTGCTGTATCTACATTGCATAAATATCTTTATTAATTTTGGTGTTCAATAGATTTTATATTTTTTAGTAGTTTTATTAAGAATTTAAAAATAATATTAATATAATGATAAATATTTATTATTGTTTTAAGAGCATATAGTAAAGTTTGTTATTATAGAACTTTGATATATAAACCCAATATAGGTGTGTAACTGTTAGCTTTGTAACAGTGATTTTTTGGTTGGAAGGGTGACAACAAACCCCAAAGCTGACATATTTTTTCTTACGATACAAAAATACCAACTTGAAATACAGCTACTAATATCAAAACAATACAAATTGTCTGATTTTCAAAAAATTATATTTTAGCATATCGCTACAGAAATCTAAGAAATGGATGACTCCCGATGGAGTCGGGACTAGATAATTGGGATTATTTCGTCCTGAAAATAATCCTAGATTTTTGTTTTCTAATTTAATACCTCTACACTATAATTTAATACCTCTACACTTCTTAATCCTTAATCCTATTTAAAAAATGCCAGTCTAAATTAAGACAAGGAAAGTAATAACAGGCCTGTTTTTTTTTCATTATGTATTATGAGAAATACAACATACTTTGTGTAAATTCACATTATTTTAAAATAAAATGTTTATTTTTTATTATATTTTTTTAAATATCTTTATGCTTCGTTATATACCTACGACTTCCCATCCTAGATTATCCTTTCTTAATATTCTACGGATCCCTATTGAACAGATCCGCCACTTTGTACTCCAACTAGACAAACGCCAAGCTTTAAATCCACAGGCAAGACTAAAACGACAAGTAGCTGCTTGTCGTTTTCGCCTTCTTCAACATTTACTAGGCAAACGCTCTAAGATGCCGATTAAACATAAAATGCTCATTTACATGACAGTAATTGAACCATTAGGAGATATGATGTTGAGATCTTGGGCGCCTCTGAACCTTTGGATTCATTTCGAATCCATTCCTTGCAATCCTTAATTCGTCAAAACAATTTTCATGCTCAACACATTGTCACAAATGAATATATCTCTAAATGCGTTGATGTTCCATATGTAGCTGATATACCACAACCAGATACCTATCCTTCATAGTAAACTCTATCACCATTCAAATCCACTAGTCTCTCAACTTCCTTCCCATTCTACTCCCAACAACCCACCGGGGGGTCTGGAAAGGACATCGCCTTGGGACCTTCTCATATAGAGCTTTTAATGAAGTGCTACTGAGGGTAGTTGTAACTTAAGTATTTTACTAGATGTATTTTTTTTTATTTCTGTTGTAAATTTCAATAGATAAATAAATAAAACAATAAAAGTACAGCAGAGTATTGTCATATATCGATATTTAATACAGCTTAGCTCAATAGCCGTCAAAGCTGTAGATTAGCCTCTGACATCTCAAGACCAAAGGAAATGTATATTGTAAGAAATAAATTGGAAGAATCGTAAAATAAAATAAAAGTCCGGTGAAACAATCGGAGAGGCAAATAGACAAAGAAGATGAAGTTCTTAAGGACAATGAGCAAAAAGAAAGAGCTGGAGGACAAGGATCGGCTCCTTTGATCTTTATGGTCACCTCAAATGGTGCTATTAACGCTCTAACAGCTATAATTACATATGCCCATCTCAATAGCAATACAGTATTTATTAAATTTTAACATATATTAGTTAATTACTAAATTTATTACTTTATGGAAGCAGAGGGATAATTGGATATACCAGGTAATTAAATATAACACCTTAAACAATGGCCTCAATACGCTTTTTGTTCTTTAAGCTATACCAGTTTAATCTTCAAAATTTCATCATAATCTTTCAAGACATTTACTAGCGCAACTTTCTACTCAGAAGTTAAAAAAGGAAGTGGAATCGAGATCTAAACTAAAATTCGGCATGGAGTCCTGGCCCTTGCCATCTTCTCTACTCATGCCTTGAATGACAATAGCAATAGCGCGCTCACTCAGCCTCCACTGGGTTTTTACACCAGTGAAGAAGCTTAAAGAGCAACGCTGAGATCTCTTTGGACCTGACTTGTTCCACCATCAGTGGGGAGACAGGTCTGTTTGTGTGATCCCGAGGACGATTGTATATTTAATATGTATAGTATGAATGAATTTTTATCTTTTAATTTAATCTTATTTTTATTTTTACTATTTTTATGAGTCTTTTTTTTTTTAACTTTATATATTCAATATAATATTTACTATCATGGGAATCACGCAAAATATTTCTGTTCAATTTACAGTAAATAAATTAAATCAGATACTAATGAATTTGCTTAACGAAACGAATTAAACCTATTTCATATTATAATCAAATATTGTAGGTTGATGTATGTTGAGAATATCCTTATGTATGAGTGTATGTTATTAATCTCATTTTGATCAACTGTTTTTATAGTATTATTTTATTTTCTCCTATCTTCGTCTTATTTTTTAAATTGTTAATTTCATGTTTGTATACTTACAAAAGCTGTTTTAATTTTACAATATTTATACATTTAAGTCTCTTTTATTGTATTTATTATTGAATTTGCTCAAGATAAAAGTAATATGCTATTGTGCCTGTGTATAATTTTTAATGGACAATTAGCCCAAGAATAAAGTTTATTTTTTCATTTCATTATAGCTAGATCTTTTTTTTTATTTTTTATTTTTTATTTCTTACTGAGCATATCTTGTAAATGGATTTATAAAGCCATCTATATTACTTATTGCCCTCTTTTGAGACAAATTATAATACTTACTCATTAAATAATAAAAAAAAAATTAATATCAATATGTTTATATCGCTTATTTATCAGCGATTAAATTTATTCATTAATATTTACAAGTGTATAACCTATATACATAAAATGAAGATGAGGACGTGAAACGTTTAGATGGATTTTTTTTTTTTTTTTCCATTTATTGATATTTACAACTGTACAAAATAATATACAAGTAAATGTGTTGACAGTGAATACAATGGCATGTAAATAACTTGTGAAGAACTACTCACTAGTAGCACTTCAATAAAATCTACACTAAAAGGTCCCTAGGCCATCTTCTTTTCAGACGCCTCGGAGGATTATCAGGGATGGAGGAGGAAGCAAGTTGGGAGGCTAGTGTATTGGAGTGGTTGTGGAGCTTACTATGGAAGGATAGGTATCTGGTTTGGGCTAAATCAGAAACATATGGAACATTAAGATCTTTATGGATAAGTTTATTGGTCACATAGTAAGGAGCATTGAGGATTTTTCGAAGGATTTTGGATTGCAAAGATTGGATACGAGATGAATTGGATAGTTTAGTAGAACCACAAAGCTCAACTCCGTAAGTCCAAATAGGTCTAATCACTGTCATGTAAATGGGTCTTTTGTAATTAATTGGGAGCTTTGATCGTTTGTCTAGTAAATGTTGAAGTAGTCTGTAACGACGGGCAGTTTCTTGTCTTTTTAGTCTTGTATGTGGATTCCAAGTAAGACGTTTGTCCAAGTGGAGTCCTAGGTAGCGGATCTGTTCAACAGGGATTAGTGGAATAGTTTAGATGGATAAGTTTATTTGTGTCATAGTAAGGACATAAAATCCTTTAGGATTTTATGAAGGCTCTTGTAAGGATTGCATAAGAGAAGAATCAGAAGATATTAAATTTAATAGTTTAGAGACAAACGATGCTATAACAATAAAAAAAAAAAGAAGAAGTAAATTAAACACAAGGATAAATTTTAAGGATAGGTAAAAGATTTAAAGTAACTTGGTTATTACTTTTGTATAATAATTGATGTCCCTCGCTAACAGAGTTGAGAATACTAGAATAAAGAAATGAATATAATCTTTATTCTGGAGCATAAACTGAGGAAGGCGCTTAAACTATACTCTTGGTTATTGCCTGTTGTCTTAGGTATCATTCACTTCTCATCGAATAACAAATCTATTCGAAAATATTCTTACGTGATTCGTCGTTCGTTATGGTGTGAATATAAATTAACGATTCATAATAAATACTTTAAAAGGAATAATGACCAAAGATAAAATATTCTTGCGATAACGAGCCTTGAAGCGACCTTTTAAGCCGTCATGACATGGCCTTCTTTATACCAAATGAAATATGAATATTTAAAAAAAATAATAATAAGTTACGAAAGATGACGGAATTAGGAACTATAATTGACGAAAGATTTTTACATCATCAAAGGACTGCGATTGCGAATTTAGTCTTTAGCGTTCGCCGAATTAGAAACGGATAGGTACGATATGATCACGAATATTTTATGAGATCTCGACAAAAAAAACAATGGCGATTTAAATTTATATTTTTTCATGAATTTTTTTTATTTTAAGTAAATGCTAAAATTGATAATACAATTAAATGGAATGAATATAACTGGATCATAAAACAAATAATAATTTAATAAATGCTCATTTCTTTATGTCTAGAATCTTTCTTTGCGTAGAAAAAATTAAACTAAATTTAAAAAAACATATAAAAATTAATATTTTTTGTTCTTATTTATTTAAAGTTCTCATCAGACAAAGCGATTACCAGTGAATTCATAAATACCTTAATCGTTACTCACAGAAAGAGATCTCGCACCCAACCCCTGTTTTTCCCCATATTACTGGGCAGGTCATCCTTTAGTGTATCCATAGATGTTATTAACCTGCCGTTATATACGTAAAAAAGTAAAAATATTTGTGTTGGTCGATTTTTGGTTTATTTTAAAAGTTTAAGTTATGTGTTTTACCCACTAAGGAGTTCTTGTTAATAATCTTAACATTATTGGTTAAAAAAATGTGAGTTCTGGTAGATGAATATTTTTGGTTGAACTGAGTATTTGTAAGGCATATGTTCACTTAGTTTACGTAAACATTTAAATGTTTCTGAAAAAAAGAATAAAGTAATGTAAGTCTCCCTTCGTGTCAGTTCAACATTTAACAAACGAATTTTATGATTTATTACAGAAAATTGATATAATTTTGGGATGGGTACATCTATTCCTGGCTGACATATTTCTTAGCAAAATTATCCAAAAAATGTTATTTAGGTTTTGCGAGGGAATATTCGGTGTTTTTTGTGAGGAAGTGAATAAGTCAAATAACCTTGAAAATGTAAGGCAACTTCAAGCATGATCTCCAGTTTCTGGGTGTTACTTAAAAAGGCCTTAAAGTTTCTATTTTGGCACAAATGGTATTTTTATAGTAGTTATAGGTTCGTTAATTTTGAACTATTCAATTCTTCACTACAGCTATCTATATAATGTTAGTTTCTAACAACCTATATAATTTGCAATTTAGATTTTTTTATCAAATAAAATAAGTAAATATTTTTAGCTTAATTTAAATAATATATCATGGGGATGGTTTGTGAATAATTAAGAAGCCTCATAATAAATAAACTTCATGGTTTTTGATCATTTTTAATGCACCAAAACTACAAACGAAGTCAACTAGGATTCACTGACTTCCATTAACGCAAAGACCGTGGACTTGACAAGGAGAACCAACTTCACTGACCAGTTCCGCTGGTCAAACGCTCTTTATGGTACAAAAGTTCAAGTCCTCAGCTGTTCCTGGACGGGATCCTTACCACAAGTCATAAATGGCAGGACAGGTGAGAAGACTCCATTTAAAAGGACTAAACACCAAAGCGAGACTCGACCGCTAGGAATTGCGTGGCTTCTGACAAAGTGCCCCTCTGTCAGTTAAGCAGTTAGTTAACTAAACACAACTTTCTCTTTAGAAACACTCCAACCGAATAGAGTCTCTATTTAAAACAAAACTCTTAATATAATCCTTAGATAGTAAAGGCTTCAATGAATGTGCTATTTACATAATGATTTCAAAGACACTGCATTCCAGCAGGCTTGGAATACCGCCATAATAGATCTGTGAGGATGTATGACTAGATATATAGTCCGGTCCATAATGGTCCGATAGACATTAATTTAACTACTAATTGACTCTAATTTAACTCCTAATGACAGGAATAACTGCATAAATAGAGACAGAAATAGTCAAGTTAAATCAATTATAGTTCAACTCCTGCTTATATTCTTTTCAAATTTAATTTTGACATGTTAATAATTTCAAATAAATCTTTTTTATAAAAAACCAATTTCTCAAGTATTTATTACTCAATTATTATTTTTTTTACTTTTTGAAATTTGAAATAAAACGGTCTGTATGATTCTAATACCGTGATAGAGACTTATAACAACACAAATCATTGATAGACCTCTAAACAGAAATCAACAAGAGAAGTCCCTGAGGTCACCTTCTTTTCAGAAGCTTCCAAAGATTATAAAAAATTAGTGCAGGCATGGGGAATATTATGCAGAAAAATATATAGGATACTTAGTTAGTTAAGAACATATTGGATATTATGCATAATTATTATCGATAATTAATTAAAGTGTGATTGTCAAATTAAGCTTTTTTATAGATTTTTAAATACCTTACTCGTGGCTGTCCTTTCACCATAAACAATTTCAAAATGCAAAAATATATATTTCAAAATACTGCAAAAGTTGCTATATTATTATTTACAAATATTGATACTTTGATTAAAGGTGGTTAATAAAAATACTATATATTCTCTTTTGTAACAACAGTATAACATCTTAAAAAAATACATTCTGACAGCCATAAACAAAAATACTTTCATCTTCGTAGTTGAATTTGAGGGGATGAATTTACGTTTTACTTTGAAGATCTGTTTATTGACGTCAGATTTCAGCTTTACAAGCCTGATAGAAATAGAGGAAGAAATTATCTTATATTTTTTAAAAGGAGACAAAAATGAGCTTTAAAATAGAAATTGTTATTCCCAAGATCCCATTGAACTGTTGGTGCAGTTACACTAACATAATATGGATCGAAATCGACAACTAATATTTTAAAATTCGAAATCACCACTGTTCAGATTTTCTAGAAACGATATTTTTACTGTTAAAACGCTCTACACATTCATTATGTAAAAACTATAAAGACATATATCTTAATTTAATAATTTTATTTTGTCGATATATTGTAATCACGATAGTTAACAACGGAAAACGAACTTCATAACTTTCATGTGTCATAAATTTTTATTTTAGGAATTCTAAATGTATGTATAACTAAAAGGATCGTTAAAATTTGTTACCTTGTATGTGATCCTAACTAAATATTTTTTTAAGTTTGTATTTTATGAATATATATAAAGAGAATCATCTCACTTTCTTCCCATTCATCATCAAACACAAATAACAATTTTAGTAAACTCTTACCAGGTATGCAAGTTTAAAATGTCGTTTTAATTCCAATAGAATGCGCTCTTAGCCTATTGAAGGATTTGCTTATCTCTAAACGCTATTTTGTTTGTTAGTCATTTGTTTACAAAAGTCAGTTGTTTTTTAAGTCGTTTACGTGGACGTATCATACCTTTCTTTGGTGTTAAAAATGTCTAATTTTAAGCCAAATAAAGAGCATTTGCGGCATGTCATGATTTTCTTATTTAATCAAAAGAAAAAGGCATCTGAATGTCATCGAATTCTTGTTGAGACTTATGGCGATGTTGCTCCAACCGTCAGGACATGTGAACGTTGGTTTCAAAGTTTCAAACGTGGTGATTTTGATGTTACTGATCAAAAACGAGAAAATCGACCAAAAAAGTTTGAGGACTTCGAATTGCAATCTTTATTAGACGAAGACAATACCCAAACCCAACAAATGATGGCAGAACAGTTGAATGTCACTAGGCAAGCCATTTCCGATCGCCTGAGAGCTATGGGAAAGATTCAAAAGGTTGGAAAATGGGTTCCACATGAATTGGACGAACGACAGATGGAAAAACGAAAAACTGTGTGCGAAATGCTGCTTTTACGCCACGAAAGAAAGGGTTTTTTGCATCGAGTTGTAACTGGCGATGAAAAATGGATTTATTTTCAGAATCCCAAACGAAAAAAATCATGGGTAACGCCAGGACAACCATCCACATCGAGTGCAAGACCGGATCGTTTTGGGAAGAAGACAATGCTGTGTGTGTGGTGGGATCAGAAGGGAGTAGTCTACTACGAGCTTCTCAAACCCGGCGAAACAGTCAATACCGAGCGCTACCGACAACAAATGATCAATTTGAGTCACGCATTGATCAAAAAACGCCCAGAATGGGCTCACAGGCACGCCAAAGTCATTCTTCAGCATGATAACGCTCCTGCACATTCAGCCAGATTGACTAAGGAAACGATTTCTTCGCTTGGTTGGGAACTCCTACCCCACCCGCCGTATTCACCTGACCTGGCGCCTTCTGATTATCACCTCTTCTCATCGATGGGACACTCATTGGCGGAGCAACACTTCAACAATTTCGAAAACGTACGAAAATGGCTCGATGAATGGATTTCAAATAAAGATGAAGCATTCTTTTGGAATAGTATCCATATATTGCCCGAGAGATGGGCAAAATGTGTAGAAAGCGAGGGTCAGTACTTTGAATAAAATATATTATACTTTTTTTTTAAATTACTGTGTATATATTTTAAGAAATAAACGACATTTTAAACTTGCATACCTGGTAGTACCAAAATGTATTATTAACGCCACCTATTCCAATTACATAATCATTTGTAAATGATATAAAGAAATGAGGAAAGAATATAGCTTAGGAAAATACATTGCATTATTTTTTGAACTAATTAAATTTATCAACAAATATTTTAGAAAAAAAAAATTAACCAACGACAAAAACAAAACCCTACAGGAGTTGCTTGTGAATCCATAACAACTAGATAGAAAAGAAAAGAAAAACAAAAATGCCAAATACTGATGCGTTTCTTTCCCAATTCTTCATTTGGACGCGTTTTGATCGTTGATAAGGAAGCGGAGCGGCATTTTTGAAATTTAAGAAACGGAATGCGGCAGTTTTCGAATACCAATTTTCTTATCTGTCTCTATTATTTAACTTAGCTTTCAATAAATTTAAACTGGTTCTCGGAAGAAACAATGAATTGTTTTTTTTAACTTAAATGTACATAGAATCACTGAATTAAATGCAGCATCTGTTATAATGATGAGAAGTTTTACAGTAATACAGTTATGTTGGATAATGTAAGTATCTGGAATAATAATTAAAAAGAAAAATAGAAGGAAACTATATGTACAAATTCAATTACCTTTAGCAAAAAATACAACTTTTATATTTTAATTAATTAAATATATCAATAACTAAACATTACCATCCGAAGCGTTCTATACGAAAGTAACATTAGGATAGATAAATAAGACAATTCTTATGAACAAGCATGTATTTCAAAGTGCCACTGCTTAAAAACCTGCATTTTTGAACCATTTAACTGGTATCTTTAAGTTCAATAGTCTTTTATGAAATATATCGAATATAATACTCTCACTAGCAGTAGGGATTAAAAGATAATTCAGATACACTAATATACAAAACTAGGCAGTTTTACATTCTTTTTAATGAAGATTATTTTCTCTCTCACCAATCATGGGTAAAATCCTAGAAAAACTCATTTTAAAACGTTTGCATCCTATCCTAGGATCCCATCATGTAATCCCAGACCACCAGTTTGGATTCCAAACATTACACTCAACAACCCAGCAATGTTATCGTGTGGTGGACGTTGTCTCCTCTGCATTGGAGCGCGGAATGTACTGCGCGGGAGCCTTTCATGATGTAGAACAAGCGTTTGACCGAGTCTGGCACCCGGGATTGCTGTATAAACTCCGTCCGTTCCTACCTTCTACGTATTTCCTTATTATTAGATCCTATCTCAGTGACCGAACCTTCAAAGTAAACCATAAATTTTCCTATTCTCCCCTTTATACCCAATCTGCCGGAGTTCCTCAAGGTAGTGTCCTAGGTCCTATCCTCAACACAGTGTACACAGCTGACATCCCAACTCATCCTACCACTGTCCTCGCCACTTACGCTGATGACACCTGTGTGTTATCAGTAAACAATGATCCCTTTATTGTCTTTTAGACATTGCAATCCTATATCCTAAAACGGAATGGGGTAAAAAATGGAGAATCAAAATAAATCCAAACAAATAACACCAAATAACGTTTACCCTACGTCGTAAACCTACGACTTCCTGTCCTACAGTATCCTTTAATAATATTCCACTAATCCCTGTTGAACAGATCCGGTACCTAGGACTCCACTCGGACAAACGTCTAACTTGGAATCCACATACAAGACTAAAACGACAAGAAACTGCCCGTCGTTACAGACTACTTCAATATCTATTAGACATACATTCAAAGCTCCCAATTAACTACAAAAGACTCATTTACATGACTGTGATTAGACCTATTTGGACGTACGGAGTTGAGCTTTGGGGCTCTACTAAACCATCCAATTCATCTCGTATCCAATCCTTACAATCCAAATCCTTCAAAAAATCCTCAAGTTATTTATATGCCATTGCATTCACTGTTAACACATTTACTTAATGTATATTATTTTGTACTGTTGGAAATATCAATAAATGAAAAAAAAAAAAATTATTTAGTTTTGTTACTTTTGAAATACATGTGAAATAATCCAAAGGTAGAATCTGAATAACAATAGTATTACATCATTGATAAGGGTCTTGGAAAAAATATTCTAAAAATAATGTACAATATTTACGAAGAATGAATCGAATGAAGTAAACAAGTTACTGAATTGTTCATTCTTCAAAAGTTGGTAGATTATATAGAGAAAATTACTTGTTAGAGTGTTTCCAGTCGTTTAGTACTAATCATTAGAAAATTTACTGCTTTAAAACGACTCAAGCGTAGAAGAGAGGTCTGTTGTGACAAGACCAGGTGGTTCCTGACGCCAGACCTGTTATGGTCAGACACCCTTCCGGTCTGCTGGTCAGGACCTGCACCGGTATTGCACTGCCTCCTCCAACGCCCTACATCTAAGAGATATATATATATATATATATATATATATATATATATATATATATATATATATATATATATATATATATATATATTTCGTTTATATAATATACTTATCTGTGATTTAAATGTGCCATTTTAAATATAAACTAAAATAAATCTGAATGTAATAAGCTTAATGTAAACTTACAGAACAGTGTGGGTAAAAAAATCTTATATTATTTAGCATGATTGGTACATATCAATCGTTAAATCACAAAATTTCTATTAAATGAGAGGGCTGGTTCATCAGGTATATGCACAAGTGGGTTAATTATGGATAATGTTATTTGTGACAAAGTAAGGAGCATTAAAGATTTTTTGAAGGATTTCGGATAGCAAGGATTAGATACGAGATGAATTAGTTGGTTTAGTGGAATCCTAGCTAAAAAAAAAAAAAAAAAAAAAAAAAAAAAAAAAAAAAAAAAAAAAAAAAAAAAAAAAAAAAAAAAAAAAAAAAAAGTTGTTTGAAAAAAAACATGGCCTTAATTGAGTATAATTTTTATAACCAACTCAACAGCTTATTAGGTTATTTATTCCAGAAATAGGAACTCTTTTCTTTTAAATTAACAATGGAACTTAAACTAAGGTAATGTTAGTAACAAAGAATAAATTCGATAACTTCTACGATACTAAATAAAGAACTAACGTAAACTAGTTAATAAACTACTTTTTTTTCAGAGTTTTGCCTTTAAAGATATGAACGAAGTGCCTAGAACATTGCTGAAGTAAACCAAATTCCAACTAGTAAGCTGGTAAAACAGCCTATTAGTCGTCCCATCTCTATTAAATACCCTCCTAGGCGTACGCCTCTTACAATTAGCCTCTATATAAAACACCGTATTTAAACAAGGAATTCTTCCTGTACAAGAAAACAAATGCTGACAAGCTTCAAGAGTCATCATATAAACTACTAAAATTTTATTTTATTTCTTATTTTTTAACAAAAAATTAAGGGGTTTGTGAAATCAGAATAGACTACAGAAACTATAGAATACTGACCCGTTTACTCAGGAATATTTCAGACCATTCTATTGGTAGCCCACTTACATCACGTGGTATTAAAAACATAACTTTTTTTAAAAACATGTTTTGTGCATCTTAATGCTATTTTTATTATTAAGAATTTAGATCTTTTCTACTCAAATACACCAATTTGATTTATGACTGTTATGCATACAATATATCTTACGATCCTGCTTATCCACGTATCCTTACCTGTTTTATTTTAATTTTAACTCTTTGAAGATAAGTCGTTAAGCACTTAACATAATTTTTTTTCTTTCTTTCAATTTTTTTTAGACCTGTTATTAAATTAACAATAATTGGATTAGCTGTAAGTGTATAATACAGACCTTATAGCAGTGAGGGATATAGCACTCAACAGTGCCTCCTCCTAGCATGGATCAAAAAAAGAAAGATTTTTTTGTGAAATTCTCCTAATCCAGATTCTTTGTTTAACCTTCTTAGAGTATTTCCGGATATTTCAGTCGTGGCCATGTCATTAACCAGCATGTTATTATGTCCATGAAGTCTGTCGTGAAATGTTCTAAAAAAGGGTTATGTACTTGTACATATATGCTCGTTTACTGTGTATACTTGTAAATCTGCGTGTGTGTGTTTTAAATTGTGATGAATCTAGGTATTTTTGATTGAAATATATTAATTTTTTTAAGGTGCTTATTTTGCCTAAATGATTAAAAAAAATAAATGGGAATGACGGTAAATCAGAAAAAAGCTATTAGCTAACACACAATGTGATGTAATCTTAATATCCATCACCAATGCGATCTAATACATTACAAAAGTCTATATTTTACTTATTATGTACAAAATAAAATATTAGATAATATGGCTGCGTAAACCTCACCCTAACCCATTTTTTAGTACCAATAAATTGACAGAAATAAATTCGAATCCCTGAGCGCCAGTGAAAAAACTCCACGGCCAATTAGTTTTCTGAAATAGATGGCAAATTTATGTATTTATGGTAGGAATAAGTGTGAGCTGTTTGGGAGGCTGGTAGTTAGCAGTGACAGATAATGGTTGGGTAGCAGTGTGCCTGACCCAAATCTTACAACTTCCAACTGGTCTCTTCTAGCCACCGCACTTTATACATCGTCATTATACATATCCCAAATTATAGGCTACCTCTCATGTTTGCATATAATCTGTTAACAGCTGTGATTGGTTAAATATTACAATTTTAAATAAGCTATTAAGAAATCATGAAAATTGGATTTGCCAAAAAAAAAAAAAAATAAATAAATAAAAATATATATATATAAAAAAAGAGATTGATTTCTTTATTACTCAGTATCTCCTCTAACATTGGATTGAATACTACTTTAGTCATTGACATGGTTAATATGGTTAATAGTTCGTTTTAATATAATAAATACTAAATTATATATGTCACTGGTATATAATGATAGAAGAAATAGTAAAAAACAGCAACAAATATGGACTGAAAATATACAGGGTAAATATCTCTTAGTATAAAAATAAATTGGGTGAAACTAGATCAAAAATGAAGAAAAATGCCGCAGACCTTACCTTTCTATTTCAATTCGTTGCAAATATACGATAATTCAAAGCCTTTTTTTGAGGAAACTACGTTTTTTTGCCCTAAAAGCTGTAATATTTCTACTAATATCATACATTTTTCAAATTTTGACCACTTTTTTCGGATTTAGCATTAAATTTTCTAGGAGCAGAAGATAGTCAGGGATGCAGTCAAAGTAACACCACGTCAAAGAAGAATTCTTTAATACGTGCCAACGTTTCAACCTGCGTTGCAGGTCTTCTTCAGGGCCACCGAACCACACTTGTGAGGAGAAGGACGATGGGTCATCGTGGGTGATGAACTAAGGCTGAATTCACTGCAGAATTATGCTTTTGAGGAGTCTAATGTCAATAAAGGAGAAAGAGAAAATTAAAAATGAAAACATTCTTCATAAAGAAAATATTAAAATCTTAAAGGTTGAAGTTCATCGGTTGAAACGGCTGGACATATGGCGAGGATGAAAGATGAGAGATGGTCCAAGGCATACATCGAGTGGACCCCGAGAGAAGACAGCAGGAGTCGCCCGCATATTAGGTGGAGGAATAAAATGACACAGTATGTAGGCGATAACAATGTGGTAACGAACTGAACTACCTGGAAAAAAGTTTTGTACTATATTTAGTTTCATTTTCTGTTTTCTAAGTATTTTATTTTGTTAGATTATTTTATTTTATTTTATTTTTTTAAACTTATTTTTTACCATGAAGTTTTATTCTATTTGGAAAGTGTTATTATTTTAAAATAAGTCATATTTAGAACTAATATCCATTTTTGTTTCTATGCTGTAGCCAACTTCTAAATTCTACCGTGTAGGAGAGCCTTTTGTCAAAACATAGATGCCAAAAATGCTTATCATTGTTATTATTTTTGTTATTATTTAAGCTGTATACACCGACAGAACCCCTATACGAGATTGAAAAGACAAGAAGCTGAACGGTGATTTCGACTACTCTAGTACTTAAAAAGAATTCTTACCTTTCTTTACACAACAAAAAAATTCTTCTGCATGACCACTACCGGCACCGTTTGTACTTACAGCAAAGAAAGGTCTCACCAAATCATCAAACGTTTCTCGCACCCAATTCCTACTATATTTGGAAAAAGATCTTTCAAGATTTAGACCCTTATTATAAACTTATATGTGTGTTCATAAACTACCTACCCTTTCTATTCCACAGACTTCTGAAATTACTTCCTCTTTCATTCCCAATAAAAACTAATTTATACCATTAGTTTCAATATCCTAAATATCATATAAATGGCAATTCTTAGTACAATTACTAGTTATTCTGATTCAAAGAAAGAGAATATGAGACGACAAACAAATAATTTTATATTTACTATAGTTTAAAATTTTAAATATATATGATTGAGTGACAATGCTTTATTTAGAGAAAGAATATTGGAATTTTGGCATGGCTTCAATACTTTTTTTCAAGCTACAGTTCAACGTTCTCTTTATTTAGTAAAGGAAACTTCCCTATAAAAGTTATAGATGATATATTTTTATTATTATTTTTCAGTTTTATAGCTTTAATTACACCTGTCAATCAAAGCGACTAACCCTCAGTGAATTGGATGAAATACTGAATAACCTGGCGTCAAAGGGATGTGGGAGAGAAAAACCCTGTGGCACCTCCCCTAAACTTGATTTTCTATTATTAATTTAGCTCAGGAAATCCCTCATCCAGCTCCTCTTCAGCATTCTCTTGGTGTTATCTGGAATATGAGTTGTGGTCATGCCGTTTATGAGGGGGATGTCCATGTAATGTTTTGTGAAATCGTTTGTAAAGAGTCCGTATTTGTTTATTAACAGTTGGCTTACTAAGGTCGGTATGTAGATTTAAAGTGCTTTCGTGATATTCTTGAATGTTTGTTGTTAGAGTTTGTTTAAATGTGTTTTTTTAGCTGTTCCGTATATATGTGATGCGTTATAACCAATAGGTTTCAGTAAGTAATTATATGTGTTCATTTTGTGTCTTAGTTGTAGCTTTGAATGTTTCGAGAAAAGTGATTATAATGAGTGTTATGATATGTGAACCCCATGTCATTCTCATATTAAATGTCAGACCAAGATAGTGTACAGTGTCTGTCAGTGGAATCAATGTATTATCAAGGTAAACTGGAGGACATGCTTTATGTCGAAGAGTAAACGTTATGTGTTGTGATTTGTTGTAATTTATGCGGGTTTTTCATTGCATTCATGGAGGTCATGCAATTTATACGATTAATTTATTTACACTTAATATCTACTAGATTCACGTCATAAAAAAAAATTAAAAATTAATAAATATATGAAAAAAAAAAAAATGAAACAGTTCTTAATTTCGTCAAATACGATTGTTCTAGTCTTATAAATCACTAGATAAAAGTTCAGTACTCAGAATTTTTTCTAATATGATGGATAGAGTTAAGCAATTTTCGGAACTTGGGAACAACTCTAATACTATTTTGTTAGGAAGGGAATAAACCGGCAGACATAGAAAGTGAAGTGAATTAAGACACAACAGTATGGAGGGGAGAGGCAGGAGTTATAGAATATGTCCTTAAATGGATACGGGGAGAATTAGGGAGATGAATGGTAGATAGGCTACCTCAGCTGGGAGATCATGTTCTCTACTAACTGCCACTGACGTAAGGTTGCCAACCTAGCTGACCTCAATTCTCCATTACCCCTCTTGGTTTTGGGGAAATTATGCTTTAAATAATTCACAAGAATATTATAACCATAGGTAGCAACATAAAATGGCGTTCAGATGGTCTGAAATATCTAATGACCAAACAAATGTTATTGCTAGTAATGGCAGGTGATTCTGATCTCATCTTAAAAAATAAAAAATAAAATAAAAAAAGGAATGAAGGATGGAGCATTTCTTTAAGGTTAAAAATTTTTATAACTATTTTTAAATTATTATTTTGGTTTGAAGTATTTGACTACTAAAGATCTATTAATTCTTTGGTCCTTTTTGGCATATGAAATTTCATAATTTGTAGGTTAATTGACATGAAAAGAAAATTGTTTTCATAAATGTTAAAGATTTTTTCTTGCATATGTCCTTGCAGTACAATAGATTGAATTAAAACAAGAGCCTCCACCTAGATTATAACACTTAGACTCACCTGCTCCGAGGCGAGGCCAGAACTCATCTTCGTCCTCTTCGTCTTTCCTTTCAGTGGGCATCCCAGCGGCTCACTGCACCTTTGCACCTGGATAACAAGCTGGGTACTTAGAATTGGGATTTATGAGAGTAAATGCGACATCGGTCATTCGATCATATGTTTTCACCACTTGGAGTATCCATCACACTTGCAGGTATATAAAATATAAAGTATATAAAATAAAGTATATAAAAATATAAAGGACACTATTTAGAGATCTGCCAGAATATAAAGATTTTCCAACATACCTAACATTTTCCCGACAAATATGTTAGACATACTAAAAGAGCAAACAATCAAAAGGATTAAACTGAAAGAAAGAGTTTCCTTTTAAAAAAACGAAAATATTTAATCAATTTTCTAAGGAACAAAACGGCGGAATATCCTTCAGGTATCAAAAGTTGTATGAAATGTATGCTCAGGATTTTACCTGGTTTTCCCTTGCTCTTTTTGTATCGATTTTATGTGGTTTATGGTTTTTTCCGATAGTAATATGTTCGACAATAAAGTACACTTTCTATACTATCAGGTGGCTCTACCAGTTTAAAATCAACAAAAAGTGGACTACCGCGGAAATTCCTCCTGATCCTTTATATATTTAATGCTGCTTCATTCATTTACTGATAATATTGCTATTTCTGTTGATTGAAGTTTTAGAATCAATTGGTTTAATACTCTGAAATATCTCAAATAGAAGAAAGATATACTACAAAATTTACTACTATCCGACTAGAATTAAAATGTAAAAATTGTCAACTTATTTAACGCAACTTGCCATGATTTATTCCATCCGCCTGGAAGTAAATAACCTCAGATATTAAATCCAACTGACACCGCTTATAACCTGATCGCGCCGCATCATTGCTAATGATTTAATGAACATCGTTTTTATTATTAGGATTGATGAATTAAATGCCACTTCTATTGAGATTATTTTATTTGAAAACTAGTTTCGAATGCTAAACAGTTCTAAAACATACAATAAAATTTTCAACACATCAGTACTATGTTACATAGATTAAATATACTAAGGTTTTTAAAAAGATAAGACAAGAAATCAAGCACAGCACTCACCTTCGAGGTAACTAAAACACTGAATTTGTGAGAAGTAAAAGGGGGGGCAGGTACAATTAGGTTTTAGATTTACAACGGGGTTGCCACTTTATGACTCATTGGGTTTTTTCGTTCCTATGGGAAAAATAAATTTAAAATGGGCTATTGGATATGTTAATCTGATCATTTAAACAAAATTCTGGATCGGTTTTAAACGATTTTATTATTTCTAGTGATTCAAAAGTATTTAATTTTAGGCTATTTTCTACTTGATGTAATATTTTTACTCCCGAGTCTTTATTAAATTTGTGGTTATTTTCATTTAGATGGATAGCGAAATTGGAATTTTGGGTCTTATTAGTGTATGCTTTATATTTATTCCTAACTCTTTGATTTAACTGAAATATATATATCCCTAAATTTCCCGTGTATTTTGCTTCACAGTCATTACATTTTAATTCGTATACGCCGCTTTTTTGGAAAGGGTCTATTTTGTCCTTCGGTGAAGGGAAGTATGATGACAATGGCTTATCTATTTTAAACCCTGCATTTAAAATAGATAAGCCATTGTCAAAAAAACGTTGTATATTAACCAAAATGAAGCGACTGTGAAGCTAAAAGCACAGGAAAAACTGGAAGATTAGTAAACCAAAAATTAAAAGAACATATAAAAGAATAGAATAAGGTGCAGAATTCAAACTTTACTACCCATTTGAATGAATATAATCATATATTCAACAAAGACACTAGTGTGAAACTAATGCACCAAGTAGAACTTTGTCTAAAATAAAATATTTATGTATCATTAGAAGTAGTAAAATAGTTCTAATCGAATGCAGATTTTTGTTTAAATTACCAGATAAATATTTTTCCAATAGGAACGGAAATATTAAATCTAGCTTCTGACCCTTTCGCCTGTTATAATTTAGTCTGCTCTAGTTCTTCATATTTTTCAGAAGACCTTTAATTTTGCTATCTTAGGTAAGTACCAGCATGTTTGATTGGTTGTCTTAAAAGAATAATAAAATAAATAAATAATATATAATTATAATCTATGTATATAGTTCTGGTGCTTAGAAATTTGGGTATGTTTATAGAAATTATGATGACTGTTTAACAATCAAAACTTGTTTTCAAATAAAAATAATTCTAATACAAGTGGCAATTAATTCATCAATACCAATAAGTATCAACATTCAAGTTTCATTAATCTTATTATTTTGTTATTCGGAGTATTTGAAGTGCTAAGATCAAAAATCATTATTATTCACATACGATGTAAGTCAGAGATAAAAATAAAATATAGGCGAAGCCAGATTGATAAGTCAACGTAAATCCTTCCGACAGAAAAAAATAAATAAATAAAAAAAACTTGGCAGACGTACAGCCTTTGTGCCAATAGCACCTTTTTATTTTCTTCTGTTCCCTTTTTTTCTGTATCTATTCTTGTCTCCCTTTTCACTGAACTTAAACATCTTTTTTTTTAGGATGACTCTAAGATTATGCAACCGTAGCATATGCCATGTTAATAACATGTTCTAGAGAACAGCAAGGGTATAGAACTAATATATTACAAAATTTATAATAAATATATTTTTAAAAATTTGTTTTAAACACTCTTCGCATGCGCACTTTGATTTAGTGTTCAATAATTTGTAATTAAAACTATAGAACATTACCATAAGAGGTCAGATTAAATTACATATAGAACCTACCCTATTCCTTCCCCTACTATCAAATCCAAATTTAAATCCTTGATAAATGTCTACTTACGAAAAACAATATATATGTGTCTGCAGTAGCAAGGTTTTATCAGAAAATTAAAAAATAAAAAATTCGATCAAAAGGGGACATGTACAGTTTTGAAAAATAACTCCTCAATAGTTTAATGCAGAATATATAAACACAGATATCTCGCAAATAAAATTAAACAAATTAAGGAAAATAAAAAAATAATTTGAGGCCGAATTCTAAAGTGTCTAGTCACTTTAGAATTCGGCCTAAGCGGGATCAAACATTATTTCGAGGGATAAATCTCGAATTTTACTTTGGGCTAGAATAGGTTGGAAACAGATAGTATAATCTTTGAGCTTTATATTGAGTGCATAAGGGGGTTAAGCCACAACAAAGAAACAAAAATAATAATTTAAAATTCCGACGAATAAATTATGTTTACCTATAACTTTGAAAAATTTATAAAGTTTTATTTATTTTTGAATTACCATGATCGTTATATAATCATTCGAGGATAAATAATATATAGAATTACAATGAAGAAGGTATGATTTGAATATATATAAAAAAAAAAAAATAGAAATGATTTTAATTGAATAAAGTTCAAAAAGTTCAGTTATAAATAAAAAAATAAACGGATTCAGGCCGAAACGTTAACTTTACTAAAAATCTAAAAAATTTCTAGTCAGTTTCTTAATTGAAGGGTTTGGTTGATGAAGGGGTTATGTAGCAAGACACAATTTTGAGTGATTAACGAAAATGTTAAACAGCCCCTTTATCTTTTTTATATATCGCTTTCTGACTGTTTAGAAATGTTCAGATTTTGATATCTATCACTTCTGAACATAACTTCTTCGTCCAATAAAAAAAATTGTATTATTAAAAAAAAATGTGACATAATCCCTTCATCCACCCTCCAATCAAACGTTACACGTAATAATTTGTCAATCATTGTGAGTTATTAATGATTATGATTTATATTTAAAATTACGTCTTGTAAATAATTGTTTTTATATTATTATCTTCTTGTAATTACACTGTATTTATATCGTACACAACTACATAAATGTAGTTTAGTTCATTATTTTTATGAATCTAATGTAATATATCCGAGAATACATAATCATTATTCTAGTGGACTTGCGTCCCAGAATAAAGTATAATCATTAATTTAAATATAAGAGGCGAAAAATTCCATTGAAATCGCACTTAATTTTTATTTCGAATTTTTTATTATAAATTATACGACCTTACTGCTTAGTTAGAGCGAATGAATTAACTTTTATATATTTATTCTTATTTTAAAAGTTAAAATAAAAACGATGCACAAATAAATCTTCCTAATTTTAAAACGATTTAAACTAAAATATGCGCCTTAGATAGAAAATGTAAATTTAAAAATGGAAGCTTACATTTCCCACCATTATTCATATAAAAAAGGCAGGTTCACAATCTATAGAAAATGAAAAATTAAGGAAGATATTGTTTAAAAAATAATTTTCTGTCCACATAGTTATAAAGGGAGGAGGGGGGGGCATCTGAGAAAAATTACCAATGGCTTTAGATTTCACATTTTTTGATTCACAAATTATTATTTACCAACAGATTTCGCTGGGTTTGATACCATTTCTTATTTTAAAAAATCATGTAATTAATTAATTAATGGGTTCTTTAATTTGATTTTTTTTTCTAATCTTAGTATTTAAAGAAAATAGGTATGTGGGATTTTTTTTTTTTTAATACAGAAAATTGAAACTTTTCTTCTTTTATCCGAATAGGGCGAAGATTATCCATTTATGCCGATTATTTACAAACAAAAATTAATACTCCTTAAAGTTTAAGAATATAATTAGGTCAATGAATCAATTGAGGAATTATAAATAAACAAATAAAACTCAATCAGTCCCATGTTGGCATGTCCATTTTTCCAAGGCATTTCATCTTTTATATTTATACACTCTTATAGTAAATTTATAAAAACTCTATTATTTATCCACAATCTGGAACAAAATCCACCTTTTGATATTTTTTTAGAAAAAAGAGAAAAAGATTTTTATGTTTCCTGAAATATCACAAGGATTTTTATGGATATACGAGATTTGGGAATGACGGCGACGATCTGTAGTTTAAAAATGATTTTATCGAGAGAAAGATTTTTTAGCAATGTTTCCTTAAAATAATCTTATAGTTTTTGCCATGAGCTAGTTTCAGAGCTGCTGATATTAAATTTTAACCGGCAGATATATATCGATTATATAAGTTATGCATATAACTAAAATATATTTATCAGGTGTTCAAAATAACATTTATAATGAGACCTAAATCAAAGTCTATAATTGACACAGATATCGAAGAAATATAATAACCAGGCGGCGAAATAGCTGCCAAACAGATTAACGACTTACGCTGTCTTGGCTGCACGTTCCTCTCTCGTAGCTTACACGCTTGGATATGAGAGCTTTCTGTAGCCATCATGTGTCGCAACACATCAGGTTTGATATTTGTTTATCATTATATAATATAAATGCAGTATAAAGGTAATATCGATCGTAGTTATTTTAATATATTGTTACACTAAGAAGGATATATCTATGCTATACTATACTTCGCACGCAAAGTAAAGAACTTACATTATATTAATTAATTATTGAAGTTTTTTTGTTTAACAGTCAAAATATTGTATTGAAGTATGAAAGTGAGCATCATTTCTCCAATGAGCTCCACGCGAAAAAGTAATTTTTAACCTGGTATGATTGGACATATTAGGTGTTAAAATTTCTTGCAGAAACATAATTAGACATCTAACTTTTTATATTAATTATGAGTTGATAATCCAGATGCTAAGAAAAGCTTGCGGGTAATGGACGGCATTATCAGTGCTCACAACTAAAAGCCAATGTATCATATTTAAAAGAAATAGATACAAAGAAAACGATCGACATTTTGAATTAGAAATAATTTTTAATGATTTCATTTGATTGGATTTTGATTTCTAACCGTAAAATTATATGACAGTGTAACAAACCTCTTTCCTGTCACTTATAATTGCACATTTAAATTATTAATATAGCAAATTTTACTAGTGCTAAATGTTTCTGGAACTATAAAAATGTGGTAGTTACAATATGGTACAGATGGGTTCAGTACTTTTACCATTGTAAGCTCTATTGGGGTATGGTGCTGACCACATATTTGTCGATTTTCAAACTTTATTGGGGTCAAACTGAGGTACCACAAATTTAAATCTTTTTAAATAATTTATTAGAATATAATTATATTTTATTATCTATTTCAAACTCTATACAAAATCATACCGTTATAAACTCTCATTTAGAAAAGCACTCGAAACAAATCGTTCACTCATCAAACTTCACTATTATAGACATACTATCTTTTTTTAAGTAACAAATTAATCGAAAATCAGTATATTGTATTATTGCTCAACCTTTTTGGAACTATAAAGATGATCTGCTAAAAATTTGGTTCCGGTTGGTTCGGTATTTTCGTGGTTAGTGGATCACAAACGAAAAATAAAGAGAATAAATATAAAAGAGAATAACTTTGATTTCATAGATCCGACTAAGAGTTTCAAATCAGCCGATAAATGAGTTCTGATGAGAGAATATCCGAGAGAAATCGGCGGAAGTCTGTGACGAATTTAAATAAATTGCACTAGTCGATGTAATGCTGAGACGAGGTGAGAGGGTTTCCGTTCAGTTATTTATTTATTTTATATTGCCAGTAAAAAAAAAACATCCAGTTTTCATAACTTTCTCTGAGGTAGAAACTAGTGCACTCTGAAAATGTGCCTCAGTGATTAGTGTGGTGCAGTCGGAGAACGATAAACAAAAAAAACTTGATCTTAATTAAATGGCGGTCCCTCCAAAGTTTTTTTTATAAATAAATAAAGAGAAAATAGGAAGGTTTAAATGTCACGTAGAAATATCGTTATTGTATAATAAAAATATTACTTTATTGAGTAAATATTACAATCTCCCATAAACAAGGGCTATAACTAATAAGGATGCTAACGAATTATTTAAATCAATACCCCATAAAATCAAAAGAAATAATGTGTAACTTTATCATTATTAATGATGATATGAAATAAAAAATCGATTATGTAAATTCAGTATTTTTAAAATTTATAAAGAAAATTTAAGTAAACTCATTATTTATGTAAACAGTTGTTCAGTCTTTAGCAGCCACTGAAAGATACTGTGTTCAGATTTGCCTGGATCTAACGATTTTTGACGGCCGAATAAAATCTTTGGCCACTTTTTCCCGACTTTTTAGTTTTTGAAAATTCTTTTAGAGAGAATGTCCTTTTAAAAATGAAAATAATCCTTTTCACACGACACTAACAGATACTTGCTTCAAATCCAAAGTTCTTTGAAGCCGAAGGATATTATTGTCCTTTTGAAAATGAATTAATTATTACGCTTTTTTAAAAGGAGAATTTCTTTTCCCATTTAAACGTTTGGATTTTCGTCCTTTTAGTCATTGTCTAAAACATTCGTCGGTACGTTGAAGATTCGCAAAGCATTACACCCTAAAGCCACTGAAAAAATTTAAAAGAAAACTGATAATAATACAAAATATAAAATAAATGATTTAATCACGCAGATGAAGTTCTGACAGTCCTTTTGTCTTAAGTCAAATAGACAACGATAGACTCTTTCTTTCTTGTCCCTCACGAAATATCTTCTACTTATTAGATCAAATCTAGACAACAAACATTTTTTTTAAGTATATATAATAAGTAATCAAGGCATAGTAATTTATTTTTTTATTTTTTAACAAAACTAAAACGACAAGAAACTGCCCGTCGTTTCAGACTACTTTAACTTTTACTAGACAAACGTTTAAAGCTCCCAATTTATTACAAAATACTAATATACATGACTGTGATCAGACCTATCTGGACGTACGGAGTTGAGCTTTGGGGCTCCACTAAACCATCCAATTCATCTCGTATACAATCCTTACAATCCAAAATCCTTCGAAAAATCCTCAATGCTCCTTACTTTGATACCAATAAACTTATCCATAAAGATCTTAATGTTCCATATGTTGCTGATTTAGCCCATACCAGATACCTATCCTTTCATAGTAAGCTCCATAACCACTCAAATCCGCTAGTTTCTCAACTTGCTTCCCACTACATTCCTGATAATCCTCCGAGGCGTCTGAAACGAAGATGGCCTAGAGATCTTCTAGGGTAGAATTTTTAATGAAGTGCTACTGATAAGTAGTTCTTTTCAAGTTTTAACATGTTATTATAATCTTTATCAATGCATTTACTTGATGTATATATTCTGTACAGTTGTTAATTTCAATAAATGTATATTAAAAAAAAATTATTTTAAATTTATTTGTTTATTTTGTTTACCAGTGGTTAAAGAAAGTGTTTTTGTGGTCTTGAAAAAAATGACCTCAAATTATAAATGAGAATATGAAAGGTAGTAGGAGCATTTGAGCATTATGTTGACTTCCGACTAAACTGTAAAGCCCAGATCTAACTCATTTGTCTTTGTTAAACACCACCTAAATAATTTAGAAGTATAAGCAGCTACATATCAGACATTACATTACACACATAATCTTAAAAAAGTGGAAAGATCTCAGGCCTAAACACGGTAATGCTCCATTTTACAGTCAATACCTACAAGCTAAATTCACTGAATCAACAAATAAGTTGGTAGGGTAGACGCGCCTTAAGATCGCGAGAGGGTGTATTACTCATTTCGTTCACCTTTATTAGTGAAAAAACAAATTCAGCAAATTTTTAAAATGTCCTAAGTTGTGTAAGAAAGCGTTGCAACTTTGATAAAATGTTAGTAGCGTACCGGCTCAACGCCTCGTCTTCTCTAGCTGCCCCTAATCTGTAATATAGCCTGTCCTTTCTGCCCTTTAAAAATTAATCAGTTGTTCAGCAACATTTAGTCACAGCGTTATGCATAGTCATGTTGTTTAAAATAAGGACGGTGAAACTTCTTTATTGCTTTATATAAAAAAGAAGTCTAAACGTTACGAACTACGTCCTAACCAGATAAAAAACCATTTATTAAAGTTTCCCAACTGTTTGAAGAAACTAAAACAAATATATTATTGTAACTACTTATTATATTATTTCATAATTTACAATTTAGTAACATTGATTCGGTAGGTAACATGCTATTACCTCCACGAAGGTGCCAATTCTGTATGATAATGCACGATACGATAACGTGATAACAGGACGATCTGATCAGCCCGATGACGAAATAACAACCAGACCGACCCCAATAAACCAATAGCAGAAGTGTGAACAGGGATTATTTCCACATCAAAGCTGATTTAAATCTTTCTATAACAGTTATAATAAATAACTGAGTAACCGGACCTGTCGTCGATATTATAAATAAAATATATTATTGGAACGTTTGGCACAATTTATCAGCTTGTAGCCCCCTTACTCGGCTGTAGGAGCTTGTGAAAGGTAGAGTATAGCGAAGTATATCAAAACATGAAAAAAATATGTCGGCTAATAAAACAAGTCTTGGAAGTGGATCAAACCGAGAGAACTACAAAGGAAAAGAATAGAGATCTGAGAAATTATAGACTGATCAATCTTAGAATGCAGTTCCTTCGAGGCCTACGAGCATCCTTGGTGCTTCAGCACAGTTTCTTCCAAAAGAAATCTTCAAATAAACATTTTAATTTCAGAAAAAAAATGCTCTCTTTTAAATATTGTTTTACATTATCATAAAGTTCTACTTCTATACCAAAATTCAATCAAACTATTTTTTTACACGTGCTTTTGGTTATCAATTATATTTTGACCCCGTATTCTTGTACCTCTTTTCCTAAGTAAGCAGCGTCCTTTTTTTTTTCACATTGACATGGCGATTTACACTAGTTCCTACAGGGTAGACAAAATAGAAAACAGATGGAAAATCAATATACTCCAGATTTAATAAAAATTATAAGAAATAGAAAATAAAATCAAACGAACAACATCAGCAATATTTTTTACAAAAAGAAGGCCCAACATACCAAAACATATCTATGTAAAAAATATTCAAATCCCTTGGACTCAAACTGTTACCTACCTCGGTCTGGAAATAGATAAAGGTTTGACATTCACACCTCATATTAATAACAATAGGCAGTTATAACAAGCATTTCAGATATCTTCCAGAATTATCGAGAATGGAATGGAAAGGAAGTTAAGAGACATGTGGATTTAGTTGGTTATGGATTTTACTATGAAAGGACAGATATCTGGTTTAGGCTAAAACTACATCATTAGGTAAGGTGATTAGAGTCTTTATGGATAAGTTTATTTGTGTAAAAGTAAGGAGCACTGAGGACATTTCGATGGAATTTTGGATTGTATGGATTGGATACGGGAAGTATTGTAAGGTTTAGTTGAGCCTTAAGGCTTAGCTCCGAATTTCCAAATAAGTCTAATTAATTTCATGAAAATTAGTCTATTGTAATTAATCGAAAGGTTTGAAGTTATGTGAGTAAATGTTGAAAAAATCGAAAACGGGACAGTGTCTTGTGATTTTAGTCTATTGTGTGCATTTTGAGTGAAACGATGCCCAGATAGTGTCATAGGTAGCGGATCTGTTCAACAGGTATTAATGGAATGTCATTCATAAATTTCTTCAAAAATTAAAATAATTCTAATATATGGGGTTCTAATTGGCGATGGAAGAATACATAAATAAGTTGCAATACAATACCTATTCACAGACAATGTCAATCTTCTAGGATATCGAGGTTAAATTTATATCTTAAATTGTTTTTTTTTTTTTTTGACGGTTTGGAAAAAGTTAGCAATAGCTACAAGAAGAGAATATACCCAATAATATAATCAACCATAGAAAATAAAAGTAAATTATAAAAATAGCAGCAAACAATACAACAAACATCAACCTGCTTCCCTCATATCAATCAGCTAACTATTCAGTTGTCATAAACACATTATTTTTCTTTTATCCGCAACCATTGACAAGCGATATAACGCCTTTCAAAGACCCATTGATAGTTTGGGAATTGGGACCCCAACAGTTGGATCCCAACCCCTTCGCCAGCAGCTGTGCTCCAGCCTCCCCTAAGTGTGCAGCCAGCTCTGTCGACTCCTGTAAATCAAAAGCTCTTTGATGGCCATCTACCGGGAACAGTCGAGGTCCTCTTAGCCATAATGGAACCTTCAACGCTCATAGCTTGTTTTATTATCTCGGTGGTTTTTGTCGTGACAGCGTATGGCGTGCAGAGTGCGGTCCCGGCGGAATAGCCAGCATACAATAGAATGAAGCCGTATCCTGTACAGTATAACACTCCTGCATTGTAAAGCTATTTACATTTCAATATTATATTATCTAAAGCTCTATATTATCTAAAGTAATGAAACATATCACGCAGTGTTATTATTGATAATATTTATTTTGTTAGTTTGGCTACCGGTTTAATGGATACCTTATTTACCGGTTGTTTGTGGACTAAATTACCCAAATAACCTGTTTTAAGCAAGCTAATACTTTTACAAGACCTTGCATAACTTTCAGTTCAGTGTTTCACGAAAAAGTTTGAGTTTTCAATGATTATCTATTTGGATTAAAAATAAATGTCTAAAAGAAGGGTTTCAAAGGCGGCTTGCTCCTTTTAACAGTTACTTTGCGGTAATCAGCTACTCTCTTAAGGCACGCATCTAGCGGTAGCCATTCGAAATGAAAACTTCCAAATTTCCTGTCTTTCAGCACCAGATCCTGAGATCAAATATAACTTAAAGTGTTTAAATTTATTATTTTTATAAACAGTCTCTAAATGAAACGAATAACACTTTATAAATAAATGAAAACAGTAAAGAGCCTGGGAAGGCATAAATAAATGACAAGGTGTGAGAATGATTTAATTGAAAACTAATAATATTATGTTATTAACATTGGTAAAAGCTACAAGAAGTAGCCAGTAAAGGTGGCTGGATAAATAATATATGAGTATAACGTATTTATTTCATGTTTAAAAGTTATAAACGAACATTCTGTGGTTGCTTATGCCAAAAACGCGGACCGTAGTGAAGACCGGTGACGGAAATTTAAAGGTGGGAAAACACCGGGGATAGCCTATTATGTATTGATTAATGGTATAGTAGTTTGTAGGTGATTGATGGAAATTGAGTTCAAATTTCGAATAGCTACCGATAGAATGCGCACAGGTAAGAAAGTAAATAGTTACCGAAAGTAACTGTAACCTCTTCGATATTAATACAAATAGAAGTAAGGAAAGAAGCTTTACGAATAGGAATAGGTAATTCCAGAAAGAGGTAGCACGAATAATAAAGGACTTCTCAAACGAAGCAGTTCTATGTATGAGGGTATTAAGATTGTGATCTAGTGTTTAGGAGGTGGATAGAACGCAGAGTTATAGTGTCAAGAATTAATTTTGTTATCTAAATTAACTAAAACGATTAAATGGACAGGAATATCATTGTTAAGTATTGGAATATTTAAAATGGTGTTTCATAAAAAAAAAAAAAAAAAAAAAAAAATTAAATAAAAATCACGATATATCATTATATAGATATTTTTGGTCACCGATATATCTGATATTCTAAGCTCAAAATTTGGTGATATATTTCTTACGATACCCATCACTACTCATGACTAACCTTGAATAATTTCAGCTGCGCCTAAATATTTAAAGGAAACAAGCAGTAAGCAATGAAGACAAGCGATTCTTTAAAAACAGCGCCATTCTTTATTTTTAATATCATATTTTTGGAATAGAGGTATCTTACATTTTGCAAATTTAGTGATATCTAAAAATATTTTTTCCCTGAAAATGATTACAACACAGCTACTGAAAAAAAGAGAATATTAGAAAATTAAAAACAAAACTCTTATAAACATGAAAACTTAAAAATTGTATACCTTTATAAACGTCCTAATTTAAATACAGTATAGATGTTTATTGGTATAAAGTGATGAAAATACGTTCAATACCGTTTGAAATGTGGTGCCATATAGCACGGATTTATTTGAAAGGACGCTGACATAAGCAGCCATTGTTCTGAAGGAGTGAGCGAGTGGGTATATCAAGTTTCCTAGTATAGCGTATCGGACCACCCCTGGCCGTATTTCACGGTTACTGTTACCGAACTGTTATTGGCGGTTACATTAACAGTACCGAATCACTGTTCCTAGGTCATAAGTCCCCTAGCTGTCTCAGACACTCAAGTTATCTATTGCAATTTACAAGTAAGTAAATAAAACACATAGCTTTGATTTTCAAGGTAATAGGAACAAATAAATCATTAAAAATATACACTAACAGGAAAAACATTCTATAAAATTGATTTTTCTATTTTCTCAACTGAACGTTTCAAGGACTTTTTTTTTTTTTTTTTTTTTTTTTTTGATTATTATTTTATTTTTTTTTTTTAGGAGTTTGCATCCCCATTTACTTTAACCATGGCTTTTGAAACGTGTTAAAATAAAAACATTAATACAAAAAAAACAAAAAAAAAAACACCTTCCAGACAAAAGACAAGAAACTGCTCGTTACTTCCTACTACTCCTACATTTACTAAATAAGTGTTCAAAGCTCCTAATAAATTATAAAAGATTTATTTACATGACAGTAATTAGACCCTTTGTACATACGGAGTTCAGTTTTAGGGCTCCACTAAACCTTCCCATTCTACTAGTATCCATTCCTTAGAATCCAAAATCCCTAGTTAAATACTCAATGCTCCTTAGTATGTTTAAACCAAACTTTCATAAAGATCTTAATATTCCATATATTCCTGATTTGGCCCGAACCAGATACTTATCCTTTCATTGCTAACTCCATACTCACTCGAATCCACTACCCTTCCAACTTGCATCACACTCAATTTTTGATAATCATCCGAAGTGTTCAAAAAGAAGATGGCTAAGAGACCTTCTAATGTAGAAAGAACTATTGAAGTGCTACTTGTTGTATACAGGGTGTTCGGAACATCGCTGGCCAAAGAGGTACTCAGGTAGGGAGGTTCATTTTGAACATATTTAAGGTTACTTACTTATATACAAAGTCTTACGGTTTTTTTTATTAATGAATTTGTTTGAAAAATGGTCAAAACCAAACATTTATGCCTTTTGACTTTGTTGTTTACTGATATAGCAATGCCATTTTTTTTTTGCTGTAAATACTAATACGTTGTCCATGTAAAATAAAAAAGATTTGATGCAAAAAACAAATACAAAAAAACAAACAAAAAAAACGGGAGATTGTTAAATCTTGTTGAAATGAACCTACCTACCGAAGATACCTCTTTGGCCAACGATCTTACGAACACCCTATATAATGTATACAGTTGCAAATATCCATAGTTTAAAAAAAAAAAATTAAAAATAAATTAAAACTATAAAAACAGTAGAATTCAGAAATTAATAACGTATATATCCATCCCTTGTGTTCATTATGTCTTGCATTAGATGAGGTATCCATACCTCAGTAGGATAGGTATAGGAAGTCTAATGTGAGTTTTAATGAATTCTTGAGAGATTCGCAAAATCATATTTATTTAAAATTTCGTAAATTTAAGTTTTATATATTTTTTTTAAATACTGCTTTAATTGCTACTAAATAATGCTTTTAATAATCCTAACACGGGACAGCTTAGGTTCTAACAATAATACACACTTATCAACTTATTTCTGAATTTTTATACAATTTTTTATGTTTTCTGAAATTGAAAATCTTTTTAAATATTTAGTGATAAAACTCTCCAAAAAACATTTTAATCATTAGCATGACAGCTAAAATATAATTGACTATTTAATCATAGAATATTTAACAATCTCTCCATCGTATCGCACTATGTTAGCGTGACTATTTTTGCGAGGATGATTGTCGTTAGATTTTAATGAGCAGGCTCAAGATGACCTTTCGGAATGTTTTACGACCACTAAAAGTCAGCTGCATAAACTCGACTTTCACTCTAATAATCGTTTACAAGTACGTGGAACAATATGATTTATGGCGATGTATTGATTAATGACACGATTTTGTATTCCATGTATACTCACTGTGTGCAACATGAACCTGTGTGCTGTTAAAGTTTAATTCAAGCCGGCCTTACTGCTGTTAAATTGAGGACGGTATAAATCAAAAGTCGTAGATAACGGCAGTGCTTACTCCCGTGACACCATGTGTCTTGGAACGAGGTAAGGTAAGCCCGACAACAGGTAGCGGTGAGGTAATTAACCTCAGCAACAGGTAGGTTTGCCACGGGGGGTCGCACATTGGTTCATGATCAGAAAAAATACCAATTTTTAAGTTTCAACATAGATAATATTTTATGTCGTAGATTATAACTTGGATAGCTGTAGTAATACATTCCATAAGAACATACATTATGTGAGAATAAAATCGCGTCTAATAAAAAAAAATACGCCATAAATGTTGAGAAATTAGGTTTTAACTTTTTGTCCATCTTGCTACTTACATTTTATCTTTACGATGACAGAAACTTAAAAACAATAAAAATACATTTGTAATTGGTTCTTCACAGCAAAAGGATAAGTATTCCTATAATTTACTACTGCACATTAAAAAACCAAAAAAAAAAATACATACATCTAGTAAATGCAATAATAACGAACATTCCTCAATGAAAGAGATTCTTTTTTGTCGCAATACGTAGGACCGCGAAATCCAAAACTTGGAAAATTTATTAATTTGTAAAAATAGCCAGCAAATTTGCAGTATTTACTTATTTGTAATCAGTACTATCAGAAGGATTACCTGAATTGGATTTAAAAGTTATTTTAATTGCTATAGCATATTTGAGTCAGTATATAGTAAACAATGTGATTAATAATATTTAGAATCTCATCTTTTGTTCATCTTTTTTTAATTTTAGTTGATATGTACAAACTTTGTTTGATATCAATATACTATTATTTACATGGAGATTATGAGTATAGTTTTATTGTCTGTTTGATTTAAAATTTTTTTTTTTGCATAAAAGGAAAAAATAGTTTTATTTTATATACATAATTATATTATATCTACATCTTATTATATCAACAGAGCCAGACTTCCTGTAATTGTAATTTACAAAATAGAGTATTATTTCATTCGTTCATAATAACTTACAAAATATCATGACAATTATTCGTGAAGCAACTACCCACTTCGATAAAAGAAATATGAGAATGTCCTGAGGCCAGCTTCTTTTCAGACCTCTCGGTGGGTTGTCAGGGATAGAACAGAAAGCAAGTTGAGAGACTAGTAGATTTGAATGGTTGTGGAGCTAACTATGAAAGGATAGGTTTGTATCTGGTTTGGGCTAAATCAGCAACATATGGAACATTAAGGTCTTTATAGATAAACTTATTCGTGACAAAGTAAGGAGCATTGAGGAATTTGGATTGCAAGGATTTGATACGATATGAATTAGTTGGTTTAGAGAAGCCCCAAAGTCAACCGGGAGAAATATAAAATTAATTAATTAAAATCAAATACTATCTGAAATAAAAATAAAAATAAGTTTTAAAAAATACATTAACAGATTTACTTTAATCGGCAGCTTCCGGTTGGCTGAAAGATGTCTAAATAGTTCAATCCTTCTAATAAATAGACAAAGACATTTTAGCTGCGCCTATCTGGGCCTTTTCAGATGGCAGATATTTTTATTTGGTTTTTACTTATTAACAAACGGTGAAAAAGACATATTTCAATCATTATTTTTAAGAGAAGAAGTCGCTTTAGAATTGCAGTCTAATTAATATTATTTCCTATTAATTTTTGTTGCATACTTAATTTTTAATTAAAATGAAAAAAATCGACATTTTTTTTTAAAGAATTAGTTAAAATCATAATTTCAAATGATGGGGAATCTTCTAAATGTCTTGGAATTATTTTTCACAAATATCACGCGATGTGTGATAAATTAATAAAAAAAATTGAGCTTAAACTACCCCAAACTTTCCTATCTAGGTTTGCTAAAAAATGGCATTTCGCTTCCTTTACAGATTTATGCAACTGAATGACGACATGATCCTTACCTTAGTAGGGTTCGAACAGAACCAAGTAAACATAATTCTGATAAAAGTGACAAAGTAAAATATTCATGTTTTGAAAATACGTAAACGATTGTATCTTTTTATTAGTTTTTATATATCCTTTATTAATCACATAAGTAATGTTGTTGTTTTTATTTTTAAATAATATCATAGACAAAACGTGTGTTTATTGTGGTTTCTATATCGTAAAAGTTTATAAATATTTTACTTAATCCTTTCGAACATAAATTTCCTTTATCCATGAACTACTGATTCTTTTAAAATCCCAAATATAACATACTTTTTCGTTTTTTAAAAGTTTTTTTATTGTTTTTTTTTTTATTTCCTAATTTATCCAAAATGAAAAAAAAAAAGAGTAAACAAACTATAACAATTTTTTTCAGAAAAAGAGCGAATTGAAGAAAAAACATTTTTTTCTGCATTTTCGTCACTTTGAACTATGCGTCTCAGTTTGAGCTCTGTTATTATAGTCTAATGAGTTGCAATACGATGATGACTACTTGAACACGATATTCCAATAAGAAATTGCAAGGAATTCAGCTGTCATAGTGAATAATAGCCCATCATGAAATATTTCACTGCCAGTTCCGAAAGAAAGCACCAGAAAATAACCGACTTGGAGCAATTTCACAAGCTTCAAAAAGAAAGCATTGATTGCACGGAACAATGGAAAGCACAGGAGATGGACCAATCATCGCCCCGAGTTCATTACCGATGCAACACTCTCTCTCGAAGATGCAGGTCAGAGAGAGTGCAGATTTGCAAGATATCTTCGGACATGAGCCCTTCACAATAGTGGACTTAACAGAATATCGAGTAGAAGCGTGGCCGGAGGTCTAGAAGTAGGAATTCAACATGAGAGATTCCTGGTAGTAATGAATGTGAGATAACACATGAGAACCTCCAAGAGATAACTCGGTGTCGTAACTATATATATTTATATCAGCGGCACGTTTAATCAGGTTCTTATCTGTCAAGATTTAACACTTACACCATCCATTCACGGGCGATTAATGTTTTAAAAAGTCAAGATTTAAACACCTTTTTTTTTTTCTTTAAAAAAAAAGTATTTATTTGAACTATATCATAGTGACCTCATTTATATTTTTATTCAAGAGGCCATTTTTTACTGAATGATATTATTACTAAGGTAAGATTACACAATGCTTTTCAGGAGATGGGAAAGAATATATCAATATAAGTTAAATATGGATATGTTGATGATAATTCACATATTGAAAAAAATATATTGCGATTTATGTTTCTAGTTCCATAAAAATAAATTTTTATACGAGTACAAAATATAATGTATATTAATAGTTTCATGTCATTCTTAATAAAAAAAATAAAATATAAAAAAAATACATTTTTCCTTGACAGTGAAAAACAATCATGGATATGTCTATCTATAATCAACGGCTTCTGATAAATTACTGTGATCCTAAACAGTAATTCCTAGCAACAAATGTTATAAAACACTAAAAGAGATAGAGAAAAAGCCACATCACAGAATATGTAGGCAAAACGTTACTTAATAAGAGAGAGGGAGTGAGAGTGAGAGAGAGAGAGAGAGAGAGAGAGAGAGAGAGAGAGAATAAGATGGAAAGTGAGAGTGAGAGAGAGAGAGAGAGAGAGAGAGAGAGAGAGAGAGAGAGAGAGAGAGAGAGAGAGAGAGAGAGAGAGAGAGAGAGAGAGAGAGAGAGAGAGAGAGAGAGAGAGAGAGAGAGAGAGAGAGAGAGAGAGAGAGAGAGAGAGAGAGAGAGAGAGAGAGAGAGAGAGAGAGAGAGAGAGAGAGAGAGAGAGAGAGAGAGAGAGAGAGAGAGAGAGAGAGAGAGAGAGAGAGAGAGAGAGAGAGAGCGAGAGAGAGAGAGAGAGAGAGAGAGAGAGAGAGAGAGAATTTATGCAAAGTTTTTTTTAATACCTCAGCAAATTTTAAAAGTTTTCTGAATTATTTTTCTCCCAATAAAGATTTAGAACGAAAATACTAGTACACCTTCTCGCCTTCTGAAGGCGCGTCGTTCCTAGAAGTACCATCATTGCGCTGTGTTATTTTACAAAATTTTAAGTTAGTTGCCACATCACGTAACGTTGAAAATCACGTAAAAGAGACACGGATTATAATATTATTAGAAATATTTACTTAAGCTCCCCCCATAAAAAAATAAATAAAAACTTATGTTTATATTTATAGTATGAGACAACAAACGAAAATAGTGATACTTCGTGGTGAGATCAAAGTCCCTCGACTTGGCACAAACCAGGCATCTACCATCACCCTTTAGTTTGTTCACCTTTTGGTCACTCTTGCCAAACACAGTCCAAACATAAGCCCAAGCATAACTATCTCCGACAGTTATCTTTCGAATATTCGTGGAAAAAAATGCAAATATCTCAATTAATTATAACATCAATGTATTATGTATTACAACATCCAGAATAAATTTTTAGTTTCAGAATTAAGTTTTAAATAACTGGACCTATAAAAAAAAAAATCATTTTTTATCGAAACGATGCCTGAAAGATATTAATTATATAGAAGGAGCCCTGGCCTCATTACGCCTGTCGCAAGAAAGAAAACTGAAATAACAAATGAGCTTTTAAAGATTATCGGAATAACATTAAACAAATTAAGAAATAACGTTTAAAGAAAACAAAAAACTATAGGGATTTTAACAAAATACATTCCATATTGAAATTGCTTTTTGGATAAAAACTATCAAAGCCGAATTCCTTGTTTGAAATTTAACAGCTTTGTCAAATTTCAGACAATACTTTAAACATCTTCAGTATTAATTAACATAAAACACCTTGAAAAATTAATAAATGTTTTTTCAATGACTTTTCGAAAACGTAGAAATTATTCTTTTTATTTCAAAACATTGTATTATATTGATGATTTCTTAAATATTTTTTGTATTTTTTTAATAAACCTAATTATTTAATACAATAGGAAAAAAAAAAAAAAAAAAAAAAAAAAAGACAAACGGAAAGGGGGTGATAAATTACAATTAGAAATAAGCGTAATAGTTCTTAAGCCGGGATTTTAGTTTAGCACGCACATTTATTTCAAAGTTTTACAAAAAGCCGTGAACGTTTAGAAAAGTTTATCTAGTTTATGTTTTACACAATATACATTTGGTTATCGATAGTTTCGAGGTGAGCAGGACCTTGAACAACTCGAACTATCGAAAACTCAGTCTATCAAAATTTGTAAAAACGGAATGAAACTATTATAAATACTAAATTTGATTGAAATAAAGTTCTTGTAGAGCGCACGTGTAAAAAATTCTTAGAGTTAAAGTCGATTCAAACGGGAATAACTATGTCAGCACACTACCTGTTTGCTATTATATGTAATTTGTGAACTAATACGAATCTTATGAAATAAAAAAGACACAAAAAATGGTTTACTAGACATCTATTTATATCACTCGAATTATTGAGATTGTACTGTACCATACAATTTCAAAAAGGTAAAAGGTAGGCTTAAGATGTCTCAGCAAACACATTTAGTATAATAAAACAAGACCAAAATGTTATACAGAAACAGCGAAATTATATATAATAATTTTTTATTAAAAACAAATACCTATTACAATATAGAGAGAATTGTTTAAAAATAATTTTTGACATGATGTAAAAATGTTTTTTGTAAACAAAACATTCTGTTTACCGCTCGACTGGCGCAAGAAAAGCTGACCGTAGTCTGTTTGATATAATTTAGTTTATTTTTTTTTTACCTATTATTTTACTTGATTATTATTTTATTTATTGATTTACTATCAAATTTTGTATTCCAATTACTTTTTATTAATTAGACAACGTTTTTTTTTGTTTTTTTATTTATTCATTTATTTTTTTTATAAATCGTAATATTCTTTTATACATGTATAGTCGCATCTGGAGCTTTGTAATGTGGCCTTGTGACTTCCATAACACTAAAACTTACCAAGACATTCTTGGATATAACATTTAGTATTGATCCAAAAATTAAATAAAATTTTATTGATTTTTTTTCTTTTTGTATTAAGTTATTTACTTATTTACTTTCTGGTGCCGTGTACCACCAAATTTGGTTAAAGACACCATACTCAGGTTGAGAACTATAAGTCCTGGTACAGATTTGTTTGCTTCAAAAAGTGAATAATGTGGTTGTGGAGATACGAGTTATTTTCAAGCAATAGAAATATCTTCATTCATCAGACCATTATCTTTTCTTTTCTTTTCGTATTTTTTGCATTAAACAAGAATATGTACTATAGTCAGGTTTACCTGACATTCGTTGAATTTTAGGAGTGGCTTATCATCCAATAAGTAACTGTGGTTTAATTTTGAATGTCCAATTCGTAGTCTTGTAAAGATGACTTGTTCTTTTCTTGGTTCTGGTACTTACTTTCATGGTCCTGGAGTAGGTCTTTTATGCCAAACTACATTGATTTGATGTTTTAAAAAGGATTGGAGATCTGGTAAAGGGACAGGGATTGATGATAATGGGAAGAGGGAACACGCCTCTTTGGCTGCTGAATCCGCTTGTTCATTACCTTTTATACCTGAATGTCCCGGAATCCACATAAAGTCGATAATTTTGAGTTTCGAAATTGAATCAATTAATGTGGCTATTTCAGATATTATGTACTTTTTTTATGTTAAGTTATTTGTTGCTACTGCTTGTAGGTTATATTTAGCATTTTGTCCTTGATAACTAAATTATTTACTTCTAAAATAAGATTGTTGTTTTATTTATAAATTAGAGATAATAAGGTACATTTATGGGTAGTGAGCATTGAAGTCACCAAGAAATATGTTTAGAGCACTTATATGTATGAAGGTTTCTTCATATCATGTTATTGTCTGCGGGGGCTAAGAATGATTCAGCCGCAAAGGAAGCTAGAAGATAGGACACGGAGGTGCGGTTGTAGCCTTGACTGTCTTCAATGGAAGGCAGGGCCATATTTAGTCAACTCCGGTCACACTATGCATTTACATAACAACAGTCACCTTTGCTCTAACTGTGTAACTGTTTATGTTTGGGTTCGGTTAATGTAACCTGACACAATTTATTATTTGATATATTTTTTTAAAAATTTTAAATCTAATATAAAAACATCATTACCTAAGATATATTCAATAAATGAGTTATCTATTATCACTTGATAGATAGACATTCACAGAACCAAGACACCAAGGAGGATTATCGAAAAGGATTTGATGGAAATTTCAGTCTATTTTGAAAGCCCTGGAATCTTGGTATGTATGTAAATAACCCGTCGTGGAACATAATAAGAATTAAGAAATTTAGGAAGGATTTTTTAAAAATTGTTTTATTAACTAAATAAATATTACATCAATGTCCGTCCATGAACTGCAAGCTGGATAAAAGTCTTGGAAAGAAGAATCCTCAGACAAATTATGGGTGCTGTTCAAACTGAAAATGGATGGATACTTCGAAGTAACAAAGAGGTTTTTAAGAAAGTAGAAAAAATCTCAGAGACTATGAAGAAGAGGAAGTTGACATTACTCGGACACCTGTACAGAATGGACCAAAAGAGATTTACCAAACGGATATTCGATTACTTCTGGAGAAAGAAAACCACACAAAAGGAAGTAAAAATGCTTATGGAAAGATTAAGCATCTTTCTTTCGAGGGGATTCAAGCCACAAGAAGAACAAAGAAAACCGGAAGAGTTTGGACGGAGAAGCAGCGAAAGCAGGCCAGCGAACGCATGAAGGAGTATTGAACTCAGAACAAACGTCATACTAAGAAAAACAAAATAAACAAAAATAGTGAAGTTTTTGCGTGATCCTAAAAGATCAATTCTCTTGTAATAATAATAATAATAAATATTAAAATCTGCCTCTCCAATAGGCAATAAATAATCTTCATGACAATGAATCCATACAAAAAAAAAAAAAAAAAAAAGCTTTCAAGAAAGCCTCAAAACAAGCTTATCCCCCCACTGATGGGAGGTCAAGCAAAACCCAAAGTAATCCGAACGCTGTTGTCTTAGCCTTATCACTAGTGTCAAAATCCAATCGAGGCTGAGAGCTATTTGTCGCTCCAAAATCTCGACTTAATATTAAATGATTTCATTACGAAGGTTCACAAAAGAAATTGTGTATCTGTCATCTTTGATTTGCAGTGCGATTAAGAAAAATATCATGTAACTTATAATAATTGTTTTTTTGTTTTTTTTTATTGACATATTGTTAAATTTTGGAAGAAAATCCTTTTCATTAATCAAAAAAATAAAAATTTAGCGATTTAGTATATCCTAGCTACAGCACGTTAACGATGAAATGGAGTTTGGCAGGCAAGTTGGGATAGTCCAAACGTCAGGGTTCCTAACTATTCTAACCTGCTAACTTATGTAAAGTTCCAGTAATAATAATTATTACAGTAACTAATATAATAAAGTGAAGGCGAGTTATATTAATATAAATGAATCATAAACGCGTCAGATGTTTTCTTTGTCTGCAAATCTGAGATTGTACGTGACTGTAACCAAAATAGAACAACGCCAATAGATTGAGAAACAACAAAGAAGTGCAATAATGTACTCACCTGTAGAAATAAACAAAAAAACTTTGTATTCAAAAGCTTCGTTTCATTTCATAAGATTTTCAGTCAAGGTTGTTTGTTGTGTGTTTATATATCAAAGCGATCTGGATCTCAGAGTGGCCGTCACAAACCAACTGTAACGCCACCACCGGCTGACAACGGTCACTGAAAAGGGCACATTCCCACGTTGGGTGCATTCTTGCACTAGGACAAATCTTAGTACATTCTAGCAAATAATGTAAACATTATAAATACAATAAATACATTCAATAGACAATCGAAACTCTTGTAATTACAAGCTGTAGTAGAGAGATTTATTTAATGGATACAAGGTCACTAGGAGAAGAGAAATGAATGACATTCAGCTGGATATGATTCATACTCATTCATACTAAAATTTAGTTGCAATGATAAATTTAAAAGCACTATGTGAAGTTTAATAACCTAATAAAGTTTATCTGCTGAGATGACAGAAATCTAGAAGCGATGGATGGCAACGTTTAGATATTTTTTATATTGTACATTCATTTATTACACATGAATGAAAAAATAAAAAATGTTATATATTATTCTTTATTACTTGTAGGTTTTGCAAAACTATTTTAAGTTAAAAAATTATTGTAATAAATTTAAATAATTCCAATAAGTTTAACTGAATTTAATAATGCCTGCTTTACACTTTGACCATGACAGGTCAATTACCCATTTTGAACTTTTTGGCAGAAGTTCTTAGAAACAACATTCATTACTTTACTTTTTGACCTTACAACTACTGTTGAAAAATATATCAAAAGTGTTATTTCAATATCCATTCCTCTCTTATTGTTGTTTTACAGAGACATTGGCGTAAAAATACATGAAATATCGATAGGTTTATTGTTTAGTCGGCCTGAAATCAGGCTGTTCAATAAAAAAAATTCATATTAATTTTTTGAATTATAGTTCATACTCAGTGTTAAGAAATAAATAAAGGTGTTATAGTTTTGCACATATTGTTTCTTAGGTAATATAAGAAAAAATGCCTCCTAGAAGTATTCGTACTATTATAATAGGTATTCCTTGTGAATTAATTAATTATATATATATACATTTAAACACTATTTGAAAAGTTGTAAATAATATAAACAAACAATAAACATTAAAATTAAGTAATAGCTAAAGACAACATCATTGATTACACATCAATTCGTCTTATCTATTCCATTGTTGCTGCTCGTATTATCTCAGGTAACACAATAATAAGAAAGAAATTTCGTACAGAATTATTGTTTTGTATTTTTTTTTTTTTTTTTTATTGATAATGCCAAATTCAATCACTAATTTCATTGTTAATATTTATCACGATATGCTGGCTTAATTATAATATTTAAGGATTATTTAAAGTGTAAGGATGTTTAGTAGAAATTAAAGAACTAAATAACATAATGAAATAAAATTTAAAAACTGTTAAAATTTATCTAAGTAGGACGAGAAATATACTTTTAAAAAAATACAGAATATTAATATTACTAATTTAAAAAAAATTATTTAAAATAAAATACAATAAATAATACTTTTTTATAAATTTATAAGGATGAACATGACACAATGAGGCGAACTGATAAGCCTCATCAAGGAAGGCTGATTGATAAGGATGGATATGGTTCAAAGAGTTATCCATTGATAAATAATTTTATTACGTATTGTTGTGATTTTATGTCTCAAAAGTGGCATGAAACTAATTGTTCAACAAATATTAAAATGATAACATTTGACATTTAATGTTTTTAAATAAAACAGAGGAACAAAATTATTTTTTTTTTTTTTTAAATATAAATAAATATTTTGTTAAAAAAAGAAACAGAAGCCCAAGTGGTGAAAACAATATGATTTGTATAAAATGTCTGTTGTAAGTCATAATTATTGATAATTAATATTAATTATATAATAAATATGTTTTTTTTTTCCCATGACTATATATTTTTTTAAAAAATATTTGAAAATAAATTCACCTGAAAAAATGTGATCCGATAATGAGAGGAAATGACACATGACACAGACTACGGTTGCACTAGTGACGCTACCACTACTGTCAGCCAACTGGCGGTCTATCGGGTAGTGGGGGCAGCGCTCTCTCCCGAGAGTTTACTCACACACTATTAGTCACTATATGTCCATGTGTTTATTTATATATAAGTACACATATACATAGATTATACATTATCAAAATAGTAACCTCACCTAAAATAAAAAATAAAAAAATCGCTTATTAACTATATAATATTTTAATATATATTGCTTACATCCTTGACATCCTTACATGAATTTTACGGAATATTTCTATTTATTTTTTTATTTTATTTTATTTTAATTTTTTTGCCAACGTTTCGGCCATATCATTGATTACCATCATCAGAGCTAAAACAAAAAAAATATTCGAATACAGATATAAAAAAGAGAATGGAAAAAATATATAAAACAATAAAATAATTCATTATTCCTAATTGTAAAAAATTAAAAAAAATTGTTTCAAATGGTGGGTAATTCACATATAAATATTTTAATAATTTTTGTCCAGAGTGAACAGGATGATGTTTAGGCTAGTATCAGGATATTGTCGCCAATCTACGCACGAGATGTGTCGCCTACGGTAAGCCAGACTCATCTTTCAAGAGAGTGGGTTATTTAGATGGGTTATAATTTAAAATGGAAAATAGAATTTTATACAAATCATGTACCAAACTTTTCATACCCAAGAAGTGAGTAATTTTCCTTTGAAAAATCAAAAATTTGAAAAATACTATAGAAAATAAATTTTGTTTTTGTGAAGAGTATTTTTGTTAATATGACAAAAAAAAAAAAGGATTATTTTACTTTATGACGTGCTTTCTTTATTCATTTAGAATCTTTCATTTAAATGGATCATTTCGCAATAGTGTTCTAGATAAGCTATGAAACAAATAAAATAAAATAACTAACACGTATTTTTGAACTAAATTAACAAGCAAAGCGTAGGATTCCAAAGCTAGCAAAGTCCATTTTTGAAAATATTTCACATCTGGCCAATAAATGTAATGGAAGAAGTCTTATTTCTTGTATGGCCATTTTCAATCAGATTGTTTCTAATGTGATATAACCACTTCTGGAAGACTGAAGCGACAAGAAACTGCTCGTCGTTACAGATTACTTCAACATTTACTAGACAAACGATCAAACCTCCCAATTCATTACAAAAGACTTATATACATGACTGTGATCAGACCTATTTGGACGTACGGAGTTGAACGTTGGGGCTCTACTAAACCATCCAATTAATCTCGTATCCAATCCTTACAATCCAAAATCCTTCGAAAAATCTTAAATGCCCCTTACTTTGTCACCAATAAACTTATCCATAAAGACCTTAATGTTCCATATGTTGCTGAGTTAGCCCTATCATTTCAGATACCTATCCTTTCATAGTAACCACTCAAATCATTTAGTTTCTAACTTGATTTCCCACTCCATTTCCCGATAATCCTCCGAAGCGTCTGAAACGAAGATGGCCTAGAGATCTTCTAGTGTAGAATTTTTATTGATGTGCTACTGATGAGTAGTTATTTTCAAGTTTTGACATATCATTGTAATCGTTTTCAGCTCATTTACTTGATGTTTATATTTGTACAGTTGTAAATTCCAATAAATTGATAATAAAAAACTTTTGGAAGAAAAACTCATACTTTCAGATTCTCTTTTAGGAAATTTAGACTTGGCTGGTTTAGGAATTCTACGCCTCATATATCAGCAATAGCCAACATCCAAAATTCGTACCATTTCTATGCTTCCGGAAAAGTTAGTTATAAATATTACTGTAGTCTCCATTAGCACCTGCCACATTTTATGTAACAAAGTATATAAATAAGTACTAAATAATTATATTATAAGCATTAACTTTTGTGATCCATTTATATTGGCATGTTATATAGTTTCCTGTTGTTTTAACCAATTCAAAATAATTCTAATTCATTTATTTCTTATTTCTATTTTATTTGGATCATGTCTTAAACATAAGTTATAAATCTTATTATTGATAATTATTTTTATTGTTAATATAACCATTCTCTTTGTGATGTAACCTAGTTTATTAGTTATTGGTCCCAGAGAAGAAGGTTTGTCATTTATCGATGTTAAGATGCTTTCCCCAATTAATAAGTATTTATATGCTTATTATAAAGCATTACTTCTAGTTATCTACTGAGCTCTAATTTTTTATAGGCTTGCAGTTTTATGAAACAGATAATACATTTATATTATTCTAAAGCATTCATTTCGCGTTTTAATTAATTCATCTCAATATTACACTTATTTTTCAATACTTATTATTTATTATAGTATAAATTATAGAACTTTAAAATTTACATGTTTTAATAAATAATTTAAAGATTTAATAGAAATCCTAATTTACTGTAGATTTCCAATTGGTAATATATCTTTGTTAGGCATCTTTTTAGCATATCTGAGTGGACTGAAGGAGGTCAAGATTTTTGCCCTGTTTTTTTTTTTTTTTTTTTTTTTTTTTTTTTTTTTTTTTTTTTTAATCACTGTATTTATATATGCATCATACTGTTGAAAAAAATATCGATTAATCAACACATAAAAAAATATTTGAAAAGATCGTTATCAAAAACTGAGAATAGTACAGCCTATTTTCATAGTAGTTGAATAGTATCCAATCATTAGTGTCTAACTTTTACTTAATTGAAATCTTTAAAATGATAATATTGTAAGCACTGACCTCAAAATGAAAACTGTATCTTAAAAAAAAAAATGTTGTAATTGATTGGACTTTGTTGAATAATAGAAACTTTGCCAAAAACGAAAATAATTATTAGGAATAATTGAATATTAATTTATTTTCGATGTACAACCTTAGATAAATTAACCTTCGTATCTATAATTTCTTCAAAACAATTGGTATCAAGTTTATAATTTAAATACTTACGGTTTTTTATTTTTTTGAAATTTTTTTTCAACATTGGACTTGATTTTTTTTTCGAGTACTTCATATTTACTATTATTATTTTTTTTTTGATCATGAAACGGCCTTAAAGACCACGCGAATATCATGACTGTGGATTCTTCCTTCTGTTGTTTCTTTCTATCCATTTTTTAAAATTATTTTTGACTGCCTTTGTTTCCTTTCATCCGTCCAGGCAATCCCCTTCATAGGCTTCCTCTTGTCCACAAGAACTGTGACCTCATGCAACCTCTTTCTGTATTCCTCTTTGTCCAAACAATCTTGGTCGTTTATCTTCATTTTTCTTGTTTATTCTTTCAACTGCTTGATGTATCCTTGCGAGCTCTGGTAGCTCCAGAGTTTCTGCAATGTAGCTTTATTCAGCCTTTCCGGAGGCATCCTAACCATGCGCCCGTAGTCTCCTGATTCTTATCTCAGTTTCTATGTCTTTGATTCCCTTGTATATTTCCTTGTTTGCTCTTAACCTGTAACCTTCTTGTGTCTTCCTAGGACCATAGATCCTTCTTAGGATCTTTCTTACGGTTTTCAGCAGCTTTTCTAGGTTGGAAAGGTTCATGGTTTCTGTCCCATACAGTATTTTACCACAGTGTTGCAATGCCTAATTTTCGCTTTTATGGAAAAATTCCTTCATACTGTTGCTATAAAAAAAAAAAAAAAAAAAAAAAAAAAAAATCGGTTATTCGAGAAAAAAATGAGAAAATTTCGAGTGCCTCCATTTCGCCGGTATATCGCATGGAAAACAGCTTAGTTATAGCATGTGGCCCAATTATTCCATCAATAGAATTTAGGCAAAACTGTCTTTGTTGCATACGGTTTTTATTCAAGACTTGTCTTCGAAAATGAATCCAGCACGAAATTTTACGTGAAGGATTAGGTCTAACTATTATTGACCAAAAAGTGAATAGCAAATGGTAGCTTAAAAATTGATATATAGTAATGAATTTTGCAGTATATGATAATAAAACAATATAATACGTAGTTTTTGGTGTGCCATAAATAAAATAAATAATAAATAAGGACTTGAAATATTATGACTGAAAATGTATGAACAATGACTTATTTGTAGATCAATACAAAAATGTCATTGTACATCATTTTCTTAATAATTTATTTCGTATAGATATTTCATTCCAAAAAAAGATATGTGTTCTGCATTAAAAAGTTTTTTTTTTTTTTTCTTAATACTCAGCTTATTAAATGTACTCATAAACGGTAGATACGAACTTCATGAATAATTAATAGAATATATTTCAAATGTGTACTAAATCTAAGGATCCTGATTCTAGGTACATTTAATGAGGGAAGATAATCTGAATTAGAATCCGAGACAATCTATTCGCGACCCACGTAGGCTGGCCTCCTGCCCACGACATATCCTGTTCAGACATGTTCGGGAAAACACTTTCCTTGAGGTTTTTCGTCATATTGTGCAATTTCCTGCATATTTTCTTTTTGAATCATAAAACTAGCACACACATTTTTTTTTTTTAATTTGCAAATAATATACGAATAACGCCACTTAAAAAAAATTATTTTTTTAGTCATTAACTATAGGATATCTTTATTATCTTATTCAATGTTCAGATACAACCAGATCTTGTAACAACTTTTAATATTTGATATAGCGAAAAAATATATGATTTAAATAATCTAAAGGACTAAAAAGTTAGTTATCGAATGCTTTCATATTTATTAGGTCTGAAAATGTTCTAGACGTATTTGTTATCTTAAAAAAAAAAAAAAAAAAAAAAAAATCAATAATATATTTTTTATTCTATTTTGAAAACCATATTTCTTTTCAACAGATCAAAGTCCCTGGCTTAGCTCCAAACCTCCTAATTAACAACATCGATAATAGACCTCAATAGTGTAGACCAAATCTGATCGCTACACTAACGAATCCAAGATCAGTTTGGTTTTTAAATCTACTTTTATAAGTAACTTATAAAAAAAAATTGAAAAGCTATGAACAATAATTTTGAAGATTAAAAAAAAAAAAAAAAAAAAAAAAAAAAAAAAAAAAAAAAAAAAGTTTTGAAATAAGTAAAATGATACTATCTATTTTATGACACAACAAGAAAAAAGTATGAAATGAATCTTGATACATTTCATAAGGGTGTTAAGCCCCAATAAATAAAGAACGTAAAAGTGCAAAAGCAAATAATCAATTAAGCTCGAAAATTTAAATATTATTAAATTTACTAGTCTCAAACTTGAACTTCAATGCAATTAAATTTATTAAATGATGTGCAAATTTTGTTCTTCTATACCAGACAAGGTTCAAGGTAACCGGATAAAGTATCCTATGTCATTATCGCTCGACATACCATCGTGAAGTTTAATGATTCAGGCGGATCGTTACAAGTAAAAAAGAAAATATTAGGGAATTATTTATTGCAGGATATTTCCTTCATATTTTACGATCTCAGATCAATAAATCATTATTTTCAGAGCACTTCTTTTTACATTTTTTTATTTTCAGATAGTACCTAAGATACATTAATAATTGCATTATTTATTCTTTTAAAAAATGAAGCCTCTACTTAAGATATAAATATCGGCAAACGTTTATATGTACGTATATCAAAACAATTGTGCGCAGGTAATTAGATTTTTAATAAGAAATAGAACATTATTATAAGAAATAAAAAAATTAAACCGTTGGATCACAAATACTTGGTATGGTCATAACCATAAAAATGTTACTGACTGCAACAGAATGACAAATAATAAATAATAATATAAGTAGAGATACCTCCTATATCTTAATATATATAAATCACGTGTCCCGTTATTGGTTCCATCTAGACTCCTAAACTTCTGAACCGATTTTAATCAAATTTGCACACCGTGTGCAGTTTGATCCAACTTAAAAGATAGGATAGCTTATATCTTAATTTATAGTCGCAACATTATTTGTAAATTATCTGCAAGTCACAACTATCTGTTAGCTCTATACGATTCTAACATATGGCGGTATAAGGTTATACTATTATATAAAAGGACAAACAATTTTTCGATTGTGATCACTAACCGCCAAAAACTACTGAACCAATCTTTACCAAATTTTGACTACATCCTCTTTATAGTACAAGGATGGTTTAGCAAAAGTAAAATCTAATGATTTTCAATTAATTCTTAATTGAAAAAGGAATAATAAGTGGATAACAGTGAAGTTAAAAAATGGCGGCAATTGCCATCTACATGAAAGGTTAAAAGGTACACTGTTACATAGACCTTGACATTGATAGTAAAATTTGCTTATTTTCAATTAAATTTTTATTACAACAGCTATATGGTGAAATGTACAAAATTTTAACTACATCATTTTAATAGTTCTACGTTTAACAACAATAAAAATTTAAACGTTCAGTGTTGAGTGTTTGAAACGGGTTTTACCACACTATCACATAATTTTATGGTTAGAAATTAATATCCAACCAGATCAAATCAATAACATTATTTTAACTACATCATCTTCATAGTTCTTGAAAGATGTACAATTAGAAAGTTTACTATAATAATAATTTATACTATTATATAAAAGGACAAGCCATTTTTCGTTTGTGATCACTAACCGCGAATGCTACGGAACCAATCTGTACTAAATATTAACTACATCATCTTCATAGTTCCAACAAGATTTAGCAATATTAAATTAATTTTTTATTAAAAAAAGATAACATGTGGAAAACAGTGAATTTTGAAAATTGACCGATAGGTGACCAGTGCCATTCTACACGATAGGTTGAAATTGATGATAAAATTTATTTATTAAACTATCAAGAAAATTATTAAAAAAGATTTAAATATGGTGTGCAATATGTGGATATCAGTGAAGCTTGAAAATCGACCGATTGTGTATAGCGCCATTCCACAATAGAGTTTACAATGGTAAACTGAACCTATCTGAACCGACATCTAAATAAATAATTTTTATAATTCTACGAAGGTTTCGCAATGGTAAAATTTACAATAACTAAAATTTAAATGTACAATGTTGAGAGGCAGGAACGAGGTTTGCCACACTGCCATATACTTTTATAGTTCGAAATCAACATCCAACGTGATAAAATTAATAAAGTTATTTCTGCCGAATAAAAATTATTATAAAATCAAAATATCGAACCTTTAATTTTTTATATTGTGTGTTAAAATATGATCCACGGGCCTTTTGTTGTGGGCACTGATAATGCAGTTTATTTTTCGCAAGAGTTTCTTAATAGTCTTTATCCACCTTGATTACCAATTAATACATTAAAATTAAAAATTGTATGTATAATCGTGATTTTACGTAATCTTCAACCACCTAATCAGAGCAATTATAACAAGATTAATAATTAATGCAATGCGTGAAAAAATTATTGAAGAAATAATGCACAACCAAATGCTAAAATACAAGAATCTTATCGATAAACAAATAAAACTTTAATTTTTAGTTGAAATTATCTTTACTTATTAGGGCGGGCGAAGCCGCGACGGGGATGCTAGTATACATATATATAGGAGGCAGCTCCACTAGAGAGAGGGGGAGAGAGAGAGAGAGAGAGAGAGAGAGAGAGAGAGAGAGAGAGAGAGAGAGAGAGAGAGAGAGAGAGAGAGAGAGAGAGAGAGAGAGAGAGAGAGAGAGAGAGAGAGAGAGAGAGAGAGAGAGAGAGAGAGAGAGAGAGAGAGAGAGAGAGAGAGATTTAAAAGCTACTACAGACCCAATTTCCATTACCACATGAGATGTTTAAATCTCTTTAAATCTCAGGGTGGGTGTGTGTGACAGAGGGAGAGAGAGAGAAGAGAGAGAGAGAGAGAGAGAGAGGAGAGAGAGAGAGAGAGAGAGAGAGAGAGAGAGAGAGAGAGAGAGAGAGAGAGAGAGAGAGAGAGAGAGAGAGAGAGAGAGAGAGAGAGAGAGAGAGAGAGAGAGAGAGAGAGAGAGAGAGAGAGAGAGAGAGAGAGAGAGAGAGAGAGAGAGAGAGAGAGAGAGAGAGAGAGAGAGAGAGAGAGAGAGAGAGAGAGAGAGAGAGAGAGAGAGAGAGAGAGAGAGAGAGAGAGAGAGAGAGAGAGAGAGAGAGAGAGAGAGAGAGAGAGAGAGAGAGAGAGAGAGAGAGAGAGAGAGAGAGAGAGAGAGAGAGAACAATCCAAAAAATAGCTTACAGTTATTGCATTTTAATAGTGGGGGAGGGAGATGGGAGAGAGGTGGATAGGAGTGGCAAACTCATCTTTGCCCACCTCCTGACAAATCTAGTTCCGCCCCTGACCAAGTCCATTTGCTTGCAAACATAGGTTAGCCATGCTCTAATCACCAACCAAGTAACCTATTTATTGAAACAGCTGTTACATAAACAGAACCGCTTTTGGCCAGAGCAAGGTAACTAATGAGAATAGGGCAGCTATTCAAGCGGTCGGATATTAACAGATATCGGAAGAGATATCGAGAGGTTATTATCAACAAACAATCCAATCAAAGATATTTCAGTCTCGAGAGTCTAAACATTCCCTAGCCGCAGGTACACAAACAGCTCCTGTGTATACAGGTCTATCCGATTTTATAGGATATATGTTTACCTATATTCGACACGTAGAGGTAGGTAACATTTATTGCCAACAAAACACATATTTACATAACCTACTTATTAAATGTTTATTAGTTCTCTTGATAACAAGATATCTTGGATAAGATAGTCGATACATATAATAATGGTAAACATCACGTTTAATTATAATATGCCGACTAAATCCCTTCCTTGTTAGGAGTTAATCCAAAAGCTCTATCTTTCTCAAGAAGCAATAAACCCATGACACTTTGTTTGATTGGTGGTCCAAATATGTATTTTTTTTTAATTTATATTGTTTTCTGAATTGTTGAATTGAAGTTTATTCATTCAACAATGATGAATGTTAACAATGAATGTCCCCACTTTTTAAGGGATATGCTTTTTACAAAGGGGATACTGCCGTCTAAATGACAACTGACATTTTTGGCTAGGTGACTATACTTAATAACAGCTAAAATGTTTATGGAAAAAGTAAAAATCAAATAAGGAGTTTTTTTATTAAGGTTTTTAGCAATAGCACATAGCAGATAATAATATTTTTATTGCTCATATACTTCTGGAAAAAATTATAGAAAGTAATTAGAAAAGTTTCTAATTAATTTTAATCAGATAACAACTAGAAAGTTTTTATTGTACATTTTTTTACGAAAAAAATGGAAAGTATAATCTTAAATATGCCCTAAAGTACTTTTATAAAAACGGTTACTAGGTTTTTTTATAGTTTCCAATTAAGTTTTTAGATCTTGATGCAGTTTTGTTTCTATGTCTGCTTGAGAAGTAATCGCAATTACAAAGGATCTAATTATATTTATCAAAACATTTTGGATTATTGTAATATACTTAAATATGATTTTTTTTTAAGTTTTGTTTATTGGTATTTACAACTGTAGAAACTAAATGCATTAAGTAAAAAATGTAATAATAATGACAATAGCATCCGAATATGGAGAAAATAGAACTACCCATTTATATAATAAGGTTCTTTATAATTAGAAGAAGTTAGGGTTGTATGCGAAAAGAGTTGTAAGGTTCAGTCAAGCCCTAGGCTAATCTCATTGACTTCAGCGTGTTAGCTTCATTAAATATTCAAGGTAAAAGGTAACAAAAATCAGTTGTTTTATTTTATATTTTGATTTCTATACCTAGGACGTCGATTGAGAAGGACACAAAACTTTTAGGTAATAAAATCCTCTACTTCTTCTTGCAATTGCTCGACAGACCATTACTGGTCCCTGGCATCCTCTAACAACTTCCGCCAGTCTCTCCTTGTCGTTGGGCAGCTCTCTTCCAATCAATAATACTCTACAATCACCCACACACTACAGACCAAGATCATATACAGTACACCCTAGGGTCACCTTTCCTAGGTAGCCGCCCCGGATGGGGAAGCAAGTCAGATGGCTTCAGGCAGCCCCTCCATCTGAATCGGGGGCAGTTGGGCTAATAACCCTCTCCCCTTAAATAATAACTATTATGAAACCTCAAAATAACAAGGCTGGACTGTCTAGAAGGGAACAAAAAAAAAGAAAAATCCTCTACAGTTTTGGTTATATTAATTTTTTTTTAGGACTAACTGTTTTAGAGATGTTTTAGAGAGTGCTGAGAAGGAGAAGCGGGCACCGGGTCCGAAAAGCATTTGCTTCTGTGCCTTCCACAATCATTTTTCAGAAGAAAATGTCAGAATCAGAGTTGTGGAGCATTAAATTTACTTTAATTTCATACATACGTTTCAGGAACTTTAAGCAAATGTTTGACAAAAAATGACCACACAACAAATCAAATATTATAAACTAACCGATCTCCATACCAAAATGTATGGAGACTATTAGGGATTCCACGAAGATATAGTTCCCCCAGTCCGGAATCCGTGGGAGGGTCAGATTATCCGGATAGTCGGTTTAGCGAAAAACGGATTAGTAAAATTCTACTGTATTTAAATAAAATTGATAACTGAATAAATATTTACTAAAACGTATTTGAACTAATTCTCAAAAATTAAGCTTATGGATGGGTCCTATGAATTGTGTAATTATATCTTATGAATTGGTTCAATAAAGGAAATCTATTACCTTAATAATGAGAAAAAAAGTGCCATCTTACATAAATAATATATATATATATATATATATATATATATATATATATATATATATATATATATATATATATATATATATATATATTTTTAAACATTTATTTAAGGAAAGTATTACAATCTGCCTCAATGTGGGCAATAAGTAATATGGATGTCTTAATGGATCCATTCACACAATATGTACAATATGAAACAAAAAACAAAGAAAGTGAACAATAAATAAAAGTGAATAATAAATAAAAATAAGTAAAGAATCTCATAATATGTAATCCAAAAAAAAAAAAAAAGAAAGAAATTAAATAAACAAAGCACCTCAAACTATACAATACATAAAGTAAAAAAAAAAAAAAAATAATAATCAGAATAATAAAAATAAAAATTTATAATAAAAAAAAAAATTAAAAATTAAAATTAAATTAAATCTTAAAAATACATTCATACTTTATTTACAATATATAAACATCTGAGGGATCCCCCCTACCTGACTTGTACCTCCACTTATGGAGGAACAAGCCAGGCCCCAAGAGATTCCTGCGCTTCTCTCTCAGCTGCGTCACTAGTATAAGATAACACCAGTGGAGGCTGAGTGAGAGCGCTAACCACAGTCACTCAGAGCATGAGTAGAGAAGCTGGTCATTGCCAGGACTCCATGTCGAAATTTATAATAGATCACGAGGCCACTGCCTTTTTAACCTGCGAGGAGGATTATAAGGGTGAATGGAGCTGGATAGGGATTGTGCTTGTGGAATATATAAAATTAATTATAAGTTATAAGCAAACTTAATATTCAATTCACGGCCTTATATAGCAGCTAGGGTCTTGTGCCTCGCTGATTACAGCATGATAACCGTGAAGCAACGGTTTCCCTATTTGCTACCTGCATGTAATCACCCGTTAATCAGCGGTTGGCACTGTATGGGAGGTACCTGACGGAGTATTCGCCTGGATTGGAGGCCGATAAAGGGGCATGGTATTAGCTCTATCGGTGCAATAATAGCGCTGCAGTCGATCAGCTCTAACGGGGAATAATAACTCAAAATTATCTTGTTTGCTTGGTCTTCACCCCTTATTTACGGCAGTTATGAAATCATTTAAAAAAAAAATGGTTATACACACAGCTATTAACATCAGACCTCAGAAATCAGTTTAATTCGATTGGCAAATGCATTAAAAAGGTTGAAAATAATTTTAACGTGAGTATTTAGGATAAGAGAATATAAATAAAAGACAATACATACCATTTTTGGTTATTTTTCTTTATGGAAAGTACCTAAAGTAACTTCACTCATAATAATAATAAAAAAAAAAAAACTGTACTATTAACAACCCATGAAGGACTTAAAAATCAACTGATAAGCTGTATACGTAAAAAAAGGGATTTATTCAATACATATTGAATTGAAAATTGTCATCGAGATTATTTAATTGTTAGGTTATAATTATTAATTAAGAATTATTCATTGCGATAACAAAGAGAATAACCTGTTATTATATCGTCTTGAATAACAATATAACAAACAGGAGTCCGAAAACCTAAGACTGCAGAGAGCTGAGTAAGGAAACAACATAGCAGACGATGCCGTATAGAGAGTGGCGCCATATTTGCATCTTTGGCAACAGCTGACTCATGCAGTCTTACATTCGGTCTCTCGCAACACCTGTCTCTACCCTTAGGTGTGTGGTCTGCCGTAACCGATCAACTGTTGTAATTATACATAAAAATACTGAATTTTAGAGGTAGAAAAAGAGAATTATTTGATGATACTATTGTTTTGTTACCGCAGAAGAGAGCTTCTAAGCGACAACTGGTTGATTAATAAATCTATATAAATTTGGAATAGAAATAAAGTCCATTGAATAAAGTTCCTTCACCTACCACAGCATCCCATTTTAGGCCTATTTCCATCCTATCAAACCTATCTAAGCCACTTGAAAGAATAGTCTATTCTCAACTGGCTAAATACCTTGAAAATAAAGATCTCCTAACTCCTCTTCAATCAGGCTTCCGTTCAGGTTATTCTACTCAATCCGCTCTTTTAAAAATTACTCAAGACATTTATTCTTCAATTGACCAACAGAAAATTACTATCCTAATCCTATTCGATTTCTCCAAGGCGTTTGATTCCGTGGATCATAAAATTCTTCTGACTAAATTACAAAAACTCTCCCTTTCCAATAGTGCTCTTGGCTGGTTCCAGTCCTTCTTATCTCTCCGTTCCCAAACAGTTATTGTTCCTAACCAACCTCCTTCAAAATCTGTGCCTCTAACGCGAGGTGTTCCTCAGGGATCCTCTCTTTCACCAACTCTCTTTTCCGTTTACATTAATGATTTGACAGACGCTATTAATAATTCCCGATATCATTTATATGCTGATGACTTTCAAATCTACTTATCGTTTCATCCTTGTGAGATTTTTGAGGCAACTCGTAAAATTCAAGATGACATTTATAGCATTCACCAATGGGCAGTAGAGAATAAGTTACGACTGAATCCAGAAAAAACTAAAGCAATGCTAATTGGATCGAAACCCTCCCTTAATTCCCTTTCCTGTTATCCACTTCTTTATCTCGATAACGTTCCTATTCAGTTCACAAACTCTGTCAAAAACCTCGGAGTAGTATTCGATCAACATTTGTATTGGAATAACCATATTTCCCACATTACCCGAAAAACCATCTCCATCCTCAAACAGCTCCTAAGATTCCGTGAATCTTTCCCTCGCAATACCCGTCAATTGTTAGTATCTTCCCTCATCCTTCCCCCACCTCGATTATGGATGCTTAGTATACGGAGGACTGTCTGGCGAGCTTGAAATGAAGGTGAAAAGATTAATGAACTCCTTTATAAGATTCATTTATGGGATCGCCAGGCGTTCTCACATCACTTGCTGGTATTCCGAGTTGAGGTAGCTTTATCCAAGTTTTCGGCGACAATACTTTCTTGGTTCCTTTCTATTCCAATCCTTAAAATCCAAAAAACCTTCGTACATTTACGACATCCTTGCCCTTCGTTCTTCCATTCATCTTTTGAACACCAGATCTCAGCCTATAGATCTGTATATCCCTTCTCATCGAACTGTTTCCTTTGAAAAATCCTTTATTAATCGTGCAGCTTTATTCTGGAATTCCATACCCATTTCGATCTGCAATGTTCCTTCTCTCACTTCCTTTAAACATAATTTATTCATCTACCTCCTCAATTATCAATCTTCCGAAATTATGTAATAATATTTTATTGCTAGAATATTTCTTTTTCTTTTATTTTATTTTAATTTTGTTATTTACTTATTTATTTATTTTTTTATGTGAACCCAAAGACTTGTAGTACATAATTTACACTCTATATAAGTTACTGCCTGATATGTACGCAGTCAGACAATAATACCTTTTTATTGTTCTTATATGTTATTCTTAGGGGACAAGGTGTCCCAGAATAAAGATTATTTTTCATTTCATTTCATTTTTCAAAAATACTTTCTGTAAAGAAATACAGTAGAACCTCACTAATCTGGCTTCCGCTAATCCGACCCTCGTGGAGTACAATATGTACAAGTGTACATATTGTGTAAGAGTACAAGTGGAGGTGTGGGAAACAATATTTTCGCTGAATCCTAATTCTAGTCAAATTGTACAATTTAGTTTTGCAAAAGGTTGAGTAGTTTTGATTAATTTTTTTTTTTTATTTTGTTAGTGTTGTGCATGATTACAAAAATCCAAGTTTTGAATCTTGAAGCGAATGTTGGATCGCTTCCTAATTAGTAGTGTCAATACAATTAGAGCAGAAAATAAGCTCTTTCGCTTAAACGAGGACAAAGATACGGGCCTTTAAATTTTCGGAATCCTCTCAAATCGTCATCTTTCTGAAAGGATTTTGCTCTATAGGTCCTGCACAACGTTTAGAGCATATTTCATAATAAATAATTTTATAAATAAGTTTGTTTGCTATAAACCAAACACAATACAGTGTCATTATAGCCAATGCTTCTATACCTAAATAGTTGGTTAAACCATTTCTATTACATTGAATTTGTCTCTTGGCAAATATGACTACGTTTCTAATTTATTTATTTTTTTAAAACGCTAATATATAACTTTAATATAATTTTTATACACTTTTAACAATGAAAAACGTATGCTTCATTGTAATCTCCGGTTAATCCGACCTTTTGGCTGCTTCGCCCTTCTCCTTTGTCCCTTAGGTGTCGGATTAGTGGGGTTCTCCTATATTCCTAAAATCTTTCCAAAGAAAAAAAGTTTTCTTAGATCTCTTTGAATATCTTTTAAGGAAATAAGAATACGGAAACAACAACACTCTACTATAATAGTCCCTGAATATGAAGTTCCAGCTAATACCTATTGATACATGAATTAGAGAACAGACCTTGCGTTCAGTTGATTAGTTGTAACCTACTTTTAAAAATAAACAAAGTCTTAAAATAGAACATAAGTAGCTATGTAATAACCGTCCTTGGAAGGTGAACAAACAGCAATTGTGGCCAATGTTTTTTTTTATTTTTTTTATTTTTTATTGGTGTGTTTCTTTCATGATATCTCGGCAACAAGATCAACAAGAACGCACAGTGCTCGGCTTCCTCCATGCAGTAAGGACTAGGAAGGCGCCACAAAACTCCTACAGCTTTTTTATTCCGAATGGAAGACGAAGCAGTAGGCGTAATGTCATCTGGAGGCAGCTCTAGCGTAGGGTGCCATTGTTAGAACGTCATTATAGATTCAAATGTTTATAAGCTTGGCGCTTGAGCCAATTTTATAGTGGGGAGGGATAAGTGAGGAACACTAATAAAGCACCCCTAATGATTTATTTAAAAAACTCGAAAACGTAAAAAACAATTCTTAAATAAAATATATTAAGGACGAAATATAGTTCCATTGCTTCTAAAACGGAAACTGTTGTTTAAAATTAAATATATTGCTTCAGATAAGGAAACAGATGGCAAAATATTTGATCCGAGCAATACCAACAGAGCTAGAGCGTCCGAATACTTAAAAAATGTAGGCAAAAATTTACTTTTTTCATTCTAACCAATATACACTTGGCAGAAAAAGTCTGGAATCACTTACCAAGGTTTAGTAATGAGGGCTTCACGTTTTTTTTCCGAATATTTTTTTTCGCTTTTCGCTACACTTTTTGACAGCCATCCAAGCCAAAAATGATAAATCGACTTACGACCGAGAAAATAACAGATGTCAAGAACGATGGAGGTTTTTGTGCATATTCTTTAAAAAATTCCAAAGTTTCTTCCCGGCGATCCGAATAAGTAAATCACTTTTTCGTAACTTATACACCATATCAGCGAGACAAAATTATAGCAATTTTCAGAGCGCTGCACACTGGGGCCATCTCCTCACCAACACCGCTCAAAACTCTATTTTTGATTTTAGGGTATTTTTACTATTTTTTGTGACTAAAATAATCTACATAATATGGCAAATCAACTAGTAAACATCACGCGCTTCTGTTTGTTTCGTTTTAATGTTTTTAATCCGTTTTATGTCGCGGATTATTAGAGAGCATTATTCAGTCGATTTTAAAGTGCAAACCATTTCAATAGGCTAATTTTTTTTTTCTTTAAAAGTTTTATATTTCAAGTCATACCTACTATGTGGTGTTCAACTGAAGATATATAATATAAAATATCAATAAATAAAGTATTAAGGATAAAATTAAAAATTTAAATTCTTAAAACTTAAATTTGATTAATTCAATTTTGCGCAAGGGAATTGCAAAACGGCCATTGTGATATGATAATAGAAGCCTTTGTAAATATAGATGTGAAGGCGAAAGGGTAATTCCCTTGCGCAAAATTAAGATATTGAAAATTTTAAATTAATGAAAGGCCCACAACAAAGATTTTAAGGCTTACATGAAAAAATTTAGTAGAAAAACTTCTAGAATTCAATATGTATGTAATATAAAACACTAATAAATAAAATCTTATGAACGAAATAGAAATTAAATCTTTAATTTTTAAAATTTAAAGCCTAAATCTTTGAATCTGATTAATTAAATTTAGCGCTAGGGAATTGCAAAACTGCCATTATAATATGATAATAGAAGCTCTTGTATAAATAAATGTTAAGGCGTTTAACGCTTTTAAGATTTTAAGGCTTATGGTGAACAATTTAGAAGGAAGACTTCTAGATTTCATAAATCCAATCACTCCAATCCAAAATCCTTCGAAAAATCCTTAATGCTCCCTACTTTGTCACAAATGCAATCATCCACAATGACCTTAATATCCCATACGTCGCTGATTTGGCACGAACCAGATACCTCTCCTTTCATAATAAACTCACTGCTCATCCAAATCCACTAGTTGCACAACTTGCTTCCCATTCCATTCCTGGCAATCCTCCGAGGCGTCTGAAAAGAAGATGGCCTCCTGATCTTCTTTTGTAAATATTCATTAGAGTACTACCAATGGGTAGTTTCTCTACAAATTGTATTCATGTCATTATATCTCATATATACCGCATATTTACTAGATGTGTTTTGTAATACAGTTGTAAATTTCTATTAATAAAAGAATAAAAAAAAAAAAAAGATTTCATAAAATTAAAGAAGTTTTTAATCGGCTGCGCATATCTAATAACTAGCCTGATCTAATATCTGATAATTGATAACTAACCTCAGAAAAATGCCAACATAAAAAACAAAATTAATAAATATTAATTCGACTCCGATGTTTGTGACATGTTAACAATTGGACCATCTAGCTTAGACATTACATGTGACATTACATCTAGCTATATATTACGAATTCGGATAATTCTGATTAAACCAATAATAAACTTTTTTTAGGGGATCAGATAAAACTAACATTGATTCAATATAGTAAGTATAATTAATTTTATATAGTAAGTAGTATAATTAAAATTTGAAAAGATTCTTCAATATTTACGTGAATATTAAACAACAAATATAAAGACATCATGTATAAAAACATTACATAGTTATTCATTAATTATGATCCAAAAATATGATTGATACTTAAAATATTTGAATGCTATTTGTTTATATTTTATTGTTCTATCTATTTTGTCCGAAATATTTGTACCTAAAAAATTTTATTATTTTTATATTATAAGTGCGTATTATGCAAGTTTTATTACTTTTATGTATCTATTAAATTGTTCATTATGTAGTTCTACACATTTTGTTTATCATTAAGATTATTCTGCCCAAGAAACATTTATATTAAATATATAATATAAGTACATTATTAAAAGTAATGCATTTTATTAAATTAAAACCTATCATTAATAAAAATTATGCCTTTTTTAATTCAATCATAACATTATCTTTTAGTTTATTATTTAAAATAAATTTATAAAACGAAAAAACCGCTTTTTGGAGTTTTGAGCGCGAGCGCCCTATATATGGCCCCAGTGTGCGCTGGTGCACGGTTTGTCATGGACAGTTTTTGAAATTTTCCGCTTGACCAATTTATTTATTTTTGGTGGACGCCCGTTCAGTTGTCTGCTGGATGCACAACCAAGTTCTTCACATTTTTTCATAATTTAAGATACTGTACCAACGTTTTTATTAAGCGTCCTTCTAATTTCCCCCAAAGTATTGCCTTGATTTCGTAAAGAAACTATTACCTCGTGAATGGCTTTTGGCACTTCCATCATGAATGCTAATCACAGACTAAAAGGATTTCTAATCATAAGACTTCGTTTCTGACCGTTGTCCTTAAAGCCCATAGTGAGTATAATCAGTAGTTTTTGTTGAAATGTTTTGTTTTCTTTCATTGCACAAGTGTTTCCAGACTTTTTTTGCTATAAGAGTATATATTTTTTTATTTCAACGTTTTCTGTTGACTGCTGTTGATATGTATTCAATGATATAATATGTTGAAATTAAAGATTAATGTTTGTTGTATGAAATAAGAGTAGTTTCACTTTAGGAAATTACCTATTTAAGACAGGAGAAGCATAAGCGTAAGATTTTGGCAATTGTTTCCAGACTTTTTTTGCCCAGTGTAGCTACTAAACGATAGATCCTAGCATTATATAAAAAAATATTTTCTACTAAATTTTCAATGAGAAACTGTCATCAAATTTTCTATCCAAGCAACAAGAGAGATAGAGTTTTTCAAAATTTGGTGCGACACAATATTCACAATAATTTTTATAATTAATCCAGATCTCATATTTTTTAATAAATACACCGTTCATACATGCGCAAGCACACAGGAACACAAAGATATTTATAATGATATCAATATATCTAGTCGATGACACTTAAAAAGACAGATCTTTAATAAAGCCAAGATTTAGCTGGATAAAGTAGGTGACGGAACCAGTCCGACCGCCTGTATCTGTTATAATGAAGCATTAAGTCACTATAGCCGTCTCTAATCTGCACCGGCCACTCTTTGTACTCTACATATATCTTTATTTTTTCATCCGTTTTATCTTTTCTTACTTTTATGTTTATTTTACGGTAATTATTGCCTCCTTCTTATTTCTCCTTATCTGGTACGCATTAATCAGGCTGTGGCTGTTTGCTTTGGTAAATAATTGCCGCTCTGCAGTGAATTAGCACTTCTAAGAGAAAATCATTTTATAGTTTTTTTTTCTTAATTAATGGTACTTTCTTTCCTGCTTAGTGTATAAACATATATTTTTGAAAAACCAGACCTTATAAATAATATTCATTATCAAAAATATATGAATACATCAAAAGTAAAAAAAAAAAAATGTTTCAATATTGATTATATCAACTAGTTATAATTCAACAGATTAACATAATTAGAGTTGTCAGCTTATTGGTTAGAATCGGCTCGAAAAATGACTTTAATCCTTTTTTTTAAACGAAGTACTAAAGATTTAATATCCTGCAAAGAGGATTCACTTTTGCTTAGGTTTTTCCTTTTATATCTAACAGTTTTGTTAATTCTAAGTTTTGAACAAATTTATTTATTACCTTTGTTAATTGTTGATAAGGTGGAGTGAAAACAAATAATGTTGAGGTTATTTTCTTAATTTTTAGTTATATTTTATTTTCGTCTTTACAGACTACTTTAACATTTACTAGACAAACGATCAAAACACCCAATTAATTACAAAAGACTCATATACATTACTGTGATTATACCTATTTGGACGTACGGAGTTGAGCTTTGGGGCTCCACTAAACAATCCAATTCACCATCCAAAATCCTTCGTAAAATCCTCGATTCTCCTTACTTTTTCACCAATAAACTTATCTATAAAGATCTTAATGTTTCATATGTTGCTGATTTAGCCCACACCAGATACCTATCCTTTCATAGTAAGCTCCATAATCACTCAAATCCACTAGTTTCTCAAATTGCTTCCCCCTCCATTCCTGATGATGCTCCGAGGCGTCTGAAACGAAGATGGCCTAGAGACCTTCTAGTGTAGAAGTTTTAATAAAGTGCTACTGATGAGTAGTTCTTTTCAAGTTTTAACGTGTTATTATAATCGTTGTTAATACATTTACCTGATATATATATTTTGTACAGTTGTAAATTTTAATTAATGCATATATATATATATATATATATATATATATATATATATATATATATATATATATATAAATTATTTTTATAAGGAATGCAAATTTTCAAAAACTAACAAAGAATTATAACAAAATCTTGTATTACATTCGCTAATAGTATAAATTGTATTGTTTTTTTTTAGAAGATTTTTTATGATTTGATTCCTGATATTTAGTAATAAAAAATGCTTCTTATAATTTTAGTGATTAGTAAAGATAAAAGAGCGAGGACCCAAGTTGTCCTGGAAGCGTTTACAAAACCGTTGACGATTCCAGAAACCTGTCGCATTTGCGGACTTTCGCACAAACAAGCTTTCTCCTTCCAGTATTCCGATCGATTAAGTCCCAGCGAAGAACTTACAGCCCTAAATATTCATAAGCTTGAATTAATCAAACAATGATGTTTCTCAATTTTACCATATATTAACAAAATATTTCGTCCATACTCCCCTCTATAAATCTTAAAATAGTATGAATGGTCATTATTTTTTTATTTTATCATTTTATTTTTTATTTTTTTTTTTGACATCTTTATAATATAAGTTGGTTAAACAGTATCTGTTTTATTTTTTTAAAATTTATTTATTTTATTTTTATTTATTTATTTTTTTTTAGTCTTGTAGTTAAGTTCACTTACATTATTGTGGTAAAATAGTTTACTATTTTCTTTTTTTTTTTTAAACCAATAACTATTTAGGAGCAAATGCTAAAATTATTTTAAGCTATTGTTTGAATTAATTGTGAGCAATGGGATGTAACAACTGTCTTTTTCACGCTCATTTTCGTATTTCAGCAATAGTGCCTTTTAACAAAAAATACGTTTAATGTTCCTAATAAATCTTTCAAGGTGGTATATTTTATTGTTTTTTTAAAAAAAAGAGGTACGAAAAAAAAATATTGAAATAAATTACTCCTTGCTACCACGAAGTTATTTCATTTTTAATTTGAATCACTTATATCTCGATAACTATTCAATTTAAAAATGATTTTAGCCGATCATAATTTTGGAAAATTTTCCATAAGTTCAAAAATTGTTGGTTTATAAAATAAAGTTCTAAAATGAAGTTTCGACCTTTTGTTATTGTAAAAGTATTGGCTGACTGGACTATTAAGCTGTTTTAATTTTGTGATGATACTTTTTTTAATGACTTATTATAATACATTTATTGCATGAATTTAATCTTTTGAACCTGTAAAATCGGTTCCAAAATGAAATATTTAAAATAATAAAATGTCGAGATAATCATAATTAAGTGGAACTTCGTCCTTGTCAACACAAAGAATCGTGAGCATAAATATTCTATCTGTCAAAAATTGCCCTAATTTTTGAACTAATATTTTTTTGTTAATTCATATTTTGTTTTGTTTTAGTTAAACAGGCCATATTTCACTGTTTATTGTGAGTCCGGAGGGATTACGACAGCCCGCCCTCAGGGTTCTGAGTCAAGAATAGCCACATTTTCCACAAATCTGTGACCGCCAAATTTATGTTATGGATGCAATCTCCAATTACTGGAGAACCCTGCGGCTGTGACACAACGTGGTTCATAAAACTGTCGGTCGTGGACCGTGCTTCAGTTGCCGACCTTTCGACTCAAGTTGTGAGTCACTGTCATAGATTCTGTTCTTGGGAGCGTCTATGGTCCTACCTAATAATAAAACTTTCAGATTTTATTACGTTGTAGAAAATTAGTACGTTTTCTTATTCATTGATTTGTAACACAGCCTCTAGTGAATGATTTTTCAGATAGTTATGGAAGAATGAATAATGAATAATTTATATATATTTTCTTAAATTAAATATTCTTTTAAATTTGTATTTTACAAAAACAATAAATAGTTATATTTCAGTAAAAAATAAAATAAAAAATAATAAATAAATTTTGCTAACTTAGTTAAAAATTAAAATAAAGCAAAAATCAGTTAATATTAAATAGTGAAATAAATATTAGTGTAGGAATAATTAATAATGATATTCACTATTACTGCAATTAATCATTTCAATATTTTCGGTAGAAGAAGATAGCTTTGGATGTATTCATGTATAATATACTAGAATTCGAAGTTAAAAAAAAAAAAAAAAAAAAAAAAAAAAAAAAAAAAAAAAAAAAAAAAAAAAAAAAAAAAAAAAAAAAAAAAAAACTTTATACGGAAAAGCCGACGTTTTGACGTACCTTGCAGATCTTCTATAGGGCTAAAAATAACAAAACCTGTGACCAAATGATAAAGAATTATTAAAATACAAATTAAATTAATTTACAAAAGAATATCTAAAGTGTTAATTACTTAATTGAATATGAGATAGTATCAAGATCTATTAAAATGATACAATTTTAAATAAATCGCACGAATTGAATGATATAATTTTTAATAATTTATTGTTTTAAATATAAAAAGTATGTAAAAGTATATAAAAGTATATTAAAAAGTAAAAAAAGTTTTTTAGACTTGAAAGTGTAGTTTGTTAAACCTGACTTCATCCCAGACTATCTTCTTCAATCGTTATATTATACAGTAAACCTTAATATTTTTTTTATACATTTTCAATTGTAGCTAATAATCATAAAAAATCATAGATTTTCTTAAAAACTAGTGCCGAGGATTTTATTGGGTATTATATTTTCACAGTTTAAATACTGTGCATTTATTAATTTATTTTTCAGTTCCTTAGCATTTATTTATAGTACTTAGTCCATTCATTATCAAAATAGATATTTTTATAAATATCAACTCCATTATGTTTTATTTTCTTTATTTATTGTTTTTTTGTTGTTTTTTTTATCGAAAGGTAGTTTTGTTATTGTTAGTATATTATTTACCAATTTACATTAATTACTATAATCTTTAAAATATGATATAATTTGTATTTATATGTAATGATTTATAGTTCTTGAGGGCAATTCAATTGGTATGTGGACTTCTCATGGACCTAATTTAAATCAATAAAAAAAATATATATATTTATTTAAATTATTTAAAAATAAAATATAATTTATTATTGAAATACGTGTTGTAGTAACGATATTGTAGCTTTGTTGTACAAAATAAGGTATTGTACTTTTTTTTATCATTTTAACAAAACTTTAAATATTTAAGCAATGTGTTGCAATCAGCTAAACAGGAATTGATTCAAAACTAATTAATAATTTTTTACATGATTACATTTTATAACCTAATTAAAAATTCGAAGAAACCAATTAATGTTTAATAATAAAATAATTTTGATGCATCAATAATTAATAATAATTGCTACCAATAGCAGAACTAATCATTGTATATGAATGTGACTATCAGCGTAGATTTCCTTCTAAATTACTCATAGGGATTTTCATGGTTTTAAACTTTTTTATTGTTAAAGTTATGTATTAATTAGTATTTAGTTTATATTTCCTGTTACACAGGTATGTAATTCAAATTAAATACTTTTCTGAATTTTTGATTCTGGTTATAAAGAGAAAATAGATTATTTGCAGAAACTCACAGAGACTGCTGAGAAAAAAGAAAAAAATGTAAGCTTATTGGCAAAGTGATATTTAATTAAAAATAGTTTAACAGCAATGCTTAACTATTACTTGTGTTATCATTACTATAAATAGAACCTCGTTTCTTCTTTATGCCCACCCCAAAACTATTGTATCTATTTTTAGATATTTACTACTCCAAGCTAGGTATCATCTGCTTCTTCAGGAAACATCTGGATCTACATACATGACCTCAGTGGGTTCAGATTTGCTGCATGATAAACTTAAGTTAGAGCAGCTGGAAGAAGGAAACTTTATGATCCGGGAATCATAACCGAAGGAAACATCTGCTATGCCTTCCATACATTATAGATTCGTAGAGTGCCCGTAGCGTTTCAATACCACAAACTATACGAGCAGACAGATATAAAGTTTTCTAAAATATGCAATATGCCTTTGGAAAAACGCTGTTTAACTTCAGTAATATGAAATTTGATTTGATTTATTCTTGAATTTAAGACATCCAATAATGTATTTACTGGAAAAAATACCAAACAGAAACACAAAAAAATAAGTGTGTAGCTGTGCCATGGACACGGCCTAGTGTTGTACGTGAATACGTTTATGTAACGGGTTATATTTTTTAAATAAAATATTTTTATTTATGTATTTAGGATAAAAACATGGAAACTAATAATTATAGTGTTAAAATATAACTTTATTAATTATAAGTCTGTGATAAGAAAAGTACGACACATATGGCATACAAGATACACCGAGATTTCCGGTAAACTATAAATCAATACTGGTATTACCTAACGTTGTTGGAACAGTTTTAATATAAGACAAATTGAACTCGCTGAGCATAAGCCTGGCTGTAAGCGGTTTTGTGGGACATCAACATTAATAATAATGTATTATATACAATCGGTAGATTTTAACGACAGCTGACGATTAAAACTTAAATAGGCCGACTTTTTATATTTTTGACAATATTTTTTTATTCAAACACCTTATTATATTCACTGTCACTACTCTAAACTAATTCTTTATTTACTATCGATAGATGATGACGACAGCTGACGATTAAAACATAAACGAACATTGTAGCTTCTCCGAGTCAAAAGTTATACGAATTTCAAATCTCTAATCGCAGCAAAATAACCTCAAAATTGCGGCGCTTCCCCCTCCGCCGCTCGCGATGCGTCACTGTTCTCGCTTATCGTAATAAATTCTTTGATCCTTTAGCTATCCAGTGGTATAATTTAATTTTGGATGTAGAGGATAGATTCGAAACTACAACGCCAAACTGTATCCCCCGATTTTGTTATTATTAGGTTTTTTTGGATTGCCCCCCATATGGTAGCAAATTTACGTATTCACGTCAAAAACGTCAGTTTTTCTACATCTTACTTTAAATAAAGATTTTACTTTAGGGCCGTTTACAAGGGTTAAGCTTTGTATTAGATGAAGTTAAATCTCTCGGCCATGTTCTTTTCAGACGCCTCGAAGCATTTGGAATCAAGTGTGAAGCAAGTTGGGGGGAGACTAGTGGATTCGAGTGGGTATAAAAGTTAAAAAAGACCCAGAAAGTATTAAGATGCTACCAGGCCGTAAATAGTTTTAAGAATTATATGAAAAGGACTTTACAGTCTACCTTATAGATATTTAGAACATTTTACAACTATAAGCCAACATTATAATTTGCGTGACTAGTAGTTAAATTGCTTCATGTGGTAGTTAATATGACCTGGTACCAATTCGCCAATCGTTTCTATCCGTCCTGTATATGCATATGAAATATATAGCAATAATGTTGAAAGGCTGAAGCGATTTAAGTATCAATATAAAATTGGTATTAATGTTTCTTATTCGCCAATTAAAAACAGTTTAGGGTAAATAAAGGAACTCCAATTTAGGGGTTACACTAATAACTAATTCAATCAATCGGAAATATGGAGAAAATACTATAGTTCTCTTACTGACTTACCATTCGCGAAATATGGTAGGGAAATAACCAGTGAATCGGCCAATTGCATAGACCTTGTAAACCATTGACATCCAGAAAATGACCGAAAAAAGAAATTGACACAATTTTTTTTAACATGAAAATTGACAATGAAAAGTCTAAAAATACAATAACGAATAAATAAACTGTGTGGATACATTTATATATTTACTTTTCAAAAAAAATAAATGTATATCTAATGATGTCATTGTATATCATGCCCTGGTGCTCAATTTAAGTTATAATTACATAACTTATTATATTGTTGAGAATAAGCAATTTAAAAAAAAAAAAAAATAGCGGATTTGATAGATTTTGGTTTTCCAGAAAGAGCGTTGTTAACTTGGAAAATAAATGCACTGATAATCGATATTTTAAAATATAATAACTATTCTGCAATATCTCAGTCTTTTACACTATGGGAAAATTCTATTTATTTTATAAAACATGATCAGTTCATTCATTAATGTTTTAAATTATTATGCTTATTATGATAAACTATTATCGTATAAGCTACTGGAAAAAACAAATTAATATCTCGCTATGTATTTTTTTAAATGAAAGTATATTGGGGATTGTACCGATTATTGGCACGTTTTCATGTTATTTTTATGATTTATGATTTTTTTTATTATTTTATTCATAGATATTGTACTGTAAAAATACATCCAGTTATTATGAGGAACCCACCTATTGGTTGCTATCTTAAAGATAATTAAAATCATTATTTATAAAATAAACATTAAAGATGAAATAGTTATTGAAAAGTATTTATAATGATCAACAGAAGCACTACGTTACCAAAGCATGTAATAGTAAGAACCTACTACTGACATTAATGTTCTTAATTGTCCATCAGTATTGGTTTAGACACGGAGTCATCTCGACCTAAACAAGCAACGCCAGTCTCAGCTGCTATGTATACCAAGGAATAAATATATACATGAGTGTGCGTGTGGTGATTTTGTGTTGGTTTTATAATGTTGAGTGGTCAACACTAATTTCTCTCGCAATGTCCCGAATAGTTTGAGAGGGTCATCTTCTACCGAATCCCTCAGATGGTTGCGATCAACAACAGAAGGCCTACTACCACAACAAAATCTCCGACAAAATATTTGGAACCATCGCATTGTACATCAACTTACGCTTAGTTTACCCAAGACAACAAATGTTATGCGTGGTTTGGTTCACACTTCAACCAAGTTCGAACTCGTAAAAATAAATTTGACGAAAATCTTGTTTGACATGGTGAATACCTGAGGTCCTTACTCATAGAAAATGTAACAAAAATTAAACTAATTTTTGAAGAAAAACTACATTAATTACCTTTGTTGGAATATATCTTTTTACTTGGCGAGCACTTGCCTAAATATTCTAAATCCCCAGATTCTGTGCCATCTGGCAGAGTGTGTTTTTAAAAACAATTTTTTTTTTCACTAAAGTTGCTCCCAAAACGTGTAAATTAAGAGAAATATCTAAAAATATCTGTGTTACTAATTAGGTTTTCCCATTCAATTTAAATCTTTTAAAAGCGTCATAGCTTTAATAAACAGTTTGTTTAGACCTAACACTTCTCCAGGATGTGACTACATCCATTGTCAGTATAACCTTCTCCTTGACTGACGGAGATGCTCGCGAAGAATGTCTCGGTTTACGATCTGCCCAGCAGTTAGGGGTCAACCCTGTTGGAAGGGGTTACACGTGAAAGGTTAATGGTTCCTCTCCTATCCCCTACATGCTACGGTCCGTTAGCTTCCTTCGTTAGTTTATCATCCGCGGCCGGCGCAGGCTATTATGGTTGAGGTACCCACTTTCACGCCACAGATCAGACAGATTGAAAATTAATTTCGCTTCTTAACAGGAAGAGACTGGGAATTAGGTATTAGTTAATGATTTCAACTGTAATGAACCCATGACCCATCCAAGAGGAGGTTTTAAATTAATGAAGATTAAAGAAGAAATGATTAGACAGGTGTACTGAAGGATCTTCTCCCGCTGACTTTCTAGTAGAAATTAAAGATTTTATTGATTGACTCAATTGAATTCATTGAGTACGCTTATTTGTTGCGAATAACCAGAAAATTTATTAATTTCCATGGTCCATTTTAAAATAAACATAACATTATATGACAATCATAGTTAAGAATCATAAAATCAGAAGTGAGTCAACAGCAAGCCTATCGATAGCTAGGCCATTACAGCCTCTATATCATGAAGAACTAAATCTTTTAAGAAAAAAACTAACAGTAAGCGTAATTCTGATATAATAATGCGGTGTAAACGACATTGAAAGAACAATATCTACCCCTAGGGATGGGTATTGTGAGAAAAGGTGTAATTTTATTTTTAAAAAATCCATATCGACGATTTTTTGAGCTCTGTATATCGATACAAGATATATCGATATATCGTGTTTTTTTTTTGTTTTTTTTATCTCAAACAATCTATTCACGTTAAAATGATATTACTGTTTATTATATCGTTTTAGGTAATTTAGCTAGCGACAACGAGCCATTAGAACACCAAATTTGTCAAACCCACACCACTCTTGCAAATCGACTCCGATGCTTCGTTTTAACTTCCCTTATATAAGAAATTTTTATTGTACATATTGCGACCTATAATACTTATTCTTTTCCATATTTATTGCTTATTGCCTTACTGTGAGGCAGATTGTAATATTAATTCAATAAAACACCTCTAGGTATATACACTTGGCAAAAGTCTAGAAACATTTACCAAATTTATACATTTATGTTCCTCAAGTTTTTTTTTTCCAATATTTTTTTTCACTTTTCACTGAACTTTTTGTCGCCCATCGAAGCCAAAAATATTAAATCGACTTTCGTCCGAGAAAATTACAGATTCCTAGAGTGGTGGAGGCTTTTGTACATACTCATCAACAATTTCAAAATGGCGCTAACGATTTAACCTGCTAATGAATGGTTTCTTCCTGGAGATTTGACCAAATAAACCACTTTTCCGTAACTTATTCACCATAACCGTGAGACAAGTTTCTAGCAATTTTCGGAGCGCTATAAAGGTATACCAGGGACAGTTTTAAAAATTCCCCGCTTGAGCAATTTATTTATTTTTTGTGGACGCCCGTTCCGTGGTATGCTTGATACACAGCCTAATTCTTCATATGATTTTAGATACCGTATCCACGTTTTTACCAAGTCTTCACAATTTCCCTTACAGCATTGCCTTGATTTCGTAAGGATCGTATTAACTCGTGAATAGCTTTTGGCACATCCATAATGAATGCTAATCAAAGACTAAAAGGATTTCTAATCATAAGAATTTGTTCCTGACCATTTTCCTTAAAGCCCATAGCGAGTATAATCTGTTGTTATTGTTGAAATGTTTTGTTTTCTTTTATTACATACATAATTGTTTCCAGACTTTTTTTGCCTAGTGTAAAATAAATGAGGGAAAATTGATCAAAAGTACAATATTTTCTTATTTCTACTCTCTAAATATGAGAAAGTTTACCGGAAGTTAACCACGTCACTTTCAAAATATATTTAGTGTTTTAAATATTATATTGATATTTTGTTATTTACATTTTCTAAATTAAGAATTGTTTTCAAACGTTAACAGTGGGTAATGGGTAAGGGTACTTAGATATTAATATTATGAGGGAAAGAAATTCAATTCCCACATATCGTCATCAGTGGATTGTAGGAAAAGTCCGAAAAACTATCCCAAAATTTTTCTACTTAATTTATTCCTTGTTGATGATGATTTGCCCTGCTCCAGAAAATAATCATTTTGTTGGTTGAAGATTTGGAATTGGTTGATTTTGAAAGTTGAGACATGGAAACAATAGCAACATATTTGCTGCATAAAATTGGAAAAGTTTCAGTAACGAAAATACCTTATTTAAACCAACTTTTTAAGGTATCGATACATTTTTTAAATATAAAATTTCTTATATTTTATTTTTATTGTATAGAAAGATACATAGTAATGTACATATCAATACATCGAAAGAAATTTATCTATATAAGAGTATTAGATTATATAACGAAAAATATCGTTATTTCGATATACCTAATACTAAATATAAGGAACTAACTTTTTAGGAGAAAAATCTGAAAGTTAAACGTGATAAACATAATTATGGAGAGTAAAGAATTTTTCCTCGCAAACGAGGAAAATTCTCTCTCTCTCTCTCTCTCTCTCTCTCTCTCTCTCTATATATATATATATATATATATATATATATATATATATATATATATATATATATATACTATCCGTAACAAATAAAATAAAATTTACTACATTTAAATGATATTTATACATGCATTTGTCTGTTGTATCATTTATATATTTATGAAATATTACTTATAACAGATTGTTTTGTGATATATAGTGAAATAAATAAAACATTAATGAAATATGTTATTATAAACAATCGTATTTGTTTAATAATATCGAATCAATGTTTTATAATTAACTATTATTTGTTTTAAAAAAATCTAAAACTGCTCTTAAAAAAACGAAAACACAGGTGATCAGTAACTTTGTATAAAAACATAGGTAAAAACCATACATATCATATTTTTTACGGAAAACCATCTACCTTAAATATATATATATATATTTACTATTGTTTTGTATTTACAATTATGATTCATAATTTCTGTTATCCGGCGTTTTCACTTATCCTACGCGATATCGGCTCCATTATCACTGGATAAGGAGTCTACTGTACAATCAGGAAGCACTGTTGATACAATTATTTATTAATTTAATTAAAACATAATATAAATAATAATTACTTATACAGTAATTTTTTTAAATCAGGGATAGAACATAACTTTATTTTTCAGCCTGCAGACAGTTGCAGCCTGAATAAGACAAGAGTGATGAAGGGTTCCTAAAAAAACTTTATTTTTTTTGGGGTAGCTTCCGGCAGTAACAGATTTCTGTTTGTTTAACAGATTAAACTGAGCACATGTTTCATTAAGTCCAATATCCGGAAAGGATAAATGAGTTTTAACTTTATTACAGTAAGAATACATAAATTAGGGGTCGAAAATAAAATTGTTTTGAAATATGGTAAAAGAAATTTTTGAAATTTAAGCTCCTTATAGAATTTATAAGAAATATATTTTGTTTTTGGATGTCATTTTTGGGATTGATGAGAAAGTTTTAAAAAAGGAAATTTTAATATATACAGTTTAATATAGCAGCTAATTCCACCCAATATTTTTTTAATTTATTTTCCCGCCTGACTTTGGTTATTTTTAAGTATTTACGTACCCGTATACTATAACCAGGGCCATATAATTAAGTAAAAGGACGCCGTATTTAAAAAATGACCAACTTTTCTATTGGTGATAATGACTATTATTTATTTTTTAAAAAGAAAATCCCAGGTATTATAGGGTGAAAAAATTGTAATTAATTAAAGAAGTAATTATTTATGTTGACCTCAGATATAAACATATTCCTAAATAAGACCATTGGATAGAGACCAATAGCCGTAGTAGATGCTTAATTATTACTTCCAGATATGGTTGGAAAGTGAATTTAAGAACTGCATCTCCAAAACCACTGTTATAACACTGAATGAAAAAACTACTGAGGACATCGTTAAAATCAACCGTTGGGCAGTGAAGAATAAGTTATATCTGAATCCAAAGAAAACTACGGCTATCCTCATTGGTTCAAAACCCATCCTTAACACCCTTTTTTACTATCCATTGCTTTACCTCAATAACCTTCCAATTCAGTTCCAAACCTCTATTAAAAATTTAGAAGTTATGTTTGATCAACACCTATCCTGGAACAACCATATCGCCCAAATTTCCAAAAGAATCCATCATAATCCTTAAACAACTCTATAGATTTCGAGATTCCTTTTCCCAGAATACCTGTCAACTTCTAGTATCCATTCTTATTTCCCCTTGCTTTGATTACAGTTGCTTGGTTTATGGAAGGCTGTCTGGGGATCTCGAGATGAAGCTGGGGAGATTGATGAACTGTTTCATTAGATTTATCTTCGGGATCCCCAGGCCGTCACACGTTACTTGCTGATATTCCTTGGGTGGCTTTTTCCTAAATTCCGACGGCAATACTTTCTGGGTACTTTCCTATTCCAATTTCTAAAAATTAAAAAAACCTTCCTATATTTTGTATCTACTAACTCTGCGCTCTTCTATCCACCTCCTAAACACTAGATCCCAACCTTTTAACCTGTATATCCCCTCACATAAAACTGCTTCCTTTGACAAATCTTCCATCATTCGTGCTACCTCCTTCCGAAATTCCTATCCACTTCTATTCGTAAAGCAGCTTCCCTAACTCCTTTTAAAAGTTATTTATTTGTGTACCTTTTAGACAATCAATCTTCCGCACATATGTAAATAATTAAATAAACACTTAGAATTTTTTTTCTCTTTCTTTCTTTTATATATACACATATATAGATCGTATTTTATATTATTTTTATTATTTCAAATTTTTTAAAATGTAAATTAATTTTTTTTTATTTCCTGTCAAAAATCTATGTTGTAGTAACGGTTTTTTCTTCAACATGGAACATGTTTTGCTGGTGACGTAATTGGTCAAAAGCGATACGTTTTTGGGGTTACGCGTACTTTGATAGTTTGATATTAGGATAGTAGAAACAGTTAAGAACTCAACTCTTGATATCTTAAATTACACTAACTCAGTGAGCTCCTTTTAACTCTGTTTCTCTTTCTAGGAAATAAAAAATTTTAACCAGGATTTGAGCGATCTTGCTTGATCCCTCTCGGCTGTTGTGTTTAAAAAAATACTCTTCTTTGGAACAATACAAACACACAGGTTAGCGGAAAAAAAAATAAAGAACATAAGGGCATAGACGGTCAGTAGGATTAAGCTATTTAATTTGAAAATTTATCTCCTACAGAAAACTGATTCATAGGTAAGCAAAAATAAAAATAGAAACCATATCGTCCGTGAGGTTGTTAATTCCGCTTTGTGCATTACCTTCTACGGCATTAAATACAATATGTGCTTTGATGTACACGTGTAATTATTTTCTGGGCTCAAAAAAGTGTTTAGTCAAAACCAGATCCAAGCTGATATTGCGTATTCGGATTGTTACATTAGACTCGGAATGTCATTATAATACGAAATCTGTAAAACAAAACAAATCGAAAAAATGCACATAACAGATTTGGCAATCTCACTGGCGATATGACTATCCTTTTTTTTTTTTTTGGCAATTAACTCTAATCATAAAAGCTAGACAAATTAAATAATTTCTTTCTCCAAGAATTATTTTTTTTTTTAATAATAGGTACTAGAATAGAAAATTCTTTCACCTCACATGATTTTTTTTAAGGTAAAAGGAAAATAATAATCCTATCCATTATGTCCATTAGATAAAAATGATTTTAAAAACTTTAATTACATTTTATTGTTGTTAAAAAAGCATATGTAATAATAACCACAATTATATCCAACAGTAAGGAAACTAGTTACTAATTGAGAGTGACCGTTCTAATTATAGACTAGGGGTGGGGGAAGGGAGGAGTGGAGGTGCTGTGATTCTATCTCTTTTCATTTCTGTCTTGGCTCAGTTCCAGACCGGAGAGAAAAAAGTTTGGAATATTTCGGCAGAAGATAAGTAGCCTTCATGTCAGTTGTCAGCAGAGTCTCAGCGAGAGAATTTAAGGGTCATTGAGTGAAGGTGTAGGTTAGGGCATAAATAAACATCTATCTAAGTAGATTCAATTTATAAAGAACTAACACTTTTCAACTCCTAAAATAAAATAAATGTGACGTGATTGCATTTAACCTGAGATCAAATTTAATAAGTAGCTTTTGACGTAGATAAACAGTTCACTAAAAGTATATTTATTAATATTAAAAGTAATAATAATATTAATGATTTTAAAAATAAGTGGTGATCTTAGAAACAGGTAGAAATTTTAAAGGAGTCAGCAGCAAAAGTCGGACTGCAGATATCTTTTGAGAAAACTCAATAGATTTCAAATCAGAAAATAGCACCTAGATCGATAATGACAAAATATGGAAAGATCGAGAGAGTATATAAATTTAAATATCTGTGGGAGATCATACTAGCTAATGGAACGAGAAGCAAATGAGGGGAATTATAAGATGAAGAGAGCTCTTTGGATAACTGGTAAAATCTATAGCAAAAAATGTATCTCCAGAAACACCAAGATTAGACACCACAACACTGTGGCGAAGCCGGAAAGCCTTTATGCGGCAAAAACATTGAATATAAATAAGAAAGAAGAAATGGAGGAAATAAGAAAGACTGAAAGAAAAACCATAAGAAAGATATTGGGGTCGAATAAGACGGACGAGGTATATAGGGTAAAAAGCAGACAGGTGACTGAAGAAATATCAAATATAATTCATGACCTGAAGAAGAGAAGGTTGAGATTCTTTGTTCACAGCAAGAGGATAGACAACTCACCTCTGACTAAATGAATTATGAAAAATACAGAAAAGATCAAGAATATGGGATGGATAACTGAAGTAAAGAAGGATCTTAGGGAAGCTCGAATTTTTTGATAGGATGAAATATGGTAACTTATTTTAATAAAACTTCTTTATGACTAGTTTATAAATGTTTATTATAGACTTCAGAACCTTTATTATAAAAAAAAAATGCGTTTAGTAAAATTTAAATATTTCAAAGAATTGTGATACGTTTGAAGGGGAAAAACAAAAAAGAAAGAAAAAAAAAAGTTTTGACTTGTATATTTCTTACCGTTGGGTTCATTTCGATCTCGAATGATTCACGTGTTATGAACCAGAGACTATCAAAGGATATGATGTACTTTTTTTCTGATTTATTCTGTTTTATGCTTAGGATGTTAGAATTAATCGTGATATCTAACCATCTGTCACAAGGAATTGGTACAAAACTGTTTAACTCTTATTATTAAAGGTTAAATGTATGCGAAGAACGCAGAACCATGAAGGAGTGCCGGCCCTATCAAATATTAAACTATTGTCACTAAAGGAGCACTTTAGCGTTTCAAATCCCTACAATTTGTGCGTGATTAGAAACTTTTAAAAAGCAGTTTTAAAAGGGCCATGCACATGCGCAGGTAAATTTATTCCATATAAGGAATTTCCAGAAGCAAATATTGGCTTTCAACAGTCACTTAATATGCACGGAAAACGGGCTGGACGTGTTATTGCAAAATCTAGGTTTTTTTTTTCTCGAATTTTTACCTCAGAGCGAGTTTTGTACAACTCCTCCCACTACCAGTCCTTAATGGCATCCACATTTCATTTGAGGGTGATAAAATATTAATTAGCAAATCGTGTCGTACTAAAAGAAATCTTTTCTTTTTTTTAAACCTGGACTGAATTTAATCAAGTTAATTGCAATTGATTTGCAAAATCATGAAGAAATGTACTTAACCTTAATAGTTTCTCGGAATTTCAGTAAATGTTTTTGTCGTTCGAAGGGATCTATCATTTGGGAGAAATTTATTTAAGCTTGAACGAGTCTAATTATTTTTGAATTACTCTTTTTTTTTTACTATCAGAATTTAATTGAATTTATATTACAATCTGCCTCTCTTTAGAGCAATAAGGAATGCAGATAAACAAGAATCCAAGTAAAACAAGTACGAAAAAAAGTAAAACAAAATAAAATTATTAAAAACAAAAATTTTAGCAACACAAAATAAATTGTGACACAAATGTTAGCGATGGAGTCACACACTTTTTGCTGGATTGTTTTCGGAGACTAAGTTTCTCCTGCCCAAACTTACTCCTGAGTTGACCATGGAAAATCTTTTAGCCGTTAAGAGCATAAAACAATTAAAAGCTATTTATTTATTTATAACCTACGAATTTAATTCAAATGGTTATTAAGTATCTTGAAGTATATTGTTTGTCTAAAATGTTGTTTTTCTTTTTATTCAGCCTACATTTTTTTTTTAAGTTGTACTTATTATGTGTAGTATATTTATTTAATTTTATATTATGTGTAATATATGGATTTTATGTTTTTTCAACTTTAACTGTCCATTCTGAAGTCAGGCCTCCTGTGATTGTAACTATTTTAACAAAATACAGTAATTCATTCATTCATTCAACTATACAAAATAAATAAAAATAATCTATAAAAAATTATAATATAAAATTAATAAATATAATTAATAACATTTATTCTACAGTACAGAAACATAAAAAAAAAAAAAAAAAAAAAAAAAAAAAAAAAAAAAAAAAAAAAAAAAAAAAAAAAAAAAAAAAAAAAAAAAAAAAAAAATCATTTGTCAAAATTCGGAAATATTTTCTTCATAAAGATATATTGCCCTAAATAAGATATCACATGATGTTTTAAATACTGTTTAGTGGTTAATTTTTTGCAGTAGACTTTTTTTAAATTAAGAAGTAAATACAAAATCCTAGTACAGTATTGGTTGCAATTTAATTATTATTGCATTTTTTCAAAGTCTTTCTATCTCTAAGCATGATTTTTTAGTCTGTTTATAGATAGAGTTTTCTTTTCACGCTCGAATAAGGCATACAATTATTCGCGTAACCAATTCTTATAATCGATAATCCTCCGTTTTAAATAAATAATATAAATAAATCCTTAATATTATTTGTTATATCACAAAAAGCTTATGCATAATGTTCTTAAAGTCAAACATGCTGCTTATCTGTCTATGACAAGAACCGTAGTAAGTTCCATACCCACTTGATTCCATATTCACTTACTGGCTTTGCACTGGATTCCCGATAGCCTCCAAGTTGTATGAAAAGAAGTTGGCTTAGAGACCTAATATAGATCATTCATTAAAGTGCTAGTTGCTTTACATAACTGGCATGTTATTATAATTTTTTTCACACACAGGAATATATTTCATACAACAGTAACTAGCAATACATAAATTATAAAACCAAAAAAAGATTTTATTTTCATATTATTTTAAAAACAATGTATTCAAAATTTATTATATACAGAAATATATTTAAAAAATATAAATGTTTACTATAATAGGGTGGTAATGTATCTAAATACCGGAATTTATCGAGAAAAAAAATAAAATCTTAAATATGATCTTAGGGAAAGAGATATTATAAACGTGACCAAATCTCAGGTTGTCTCCAAATATTATATCCAATTATCACAACATAGTTATTTCTTTGATGAACAGTACAGTTTATGTTTTAAAAATATATTAAAATCATATATATATATTTGTACATACTGTTGTATTGTTTGTAATACAACAGTTATAAATATATTAAATATTGAAAAAAAAATTTCCAAGAACCTGAGGCAAACAAGTCTAGAGATTTCCATGAATAAATTCTAGTAAATCGATTTCCCGAACATAACAATTATTCCTGATAATATTATTTACAACCGTGTAATTACAAAGCTGTTATAGACGTTTCTAATCGTTATTTATTACGTTTTCAATTAAAATCGGATGAAGAAGTATAGTAATTAAAGAAAATTGATTTTAAGACCTCGTAATTTACCCTATACAATTAAAAAAATAAAATAATTTTAAATATTGGTTGGTTTTATTGCTTGAAATGTATAATTGGCGCATGGGAGATTTCTATAGCTATATTTCTTTCCCCGCTTATGCTATAATAATAGTAATGCTTCACTACTTGCATGCAATTAATTAATATAGCTTTCAAAATTAAAGTTCACCGAATTGTATATGTATTTATTTTTTAATAGATTACTGAGTCAAAACTACAGCTTTGAATACCCGTTTTCCATTTTTTAAAAATATCAAAGTTAAGTAAAATTATAAAACCTTTTTAAAAAAAAAAAAAAAAAATATATATATATATATATATATTTTTTTTTTTTAAAAAGGTTTTATAATTTTACTTAACTTTGATATTTTATATATATATATATATATATTGATACATTATATATATATATATATATATATAAAGTAAGTTTAAGAAAACAAATTACAATAACATGTTATTAACTTGTGAACCAACAACCCATTGGTAGGTAGCACTTCAACAAAAGTTTTAAAATTGAAAATCTATAAGCTATTTTTTTTTTTTTTTTAGATATCTTGGAGTGTTTTCGAGAATTGATTGGGAAGCAAGTTGTGAGACTAATGTATTCGAGTGGATAAGAGAAGCATTGGAATCTTGTTTGGATACATAAGCAACTTAGATCATTATGGATATGTACGAGTATATTTGAGATTTGAAAAACAGCATTGAGGATTTTACGAAGGGCATTGGATTGTAAGAATTGGAAATGAAAAGAATTTGATGGTTTAGTGAAGCCCAAAACTCAACTCCATCAACTGTATACAAGTGACGGTACTAGTATTGGTTAAGGTTGTAAACGTCACAATTCCTGAATCTAAGAAGGTGGATCATGTTGGAATTTCGTGGTTCAAATCTGCTTACTTCTCATTTTTCTCAAAAGTGATTATGCAATATATGAAAAAAAAAATGCAATTTTGTTTTAGGTTTTCTTTAAGTGTTGTAATATAAAATGACAATCTGAGTTACGCTCGAAAAATAATAAAAATAAAACAATGTTTTTATAGTCACACCTTGAAACAGAATATAAAATATACATTTAAAATTTTGGTTAACTGTGGGGGACAGCAAACCAATCGAATATCAAACGCATTCAATCCTTTCAATCCAAAGTCCTTCGAACTATCGTAAATGCTCCATATTATGTCTCCAACAAAACCCTTCATAATGATCTGAATATACCTTTTGTCCTTGACCTTACACCCTTTAAATTCTCCAAATTCCTTTAAAATCTTTCCAACAATCCCAACCCTCTGGCTCATTCATTATCCAATTCAACACATCCTTATAACCCACCTCGCAGATTAAAAAGGCAATGGCCCCGAGATTTATTGTAAATATTCAATATTGGAGTTCTGGCAATGGCCAGCTTCTCTACTCAAGTCCTTTGTGACTGTACCATAGCGCACTCCCTCAGCCTCCACTGGATTTTACTAGTGACGCAGCTGAAAGAACAGCGCTGGGAACTCTCTGTTCCCGGCTTCCCCTCCTTAAGGGGGGCGAGCTTGGATCAGGGTGTTCCCTGGAATGTTAGTAAATTTGTATATAGAGTAAGAATGTAGTTATGATTGTTTATTTTCTTCTTAATTTTTATTTATTGGTTACAAAAATCATCACCTATTTTATATCATTTATTTTATTCTATTTTTATCTCTTGCTTATTTTATTTTATTTCTTGTATATATATATATATATATATATATATATATATATATATATATATATATATATTTTTTTTTTTTTTTTTTTTTATTTCTTATATTTTTAAAGGCTGTTTATTTTAATTTTCTTGTTATTGTACATATTGTGTGAATGAGTATCTGTCATCAATATTACTCATTGCCCTTGAGTGAGGCAGCTTGTAATTATTCTAATAAATAAAAAATAAAAAAAAAATTGGTAATATTTTTAAAAAAACATGGTTTTATTTTATTTTATTTTTTCTAGTAAAAATGTATTTTACTCTTCATTTTTTTGGGAAACTAAAATAAATACAATCAAATTTCATCAAATACCCTGTACACATCGCCTTAAACCTACTACTTCCTGTACTACTGTATCCTATTTAATAATTATAAACATTTTTCCAATGATCCTAGATCAGTTAAACATATCAGATTCCTAGGACTCTTCTAAATAAACTCGTTGTTTGTAGTCACGAAAAGATTGTGATACAACATTTGGGCCATTCTCATATTATTTGACCATTTGCTGTGCTCTGTCTTTAAAATTGTTTTTCACGCGGGTTATCATCTCAAAACAAACTTTTTGGTATCAATTTGGGTACATTTTGAACAACAGGAAAAGAAATTAAAACTTTGACCAATACAAGCACCGCTACATTCTGTTATATTTCAAAAATATTTGGATGAATTTAATTATTGTTAAATTACGTAATTATTACAGATAGTATGCAATATGGTAAAATATTTACCGGATTGATTTGTTGTTTAATTTGAGTAATAAACCTCTTTAGATAGTTATCAGTAACAATTTTATAACGCATTCAATGAGAAAGGTTTGATCTTAAAGAACTGAGATGAACTGATACGCGTGGGATCTCAATGAAGGTGGCTTTATCATATGGGAAGTCTATTGTTTCAGATCATAACCGGGATCACTAACGGATACGGCATACTACATGTCGAGATCACATTCCAGTATCTTATCTAATCGTAATTTCTCACGGATAATGGGTACCAGAACTGTCTGGAAGTGAAATGAACGGGTGAGAACTAACGGGTTTTGGTGAAATTTTCCGGAATATTTAGGTACATGAAGAGTGAGGTTTTTGATTTGTGTCATGTGAATTGAAATATTTTTGTGTGTAATATTCTCATGTGTTACTTTTAGTATTGTATAGAAACAGTTATGGATCTCAGGAACGTTATTTATGAGTGGTAAACAGAAACTTATATGATAGAATGGGTGACCTCTACAACGTCGTAACCCATAACTTTTCAAAAACGGCAAAAAAAATAATCTCTTAACCCTCGAGATGCATCGTGGGGAATCGTTTACTACGTTTATGCCTGAATTCATAAATCATTTTCACCTGTTTCTTTGTCTTGGGCATTGAATAGGGTCAAAAGTTTTTACATAGTTGTAAATATAGGTGCAAACAACACGTCTACACTATTTTCAAGTTAAAAAAAAAATCCAAATGTTCAGCAAATTTTAGGATCTGCTGTAAGATATCCCAAATGTGGGCTACCCCGTTATTAAGATGAACCATTCATTTATAAGTTGATGAAAATAAAAACTGACATTTCCTTCTTGATCGAAAATAATTAGAAAGCTTCAGAGATTAAGAATTGGCAGTCATAGTTAGCCACACATTGTCCCACAATTATAAATTATGATGAACCACATCTTCATGTACTGAAAGAATTTAATATTTTATTCATTCATTTTTTGAAAATATTATACGAAAAACTAAAGATCGTCGAAAACTAAATCTGATTGGTGGAGGAGTGGGTAGTGGCAGTGCAGCCTACGGGCCAATCGCCAGAGGTATTTCCAGTGACACACAGCCTCCAAGATTAATCTAGTCTACTTCTGCCCTGTCTGCTGGTCTATATTAAGGGCAGTCTGAGAGACTGTAAGTTTTCAGAAGTAAGATCTATATAAGTTGTCATCGGTAAATTCATTGCTAATATTTTTTTTCTAAATTAAAATTTATCATAAAAGATGATGAAAGAAGCGTGAAAATATTATTTCTAAGATTAATTAATATTTAATAAAAATTCAGAAATTTATTATAATAATTACTTTGTTTGCAAATTTTTTTTTTTTTTTTTTTTTTTTTTTTTTTGCACGAGAGAGTTGAGGGTCGAAAATTTTAACTTTGATAAGAACATTCTAAATAATAATAATAATAAGAAAATTTGTTTTAATCAATCATTTATTTTTCCCTAGATAGGATCGACCCAAAAATGAATCTCTTCAATGAATTATTTCTGGTCTTATGAAGATATTTGGCCGTCAAATTTATTTTGTTTGCTTGGGCATATCTGAAACAAGTATCCTTCAGTGGCTATTCCATAGAAAAAATAATATTTAGTATCAAAACAAATTACCAGTCAGTTTTAAAGTATGCAATTCAGCATTATTTTTTCAATGATCCTTCCATGCTTAGCAGTAATTTTTAATCTGGTTAAAATTGTACCGATTAGGTGTTTGAAAATTACGTGAAACCTTAACTACACAACCTATAACTAATATCCAATATCTGATACGTATAATATCTATCTATCTATATATATACTACCAATATCATCTTTATGCTGACGACTTGCAAATATATTTATCATTTCATCCTTCAAATATGCTAGAGGCGATTTGTAAGCTGCAGAAAGACATAGATAGCATTAACCTTTGGGCAGTGGAGAATAAATTAAGTCTGAATCCAGAAAAAAAAACAAAGGCTATCCTCATTGGGTCAAAACCTCACCTAAAAGCTCTTCCCTACTATCCACTGCTTTTCGTCAAAAACCGTCCAATTCATTTCCAAAATTCCATTAAAAATCTGGGAATAACTTTCGACCAACATCTTGCTTGGAATAACCATATCTCTCAAATCACGAGGAAATCCATTTTTATTCTTAAGCAACTCTCACATTACCGTGATTTCTTACCATTAAGTACTCGAAAACTTTTAGTATCATCACTCATTTTCCCTAACTTTGACTACGGATGCACAGTATATGAAGGACTGTCTTATGAGCTCGAGATGAGATGTAAAAGAGTAATGAACTGTTTTATTAGATTTATTTTCGGGATCTCCAGACGTTCTCGCATATCTCATAAGTATTCTGAAATTGGTTGGCTTTACACTAGTTTTCGACGTCAATATTCCTGGGTGCTCTCATATTCCAAACCTTAAAAACCAAAAAACCCGCCTATATCCATGACCTCCTTACTCTGCGCTCCTCCGTTCACCTTTTAAATACTAGAACCCAATCCATCAACCAATACACTCCGGCTCATCGAAGTGCATCCTTCGAGAAATCCTTTATTATCCGTGCTTCCTCTTTATGGAATTCATTGCCCATCACAATTCGAAAAAGCTCCACTCTTACTTCCTTTAAACAACATCTATTTCTTTACCTCCTGGATCTTCAATCTTCCGAGCAAATGTAAAACATGAATATTTAAGTTATATACATTATAATAGTACACATAAGATGTATCCTATTACAAGTTTCCTTAATTTATTTTTGTAACTCATAATTTAATTATTAATCAATTTTTATTATTATTTATTATTATCATTTATTATAATTAATTATCATAGCCAGACGATTGTTCTATGTATTGTACTCGTTTTTTTATTCTTAGGGGACAAGTTGTCCCAGAATAAAGTTCATTTTTCTTGTTCTTCTTCTTATATATATATATTTTTATTTTATTTTATATATATATTTATTTATTTTTTGTTTATTTATTTATTTATTTACTTATTTCGTTTAGCTTCACTTTTTATTTATTTATTTATTTTTAATTGTATTTATTAATTAACTTCTAATACCATTAAGTAATTATTGTTTATATTTCATATTAATCTCTATATTATTTTAAAATATTTTTGCAATATATATAACTGAACATGTTTGTACAAATATTAATGATAATACGTGTTATGTCGAGAGATGGTACGCGTAGAAATACCTATTGCAGGGTTACTGCAATATGGAAAAAAAACAAAAAAAATAAAAAACCTATAACTAAATACACAGCTGGACATTATTAGTTTTAGCGTATGAATTGATAATCCAGATGAACAGAAAACTCTTGCGAATAATAGACTGCGTTATCAGTGCTTACAACTAAACGCTCATGCATTATATTTCTCATACAAAATATCAGAAAGAAAAGGACCGAAATTTTGACTTGGTAGTAATTGTTATTCGGCAGAAATATTTTTATTGATATCAGCTGGTTAAAATTTAATTTCTGACCATAAAAGTATATGACAGTGTGGCAATCATTCTTTCTTCTGCTCAATATTGTACATTTCAATTTTTATTATTGAAAATTTTATTATTGCTAAACCTTCCTGGATAGGTTCAGTAGTTTTACCATTGCAAACTGTATTGCAGAATAGTGCTAACCACTTATCGGTCGATTTTTAAACTTCACTGCGATCCAAATATTGTACCACATAGTAAAATATTTTTTTAATAATTGGTAAAATTTACTACCAATTTCGAGCCCTATATAACACCGTATACTCGCCACATATTGGTCAATTTTCAAACTACACTGTTATCCACACATTTCCGCTTTTTTAATAATAAATTATTTGGAAATAAGCAGATTTTATAATTCCTAAACCTCCCTGAAACTATAAAGATGATGGAGTCAAAATTTGGTACAGATTGGTTCAGTAGTTTTTGTTGTTAGTGATTACAAACAAAAAATGGTTCGTCCTTCAATTAGAAATTATATTTAGACATTTTAATAAGTGGTTTATTTTATTCCTACAAACAACATTTCAATTTCGTAAATTTTATAATCATCACAGAATTAGTTTCTAAATGTTTATTAGCTAAATATATTGACTACAAGCCGTGGTTAGTGACATGGAAACATTGGGAGTAACAAATTGGAAACATAAGGGTCTTGATAGAGACCAGTGGACGCTTATCGTTCGGCAAGCCAAGGTTCACACAGTGCTTTAGGACTACGGAAGAAAAAGAAGTAGCAAAACCAGAATATTATTTTTTAAAAAATAAATAAAATATAGGAATAAATAAATGACCCAAAGAACTACAATCATGAAGTGTCAAAAAGTTTTAGCCATAGCAAACCCGGGGAGCAAGAGCTATAAGTCCAGGCCTGGATAAGTTGATTAATTTTTATCAACAGAATAGTTTTGACATTGATATTCTGGTAAAATAATTTCCTAATCTACAAGACAAAACTATTTTCTGTAGTAGATTCACTTTTTAATGACGTCAAAATGAATCACTGGTAGTGAAATACTATATACAGGGTGAGTATCTCTTAGCGTAAAAAAAAAAATTGGGTGAAACTAGATCAAAAGTGTAGCCAAATGCCGCAGACCTCACCTTTCTATTCCAATCCGTTGCAGATATATGGTAAATAAACGATTTTTTGGAGGAAAGCATGTTTTTTACGATAAAAGCTGTAATATCTCCATTTTGTTTAAATATTTTTCAAATATTGATCACATTTTCGGATTTAGCAATAAATTTCCTATAAGATCGGAGTAATTTAACCTTGAATTTTACAAACTTGGGACCTAAAAAATATCTTTATCTTCACCTAATTTAGGGAAGTTACAATTTCTTATAATACTTCAGCGCTCACTGCTTTTCCTAAAAACAATCCACAAAACTGCAAAGCTCTCAAAAACTTACAAATTTAATAAGCTTTCAAATGATATGTTAAAAGTAATGATTTTGTTTTAATTTCATGGAGAAATTTACTTTTGAAACCGAAAAAACATGGTGTTCTCATTTAGCATACAAATCAGGTACTTTGGTAAATAAGACATTATGATAATCGCTTGATGAAAATCTGTATTTTAAATAAAAGAAACACTTCATTAGAATAAAAAGCAAAGAAAAAATTTGTTAATTTGAAAATAAAAGAATCACTGTCAATAAAGCGCCGCCAGAGTCGCGTAAAATTTTATTAAATTTTCAAAATGTCCTCCATTATTTCGAATGCAGCTTCTTGCTCTCTTTCTCACAGCCCCTACGGTCACTGCTAAAGTCAGACGCTGTTGCAATTTGGCTCCGGCCTCCAGAATTCTCGTCTTTAGGACCTCAATGCTGGTCACTTCTCTGGCATATACCTCGCTTTTTATGTAGCCCCACACATAAAAGTCCATTGGAGCTAAGTCAGGTGACCTAGCTGGCCAATGTATCACACCATTTCTACCTATCCAGGTCGAATATCGTTGGTTCAGCCATTCCCGTACTGCTGCCGAATGATGTGGAGGAGCACCATCGTGTTGGAATATTATGTTTTGCTGAACATCAAGTGGAATGTCGTGAATAAGTTGTGGTAGAGAAATATTTTGTAAAAAATCCAAATAACTTTCTCCATTCAATCTGCTGGGCAAAAAATGTGGCCCAATGAGTCGGTCCCCTATTATCCCAGCCCACACATTCACTGTAAAACGATGCTGGAAAGATGCTTCTTGAACCATATGTGGGTTTTCAGCTGCCCAGTAGTGCCGGTTGTGGACGTTAAAAATTCCTTCCCTTGTAAAAAGAGACTCATCTGTCCATAAAATTTTCCTCAGAAACTGGTGTTCTTGAATGTCTCTATTTAAAAGCCAGCGGCAAAATTGTATTCTATGTACATGATCATTAGGTTCTAGCCCTTGTACTTGTGTGAAATGATATGGGTGAAAATGTTCTCGGTGCAAAATGTTGATAACTGACCTTTGGGAGATACCAATTTCACGGGCCAAGTCTCTTGATGAAACACTGGGATTTTCATTTACTATATCAATAATTTCCTCTTCGAGTTCAACATCATGAGGAACTTGTCCCAATTCTTGACGTAACTTATGAACGGAACCTGTTTCAGATAAACGTTGATGAGTTCGTGAAAACACTATCGTAGAGGGGAGGCGCCTATCTGGAAACCTAAGTTGGTACTCCCGCCGCGCTGCACTCGCGTTTCCATTACAAAAACCATACAAAAAATGTATGTCAGCGTACTCACCATTTGTGAACGTTGCCATCTTCGCAGGTGTATTGCCAAACAGAAAAAAAAATAATCCCAATAAATAAAATGGGCCCTCAAGCTAAGGATAAGCAATATTAGCAAGGGTCTTTCTAATGATAGTGACACTTTTATCTCTGTAGCTTCTTAATTTCCAAATCAAACTTTCAATCATTATATCAAAATAAAAATAAAATAATAAACAATAATCCCCTCCCATTTCAAAATAAACAGGAAAATAACTATGAAATAGCGATAATGTGCTTAGTACTGAGAGAGGTCAAAGTCGCTGTTGTTATTATGAATACCTGAACTGGCCTAAAATTTATGTCAATAAATATTATATTTTTTCTTTGCTTTTTATTCTAATGAAGTGTTTCTTTTATTTAAAATACAGATTTTCATCAAGCGATTATCATAATGTCTTATTTACCAAAGTACCTGATTTGTATGCTAAATGAGAACACCATGTTTTTTCGGTTTCAAAAGTAAATTTCTCCATGAAATTAAAACAAAATCATTACGTTTAACATATCATTTGAAAGCTTATTAAATTTGTAAGTTTTTGAGAGCTTTGCAGTTTTGTGGATTGTTTTTATGAAAAGCAGTGAGCGCTGAAGTATTATAAGAAATTGTAACTTCCCTAAATTAGGTGAAGATAAAGATATTTTTTAGGTCCCAAGTTTGTAAAATTCAAGGTTAAATTACTCCGATCTTATAGGAAATTTATTGCTAAATCCGAAAATGTGATCAATATTTGAAAAATATTTAAACAAAATGGAGATATTACAGCTTTTATCGTAAAAAAACATGCTTTCCTCCAAAAAATCGTTTATTTACCATATATCTGCAACGGATTGGAATAGAAAGGTGAGGTCTGCGGCATTTGGCTACACTTTTGATCTAGTTTCACCCAATTTTTTTTTTTACGCTAAGAGATACTCACCCTGTATATCAGAAGTTAAAAAAGTTAAGACGCTAAAATAGTTTTCTAGTATATTTTTTTAACTCTCAAAAAGTTTACATTTGACACGCTCTAGTTCTGTTAGAGTTGTTCGGGTCGAAACTTGAATGTTTCCAGATCAGAAATTTAATAGGAAATCTTTTTTGTTACATACATTTTATGTAGTTAGGACCAAACGTTTAGAAGCTGTATTCGTTTAAATGAAAAAAGTCACCTTTTGCTAACATTTGTTAAGTGTTCGGGCCTTTTTTTGCCGAAATTTTGTCGTCAGTTTCCTTATCAGAAGCAGCAGATATAACAGCTGTAAATTATAGGTAGACATAACTATGTTTTATTTTTTTTATTTATATATTTTTTCCTGTAAGAGAGAAATCGATTTTTTTTCATTTTGATAGAGAATCATCAACAAAAGGTACTTGTTAAGCCCAACATATTTAATTATTCTGCTGGTATAAAGAATCATATCTTTCAACAGTATTACATAATTCCGAGCATTGAACCACATAGTTGATCATAGTTCTATAAGTATTTATTGCTATCTAGATTAAGTAGAACAAGCATAAAAGCGTAAGCGGAACACGTTCATTCCATTAGTCAAGAACAAATGACCGCTAAAAGATATTTCAGTATATTTTGTTAGGTAACCAATGTCTGATCTTATAATGTAAGCAGTTCAATAAAACTCGTTATGGAATGAAATATTGTAAATTATCATATGAATGTTATGCATTTACTGCATCGGCATTTAAGGTACTATAATATGACTACGTTACGGCAAAAGTATTTGGCCAATATAAGAAATAATTAAATTTTGACTATTAAGATAAGCATGATACATGCATGCCGCTTTAAGTTAACAACGAACCTTCCTCTTAAATTATTTAAATATTTCTAAAGAGATGGAACTCGATAATCTGTGTTTTTGTATGTTACTGTGTTAAATAGTTTCCTATCTGAATAGGAATCGGAAAATGATATCAGTTTTTATTTTAAAAATTTTCCTCACCTAAATTATGTAAATAAAAGTTTAAGAATGGTCTATTTCTATTATTATTTTAATTTTTACACACTTAATTTCAAATAAGACCATTTTTTAAAAATATAGGTTAGCGGGTTTTTTTAAAAATCAATTCCTGAGATTATTTTTAGATTATTCGTCAGTCTAAGGCCCAATTCACAAAGAACGGACGTGGCGGAGACGTGGCGCGGACGTGGCGCTTTTGTCTCTTCCACGTTTGTGCTATTAAAAGAAGTCTGCGCCACGTCACTTCTGTGTGAATTGGAACGTTTGTTTACTAGGAGAGACGCGGAAGAGATAAAAATCCCCCACCCCGCAAAACAAAAATTAAATTGGTAATGTTTCACCCCTATTAAATTGTTGGTGTGTATGTATGTAACTCCACTACCAAATTTTATCAAAGTTGTTTTTATGTCTGATTCGCCCTCGCCCCGCGAAAAAAAAATAAATAAATAAAATCAGTGATGTTTCACCCCTATTAAATTGTTGGTATATATGTATGTAACTTCAATATCAAATTTTATTAATGTTGTTTTTATGTCCGAAGAGACAAAAGTCCGTACCACGTCCGCGCCATATCTCCGCGACGTCCGTCCTGTTTGAATTGGGCCTAAGGGTTTCAAAGCTATTTGAAATAAAAATATAGGTGAGGAAAATTTTTAAACTAAAAACTGATATCATTTTTCAGGTTCCTCTTCTCAAACACCATGTTAAAACAAAATTTTGTAAAAACCAAAAATTAAATTTTTTTATCCCTTTTTTGTAGGATTGTAGAAGGTAAGTCAGTCAATTTCTGTAACACGTAAATAATTTGCCCTATCTCACATATTTCGCCACCGATTGAAACCAAATTTTAAGGTCATTCAGAATCCCTATAACTGCATAGTTTAGCCCCAATCCGGAGGTCGCAGGATTTCTCTTTATTAAGATATCTCAAGTTATATATGACCTTGAAATTTTTATTCCCATTAGTTTTTGTCCACTAAAATTAGGAGTAACCCCAATGTTTTATACATGGATAAAAAGCTTAATGTACGCTATGTGTGATGCTATTACTATTGTAATCGGTTGAACACAGCATTTGCTATGGCCGTTAGAAGATGTTAATGAAATCTAAACTTTTAACGTCCTTGAAGGGGGTAAAAAATCAACATTTTTTTAATTTTGATAAAATTTCACATATAAGGGTTTTTTTGGTGCGCTAATTCGAAATTTGGCGACAGCTTTTCATGAAAACAATTTTCTACATATTAACAGCATATTTCATTAGAATTTTGTCATTTTTTTCAAGTTTTTGAACACCCTTAAGCCGGGTCGTGCCTTTAGCATAACGAAAGTATTTTTATTTTAAATATCATACAAAACTACAATTTAACGTGAAAGATTCATTTCTTTTTCTTGACTGAGAGCTGAGTAAAAAAAACCAACGTGATTTTCATATATATATTTTTTTAATTGGACTCATGTAATTATCTTATTCGATGAGTCTAACAAATTCACTACTTAAATAATTTGGAATAATACACAATTAATTAATTAATTTATTCAAAATTTCAACTGCTAGGAAAATTAAAATGGAAGACTTAATATTCGTGTGTAACCATTCTGTAAGCCATTATGTTTTTTTAGTTGAAATTTTCAACTGACTTTTTTTTCTTTTTTTTTAATACCAGAATAAAATAACTATTTTTTCAAGAAATATAGGCACTGTAAACAACAGCCATAATTTTCAATTTTTTTTTTTTTTTTTTGACGATAGTCCCATTTGAATATGAATTTTAAAATTATAACCTATTATTATGATTCAAATGGTCAAATTACTGCATGACGATTGACACTTATAAAAATTATTCATAGAATTAATAACACCGTAGAACAGAATAAATACGTCCTTCCTTGTGATAAGGATCTCCCTCCAAGTGCCATTATAATCATAGATTTAACAAGTTAATCGGTTATCAGAATTAAAAATGAAGATTTAATTGCAACCATTCCAGATTCTATTATAGATAGAGCACTAAAAGGTCATCAGCGAATTTAAATAATTTAATTACTCTCTAATCTATTCTAATCATCGATGATAAATACAGGGGAGAGTATAGGGCTCGTCGGTTGCCATTTCTTAATTATAAAATGGTTCCAAGACAAGATAGTCATGGTGACAAATGTCATCAAAGCCACTTTATGATGGTGGGTCCAATAAAAACAAATTAAAATTATAATTTACGATTTACTTGCACTATTAAAATACCGCAATTAAGGCGAGGTATGTGGATGAGAAAACGGAATGAGGCTAAACAATAAACTAGTATTGAATTCTGGTGTTCTTGTCATGTGTAGAAATGTTTATTTTTGATGGCATTCATGAGCAACATCAGGCAATGCAGGCCTCAGCTTGAAAGAATCTAACCATATGATAACTGTGAATGCACAAGATATCTAAGGATCTAAGAGAATGTTTATTAATTTTTCATTTTTTTTACTTATTTACCACCTAAGCTATTAACAAAGAGGTCATTCCAATGTAGTCGTGCCATAGTGGTACTGTCTACTTAATTGTAAAAATGTCTGTCAGAATATTTATCAGCCAAAGCAGGGCACACAAGCTTGGCTAAGAAAATGATTTTTTAAAATTATTTATTGAGATTTACAACTGTATATACAATATAAAATATAATACAACAAGTAAAAGTGATGTTATAGATAAAAATGACACGTCACTTGTTTTTAAAGCAACTACCCTTTGGTAGCACTTATAAAGAAAATATAATGAAGTACTATATTAGAAGGTCCCGAGGCCATCTTATTTTCAGGCGCCTCGAAGGATTATCTGAAATGGAATCAGAAGCAAATTGTGATACTAATGGATTTGAGTGGTTGTGGAGTTTGCTATGAAAGGATTGATAACTGGTTTGAGCTAAGTCAGAAATGTAAGGTATATTAAGATCTTCGTGGATAAGTTTGTTTGTGACGTAGTAAGGAGCATTTAGGATTTTTCTAAAGATTTTGGATTCTAAGGATTGGATTCGAGATGAATTGGATGGTTTAGTGGAGCCCCAAAGCTCAACTCCGTATGTCCAAATTGGTCTAATTATTGTTATGTAAATGAATCTTTTGTAATTAATTGGAAGGTTGGAACGTACGTCTAGTAAATGTTGAAGTAGTCGATAACGACGGGCAGTTTCTTGACGTTTTAGTCTTGTATGTGGATTTTAAGTAAGACGTCTGTCCAGATGGAGTCCTAGGTACCGTATCTGTTCAACGGGGATTAGTGGAACATCACTAAAGGATACTGTAGGACAGGAAGTCGTAGGTTTACGACGAAGGTTGAAGGTTATTTGATGGGATTTATTTGGATTTATTTTGAATCTCCAATTTTTGACACCATTCTGGATGTGTTATGATATGGGATTTGATTGACTGGGAGGAAAAAAATATTAAACGAGAAAAATATAACTTTCACTCTTATTTACGATAGTTAATAGATCATTAGGACATAGATCATGAGAAAATTAGTTAGTATCAATAATCATAATTTGTCTTAAACAACATAATAAATATCATATAATCAATTCAAAGCGAAAATTTAAATTGATTAATTGGATATGAAAAAAAGTCGACGGGTCTTAGTTCAAACGACTCTTCGGAAAGTTTGCGTGAATTCACGTGAATGTTGAAAGTTTTGTGTTACCTTTAGCTAATATTGTTGAACTAGTAGTTTCTAATAATTTTTCCGTCAAGATTGCAATAACTTAAAACTACGCCTATGACTGAAAGAAAAACTATTAATGATGGTAAATATTTAATTCTTAACGAAAATTAGATTAAAACCAATTATAGAATAATCATAATCTGTTTAATTAATATACAGTCATTTTTCGAGCAACCACTGATTAGCCTATTCCATGGATAGTTTACAAAACAACTAAAAAAAAAATTACTATTTTAATAACATAGTTAATAGAACCTAAAAAAACTCAATTTCTCTATTAGTGATTATTCGAAATAAACAAAGTTTAGAGAAAATAGGCATTAAAACGTAACTTTTTACATTTGAATCTATATAGCTCCTAAACAACAGGCCCTAGCGTCAAATGCTGTATAAGAAAAAATATTTTCCTATTAAATTCCTGACAAGCAAACTATCGTCAAATGTTCGATCCCAGCAACACCTATACAGCTAGAGCGTATCAAAAAATCCCCATAACTCGTAAAATGGAAGCAAACGAGACTTTTTTTATTCAAACCAAAATAGCTCCTGAACTGTAGGTACTAGCTACAAAAGTTATATTATAAAAATAATCTCCGTTTCTGACCAGGAAATTGTCAAAATCTGAGAAACACCAACAGATCTAGAACGTATCATAATGTTACATTTTTGAATGTGAAAAAAACGTTACACCGAAAAAGTATAGTCCTCCAGCCAAAAGGCATTTCCATGTCAAAATGATAATTAAAAAGAATAAAACAATTTTCAGAACTAAAAAAAAAAAAAACTTACTGGATGTCCCTTCTCGATAACATAACTTGAAGCTGTGCTATTAATAGCCTGTTAAAAAATTATTTTTTAATACAATTCCTTTTCACGTACAATGATTTTTTTTTTAAACCTGGTTCAAACCAGAAAATCACGAAGTTGAGATACTGATTATAACACGCATGTCGGGGTCCTTGGTCAACGTCTGATTAAAGATTTACAACTTCGAAATCGAGCGAGACAGAAATAGATCAAACAGTGGAAGTCAATTATACAGGCAGATGGTGACAGAGTAACTGCTCAGAGGCGTCTACGCCGTGCCTCCTGCTGAGATATTCTGGTCATTAGAAGATTGGATTGTGCTGCATACCCCCAACTACATTCCCAGTGCCTGGTTATTATTTTAAATAATAGTCTAATATAAGGCAGAACGTTATCAGGCTCCCTATTTAAATACCGCAATGATATTAAATGTTATCGGGACTATCAATAACATCCTATGTAGTGTTTAAATTAATTACAGTGTGATGGCTGATAAGTAACGAAACAATTATATCAGAAAGAAGAAGTAAATAGTTGGGATTCACAGTCAAGGAAACTCAATGAAATTATTGTGCAATATAGCTTCTAAACGGTAGGCACTAGCTACAAAAGAAATATTACCAAAAATATTTTCCGTTAAATTTCTGACCAGGACATTGTCAAAAAATCTGAGCAACACCAACAGATCTTGAACGTATCAAAATGTTACATATTTTTTTAGGGTGAAAAACACTTTACAAATTCTGAGGGTAAATAAAACTATAGACTCTCAGAAATAAATATCCACGTCAATTATTAATATCAAAAAGATAAACGAATAATACACAGATAGAAATAAATAAAATATAACAGATAGGTATTACCTAGCATTAGAAAAATAGTAGAAATAGCTTTGAAAATAAATAAAAAAATGAAATACGAATAAACAATCACATCACCATGCTAGAAGAATAACTTTAAAGCATTCACAGTATTATAAATTAAAAAAGGCCGTGGGTAGTTAGTGAAAAAAAAAAGGTAAATTATATTCATAGATGAAGGATGTTTTTTTTTTGCTAAAACCAATATTTAAGATAAGATAGTTTAAAAATTATTTTACAATTTTAAACGTATTTCAATCCCTAAAATCCCTGCGCTGAATTCGAGGACGAATCGGTGAAGAAATTTACCTATAAATAAATATATATAAATTAAAATAACATAATTAGAAACAAAGCCATTGATGATCTTCGAGATATGGATATGAGTAACTTTTAATGTTCGGGGAAATTTAAATATCTGGCTGAGGTATTTCAAAAGAAAATAAAACCAGAGAAAAAAAATTACTGTTATTCCTAGAGTAAACCAGACAGTTATTGACACCTCAGATAGTTATACATTCTAACTTAAAAAATTAAAGTAATAAATATCTAACAAAAAAATAAGAATTAATAAAATTCCTCTTAAATCTTACAACTCAACTGTGTAAAAATACTTTCAATTCTATCCGTATTCTAAAAGATATCTTTAGGGTGTCAATAATAGATTTTAAATTAGTTATTGTCACTATATTGTAAAATACATTCCAAGAATAATGTTCGGGTTGAACTTTCTTGTTTAGCTAGAAGTATAGTAATTAAGGAAAAATAACAGTAAATTTCAAATTTATTGAACTATTCTTTCCATAATTATAGTATCAATATTTCCGAATATTTCCTTTGAATTTGAATTTGAATTAAATTTGAAACGCGGCCACTTACATTGAGAAAGAAACACCGTCTTGAGGATTTTGAAAATCCTAAAATATAAAAGCAAGAGTGATGAGACACCTAGAGAATATGACGCGAAAGTGGGCGACTATATCTATTATTATAAGATCACGGCAATCGAAATGGGTGAGTAAATGGAAATTTCCGCTGAGCCATCTGGTTAGCGGAAAAAACGGTCTAGGAGTACACCGCAAGCTAAATTGGTCAGGGAGGATTGTCTTCTCTACTCAGATTATGATCTGGCCTTGTAGATCAGGGTTCTGACGGAGTTCTGTGGAGGAAGGTATGTAGGCAGAGATTGCTGGTGCTATCGGCATTGAACCCTCAGGGCTCGTAAGGCCTTATTATGTTCTCCACGAGCCAAACAAATGCGTTGACTTAACAACAAGCAACCCGTTTCTATAATATTTCCAGCAGGAATCAAATTAATTCTTCTTAATTGGCGAAAGCATCTTTCAGGGTAACAAATCGACCTCCATCACTCAAAAAAGATTTCGAAATATTTTCGAATGTCTAAGGTCAAAAAAATAAATAGAATTACTTTGCCAACTTCACATTAAACTTTTTATTAAAAGTTCAAACTATTTGACTAATTTCTAAATTGATTGAAAATATTCTATTGAAATCTGCTCAAATAATACTTAAAGTTAATCAATATATTCATTTAAAAATATATTCTCATTTCTATCTTAACGAATTGTATTTGCTAAAAGTAATTAAATAAATTAATTTCAGTTGATATCGAGATGTATAAAAGCTATATAATAAACGAAAAAGGCATATAAATATAAATATATACATAAATAATCTGCAACAACTTCTCTATTTGTTGAACGGTCCTAGAAAAAGAAAACCTAAAAAACACTTCAATAATAATAATTATTAAACAATAATTTATTCCCAACATTATATAAAGTTTAGCAACTTGATCCATATTTATACGTTACAGCGAAACATATAATGCCTTAAGGAAGACGTTCAGGCACCTAGAACAGCAGACACCAATTTTCATATGCCAAGGAAAAACAAGATCCTTTTCTTCATCATTATTTATTAGTGTTTCTTTATAAATAAAATCAAAGGAATAGAAAAAAAAAAGAATACCCTAATTGAGTATTGTTTCTGAATATTAAGTAAAGAAGATTTATTTTACAAGGAGAAAAATGAAATACAATAGTTGACCAATTCTCTTTTAAATCAGTAATTATTAACGATTAAAGTTATTAAAGATAATTTTGTCATCTTGAACTATAATTTTTTTTAGTTTATATTTAATTAATAATTAAAAACCTTTTTTGATTTTTAAAATTTGTCGATTAATATTAACTTTTTTTTTTTATTTTAGCAATTTTGTGAACTATCCGTGAAATAGGCTTATCAGCGGTTTGCACGAGAGATGACTGTTTATTACATCAACAAATTATCACTCTTCCATAATTATTTTTAATCAATTTTTGGTTAGTTAAATTGTTACTATCATTAATCTTTTTCATCACTGATTCCAAATTAACTTTTTTATTTTTTTGTGTTTTAAAGATATGCTTTAAGACTTAAGATATGGTAGTTTTAGAGACATTTTACAATAGCTAATGCTGTTTTGATGATACATATGCAAATAGGAATACTTCTGGTTCTTATTTGAGTTATGATGCATCTATTTTTGCGTACGGTTCTCCTACGATTCGAGAAATGCGTAGCTAAAATTTTTGTAATTGTATTCAAATACAAGATTAGTATCATTAATAAATCTAAGCAATTATTAGATCATGCATCTCCTAGAAACTAAACTATAAATAGACTTTAAATGATGCCCTAACAGACGTAAATATATACATAAATTTAATGTATACATGATTCAGTAAACATAAAACTCTTTTAAACGGTAGTTCTTACTGAAATCAGGTTCGGTATTGGTCAACAAATTGCTAAACGATATAATTGCTGGGCTATGATCGATAAGACAATCAAATAACGTAAAACAGGACCTGGCCGGTGGAGGGATGTTGGCGAAACCAGGCAGCTATAACTCATATAGTAGTTTAATGTATCACACCCAGTGCGCTTGATCTGACCTTTAAGTCTTCTGTTCTATTCGATACAGCTCTTATTAATTTGATTGCTAGTAGGTCAGCTTTCTACTAACATATTCAGCTGAAGAAGTGGAGAAATGATTGTTGAAAACGCGAAATAATCTTTTTTATTATCAAATCCAAATAAAACAAACACTACTGCTTGTTAAAAAATAAAATAAATAAATAAACCAAACAGTAAAAAATACCACTGAATGTTACCTGATAATTAGATAACAGTTACTGATATTAATTTTCTTATTTTATATATTTCATATTATGTTCAATGGCACATCAAATTTATTTACTAACTAAAAATTTCTAAAGGACGATTGATTTTAGCCAATATATCAGAGCTCCATACCATAAATAAAAAGGAACCACAAGACATAATATATGAAACTAAAAAAGAGCAGGATGTAAAACTCACAAAACAAAAGCTACTAAAACGTTCTATGTGTAATGGACATTAATAACTGCAACAAACTGTCCAATCAAGAGAAGGAACTATAATAGATCTTTATTTTTTTTTTATTTGCATTAATATCTTTTCTTTTTTTTTAATATTAAAATCTGCCACAATAAATGGTGGTAATATTTTTCCAAAGTACACATTCACCCCATACTATATATATCCAGTAAGGCCGTTTTCAAGAAAAAAATGCTGAACTTTTATTCTTATTATGTTTTGGAGTACTGAGACAGAATCTAAAATTTGATCCGTCGACTTCATACCCAAAATCGCCACAAAACCGTCTAAAATATTTGATTTAAACTTTATATAAGGGATCTAATAGTAAGTTTAACCAGCTTTGAGATGAAGAAAATAAATTTTTAATCGCATATATATTTTGGGAGTGAAAAATTTGACGAAAAAAACTTGGATTTTATAACAGTATGGAGTTTTTAGCTTGATAGCATGTGTATTTAAAGAGACTTGATTAAAATTACATATATAAAGCCTAATAGTAGATTTAACCAGCTTTAAGATGAAAAAAAGTAATTTTGAATTGGACAAATAATTTTGGGATTACAGCCAAAAGAGTACAACAAACGTGTTTCCGCGGTAAAGTGGGACTGACCGCAAGCTGGACAATTTCTATTTTTCCCATGACCATATAGTCGCGAAAAATAGTTCGATTTCGGAGTTGTTTTTTTTATTTCTTAGGTACTGGTTCCAGCTAGAATTAATATATAAAGACGCCTAATGAAGTTAAACAATTAATATAATAATTAATTGAAAACGCGCCGTTGTCGGTATATTTTTTTTTTTTTTTTTTTTTTTTTTTTTTTTTTCCGATTTTGGGCAGAAATATACTTCAAATCACTCAAAAATTTTACATCCTTACGCAAATGAGTTAGTCTAGAAGAAACAATAGTGGAAATTTTAAGAAGACATCAAACTCTTAAGCAGCGGCGGAAAAATGGTCAAAATGTTATTATAGATTGTATTGCGTTCTATAGTTACTACACTACTGACATATCTAGGTAACCAACATTTCCACTACTCCATGGATCCATCGGGCGTGACCTATGGCGAAGGAAATCAATTACAAAAGAAACAAAAAAAATGAAATCATCACAATAACATTAAACATTAACTTCTCGATAAACACTATTGGATTTTAATACTTTCTATTAATATGATTAGAAGGTGAGAACTTGACAAAGGTGTATAGGATCGGATCCAGCCCTTGGCAGCTGAAAGTAAAAGGTAGCTCGCTATTTATAATTTCGAGGGGAGTGGTAGTCCCTAAGGGCGTCGACCTCCAACAAACAAAAACATATTACAGATGTTTAAAAAAAAAAAAAAAAATTGTTATGCTTACATTTTAATTCCACCATTTTATTTTTGAAAATGTAAAAATATTAAACCACGAGGAAAAAAACTAATAATAGAAAAATTAAAGAAGCAATATATATATATATATATATATATATATATATATATATATATATATATATATATATATATATATATATATATATAAAACAATAAATAACTCAGTAAATTATAAAAACAGACACAGAAAAAATAGGAATCATATATGCAAACATTATAGATAAATTGAAAATATAGATTGTCCTACTTAATCAAAGAAATAAAATAAACACAATCAAAATAAGAATAATCCTAGAACACTAATAAGTGAGGTATTTTAAAATAAAACAGTTTTAGATATTGACATGGTGAGACAACACCACAAGAAAGAATAGGTAAATTGATTTGTTTCATTGTTGTTTTTATTATTTAAATTTAATCATTTTGATTGCATTGTTTAAGTGTAATGTAAAAAATGTAAATTTCAGTCAGATAATGGGATGGATACTTGTCTCGAAACATGTTAATTCATTTAGTTATGATAAATGGTGATTTGAGGAGTTTAAGCTGAAATAAAAGTGTATCTGAGAATAAAATAATTATGCTTACATTTATATTTATATTTATAGATCTATAGTATGGATATTTTTTTAATAATTTATATATGTGGAAAATTGTGTTGATTGCATTATAAGAAATTAAAATATGATTATTTAGTTAAGTGAATTGTGGAATTAAGATTTTCAATTGCATTTAGTTTTTATAGGTAAGACTTAGAGTTTTATAGTAGGTAATCATATATTGGAAATGGACGAAAATGACATAAATTTATTTTTATTTATTTATTTATGTTTAAATAATTTATTTTCTTTATTTTTCTTTGCTGTTGTCATTTATAAACGTATAGTGCATATACATCTAGTAAATGTGTGGGGGAATGAATCAGTAACATGACAATAACTTGTAAATCAACCATACGTTGATGGCACTTGATGGCATAACCACACAACGTGGATTTGTGAGGCTATGGAGTTTACTAAGAAAGGACAGGTTTCTGATTTGGGCTAAATCAGCATTATATGGAACATTAAGAGCTGTAGGGATAACTTAATTTCTGACAAAATAAGGAGCATGGAGGATTTTTCGAAGAATTTTGGATTGGAAGGATTGGATACGAGAAGAGTTGGAAGGGTCAGTTGAGCCCCAAAGCTCAACTCTTTGTTACAATATATAACTGTAATCGTCTATTGTATTAAATTGGGAGCTTTATGTAAATGTTGAAAAATTCCAAAAACGACGACCAGTTTCCTGTCGTTTTAGCCTTATGTGTGGTGGATTCAAAGATGAGCGTTTGTCCAGTTGGAGTCCTGGATAGCGGATCTGTTCAATAGGGATCAGTAAAATACTGTAGGATATGAACCTCTTTAAAAAAGGAAAATAAATTTAATCCGATAAACTAGAAAAGTACCAGACAGTAGAAATGTTTTGCTACCTACAAGGTGTTAATAACAGTAGCGCTAACCCACACCGTGAATTGAACATACATACCGTTTTTTTTGTTTTTTTTTTGTTGTTTTTTTTAAATTCAAAGAAGAAATAGAAAACATATGTGAAACTACTCACGATTAAAGATAAAATTAGAACGATCCATTATACGGGTGTATCAAAAAGAATCATCCTATTTGATATGTTTATATTTCTAACACTAATGAGCATATACAATTACTGATTTTTTTTGTCTGAAAGGAAAATTCACAAAGTTTTTTTGTGAAACAATGGCGGACGCGCTCCACGTCTGCAGCGGGTATTCTGGGACGGCACGGTGATTTACCTTTTCACAGACAACTTGTTTCTCGGAATTGTTCATACCATCGTCTAAAGCTCTATGATGTAGGAGAATCAACACCATGCGTATTACGAAAGTCACGCTGAACAGTTATTACAGGCTCACACTGCGAAAAACGTAGAACACAAAACGCTTTTTGTGGTCCTGACGCCATTTTCACTATGGGCGTTCACTCAAGCGTGCTGCTGCTACTTAGCGGGAGCCATGTAAAACTTGAGAGTTTCCTCTTTCCAACAGTACGTTGTTGGCGCATTTAGCTAAAATAAAATAGTTATGATTCAATGAAATCAGATGATTCTTTTTGATACATCCTGTATACTAGCGAAAATAGTACATTAACTATGCAAAAATAAACATTACTATATTTTTAAATGCTCCCTTAAAGTTTAAATTTAATTCAGTATGTGTAAAAAAAAGGAATAGAAAAAAATTAGTCGTTTCCGTCCTCTAAGAGGGGGGCTTCAGCCCCTAAGCCCCTCCCCCCTTTAGGTTGCACCAGTAATTGTGTTACATCGTGCATGACATATACTACAGATAGATTTATGTTTTCAATAACAGTTTTAATTACTATTCTATTAAAATATTTAATTATTTTAGATTATATAATATCATCAGTATTTTCTTATTTGCAATATGCACTTCATAGTGCAAAAGGTATATTTTTATTGTTAGTTTTTTTTTATAAAGATTATTGTGTCCATCAGCAAATGCCTTACGCCAACTGTGGCACAGCAAACAGTAGCCCAAAAGATACAGACAAATTAAGTTCAGAGTAAACACTACCCTGATATTTATCGGCAGCCTGGATAAATATACGGCCTCCTATATAATTAATATCTTAAATAATAAAATCAAACTAAAAAATACTGCTCCAGAAGGCAGGGCTGGGAAATAAGAAATAAATCTCCGGTCTGTTTTGCCCGAGGGCACAGCAACAGCTCTGTGTGGTAATTATTGATATACACCACGCAACGGTTGTTCAAGTCTTTATCTTGTTATGAGATTTTTTTGATTTTTTTATTTATAAGGTTTTAACTTTTTTTTTTATATCGTAAAAACATTGAACATCTATAAAATCTATGTTACATTTATCGAGCATAAAATTCATTTATGTAGTTAACCCCTGTGTGAATATTTACGCACTAGTTATAACTTCTATAAAAATAGAGGTAACACTGTCCTATACAAATAGTGTATAGAATTTATAATGTAATATGTACGACAAAGTTATAATTATGATTTATTCTTAGTTACTCAATAAACAAACAATACTTAAATACAAACGGTAGTTATTGCAATGCAGAATGTTTTTTATGAAATGAAAAATGCTTAGGTCTTAATTCAAGACTGAACTGCTAGATAATATAAATTAATTATCACAAAATATTAAATTAATAAATTTATAATATCGAGATCGGTGTTTAATAATATATATATATATATATATATATATATATATATATATATATATATATATATATATATATGATAAACAACCATTATATGCTTTTTATTTTCTTCTCTACAAGCTGTAAACCAGTAACAGATACGTTGGAACACAACACACAAAAGAAAAGATCTACATCATTTTATACCAAATTTACGGACTTACATTAAATCAGGCTCATTGACAGACTTCTGCACTACAAAAGAAACACTACAGGGCATGCGGTAGTGAATAAGTACTTTCATAGATTTAAAAGGTGATCATTTACTGTTTGTTATATTTATAATAGGTCTAAATATATAAATTAATACTAAAAAAAAAAAAAAAAAAAAAAAAAAAAAAAAAAAAAATTATTTCCTAAGATATTAAGATATATATATATATTATACCGAATGGTCAATGTTACAATAAGGCCACTCTTTTACTCAGAAACAAAATATAATAGTGATAAAACAATAATAATGAAAATATAATAAAACAATAAAGATATTTCAAAAAAAGAATACATAATGATTGGAAATGCGATAAAAAAAACTGGAAATTCAACACAGTAAATTCAATACCATTTTGTTTGTGACCACGGTTTGATCTAATTTTTTCTATCAAAATGTAAAAAAAAAAGGTTTGAACTATATGTATAACCAGGGAATAAATACTATGCATAAAGACTGTAAACTAAAATTGTTTTGAGTCACAAGTCAAAAAAAATAATTCTTCATTGATGTTTTATTTATAATAGAAGTAATCAATATAAATTGCTGGGATTTAGCAGCTTATAAGCATTATACATTCAACGAATTCCCTTTAATATATAAAATTACACAGTAAAATATTTGAGTTCCATTTAAAGTTATATTTAAAGGATGATACAGGCGGTATTCTCAAGAATAAAATTAATTTAAGGTTTATTACTTCTGTATCATCAATTTTTATTTTTTTTTAAATTATTTTATTTTAATTTTATTTTTTTTGAGATCATATAACTGATTGAATAGTGGTTTTCAACAAGTGAGTTTTGTATCTCCTGTAAAACCTTTACAAAAATATCATTTTTCGAATATAAACAGAAAAATTGTAAAATATAAATGTCAGATATGTTTTCTAAAAATACTTATAGCTCAAACAAAACCGTTTGAAGTACTATAAAATATAATAATTCATGTGAAATAATATAATAAATAAATATTTTTTTATATAAATTCGTTTGGTATATCATATATTATTTTTTAGTTCATAAAATAAAGCACAATATCAATTTAGTATACAAGAAACTATATTTTTACGATTATTAAGAGAAGAACATCTATTACTTCCATGAAACTGTGAGGAGTGAAGGGATTAAGATAAGAAAAGGTTTGAAAAACCTGAAAGCATTAAAAAGGTCTGAAAATACTAAAAATAATAAAAGGATTATATTCAGTTTAAATTAGACAATGTATTATAAACCTTCACATACCCTTACTGCATTCGTTAAGGTACACTTTTGCGCTTACCTGAAACAAAGAAAACACTATCAGAAAACACATTCATTTACTAACAATTATTCAATTAAAATTATATTAAAATAAAAAAATAAATAAAAATGGCCAAAAGACATACTAGTAATTGAGGCACCTGATTACAAGAATGATAATATTTAGAAAACTAAGCATAGCTACGGTCCGTACCGCGATGCAACTACCTGATTCATCTTATGATTATTTTCTTATTATTATTTTATAGTGTTATTTTCTTTTAGGAGTGAGTTTGTCAAGAAAACAAACACCAACTGATGGTTATCTTATGTTTTCACGATGAATGTTTACCTGATTAAATATTCATGTAATTGAAGATCTTTAGATTACTGGATGAGTTATAAAAGTAGGTTTTTAAGAGCGATTTGTCAAAAAATAACCATTGTTGAAATAAATAAAGCATATTTTTATTTTTCTAACGTTTAGGCTAACGTTGTAGCTTCTTTGAGGGCCACCATAAGGCTAAAAAAATAATGAATAAAAAAGAGAAAAGGAAAGAATTTTAAATGAAATAAAATAAAAATAAAAGGTTAATAAAACAATTTGAAAGTATACCTAGTGCAAATAAGATAAAATAAGAAATTTATCTAAAAAGGTGTAGGTAAATTATATAATGATAGACAAAATAAGTAAGTTAAAAATATATTAGAGAAACAAAATTGTTAGTAAAGAGAGGTTAAAAATAAAATAAATTAAATAAAAGTAATTAAAAGATCCAGTGAACAGCTATAACCATAGCAAGAATAATAAAATATAGAAAACAGGGAAATTAATAGTAATGAAGTATATAGTAAATAAAAGTCATGAATTTTGTTGTAAAAAAAAACAAAAAAAAAACATAGCAGATGGAAAAAACAAATTATAAAATAGATGCATCATCATAGCAACACCCTGTCATGAAGAAATAAATATTTACCTAATGAATATTTAAATATATATTAATAGCATTTTCTTTTTCGTTTCAATAATGTACCCTCATAAGACCAAAGCTGTTTGCTCGAAACTTAGTCGTTCAAGTTAAAGAACAGAAAAATAACGGTTTTCTTTTTATATTAAATATAATGTAATCAATAATCAATCAATGATGTCTCACAAATCACAGCACACACTATATTAAGTAAAAAAAAGAATCACCTCTAAAACCTTTTACTAGCCATAAGATGAAAAGGGAAGAAAATAAAACTGCTTACCTGAGATCTATTAAACACTGGTGAAAACATTTAAATACTGGTAAAACTGTAGTTCTAAAGCGAATTTCCTAAATATTATTTTACCAAACAAGAGAATAACCTCAAATGCGACTAAGAATCTTAAAATGCTGGACAGAACTGAAGTCCAGACTGGACAAGTTCCAGGGAACGGAATGGTTTGGCTCGGTTTAGAGGTGTCTGCTCTCCAGCCAAATGATATTTTACTGTAAATATATACTCCCGCAGGTAATTGATGACATTTTATAGTCCATATATAGGTGTCATAGTCAACAGATAGAGTTAAAGAAATATTAAAGAATTTTATTTACAATCCTTCTTAGTTTATATCACCTTGTCATAAAATAACTATCATCCCCTGTCGCGGCTTCGCTCACTCTCATAACTTAAGAACTTAAATAATTTTAACTTATTAATTAAAGTTTTATATCTTTATGACATAAAAATCTTGTATTGAAGTATGTACTTAAACTTTGCTTCTTCAATGATATTTTCACCCACAGCAATAATTTTTAACCTGGTTAAAATTGCAATTATTAGGTGTTTGAAAGCCACGTAAAAGCATAATTGGACATCCGAATTTTATATTTTTATATATCTCAATGGACTGCATTATCAGTGCTTTCAACTAAAGGCCGATATGTCATATTTACACACAATGTCAAAAAACAAAGGTTCTACATTTTGATTTGGTAATAATATTCAGCAGATATAATTTCATTTATGTATTTCATCTTAGGATTTTAATTTCCAACCAAAAAAGTTCTTGACACTATGTCAAATATCGCTTCTGCCAAACAAGTTGTATGCTTAAATTTCTACTAACGATAAAGCTTCCTAGAACTATGAACATGATTTTCTAGAAATTTGGCATAGATGGGTTTAGTAATTTTACCATTGTAAACTCTTTTAGGGAATGATGCTGACCACACATCGGTTGATTTACAAATTTCACTAGGATCCACATGTCGCCCCACTTATGAAAATATTTTTTAATAATTTTGTGGAAAATAAGTAAATTTTATTAACAATTTCAAGCTCAATAAAACTTTGACATCGCAACCTCTCATGTAGAATGGCGCTCGCCACCTATCGGTCATTTTCCAAACTTTATTGTTATCAACATATTATCGCTTTTTTAATTACAAATTAATTCATAATAAGTACATTTTACTGTTGTCGAACATTTCTTGAACTACAAAGATGATGTAGTTAAAATTTGGTATAGATTACCTCAGTAGTTTTCGTGGTTAGTGATCACAAGCGAAAAATGGTTCGTCCTTTTATATACTAGTACTACATATTATAAGGGTAAGCGAAAAAACGAAATATATTTTAATTTTTAAACCACCACAATCTGATGGGAAAAAGGGAGACTATATTAATTATATTATTTTATAGTATTTATTTTTAAATGTAAATGTTCTTCATTATTATTATATGCCCTGCTCAGCTGAAGGATTAAAATAATAATAATAATAAACATTAAAAAACATATATTAAAAAAAAAATCTTTATATCAACATAAATACACAATCTGAAATAATGGTGCCAACTCAATTAATTTTCAATCTACTTATCTAATTAACTGGAATTTCTCTCTATTTAATTTAGAATAACGAAAACCAATGAGCAGATCAATCATTCATTGAGTTTCATGAATTTTACGTTCAAATTTATTTCAAATACAGTTTGGTGAAATTATAATTGAAGATGGAAAAATTATAAATATAAAAAAAAAGGGCAATATTAATAAAAGTGTTAAGGGGATGGAGTTGATAAGGTACATTTTTGGAAAAACTGTGTTATCTCTATGGATAAGCGTGTCAAGTGATTTTTATATCATTTATTTATATCACTATATCTTCAAAAGAAAAATTAATTATTATCGATAATTATAGAAAATAGAATAATCATTGATGATTTTATGTATTAAATAAGTAATAAATTCGGCTAATGATGATTAATATGTTACATTATGATTGCAAATTAATTACGTTTTTTTAGTTATAGTATTAAACCCTAACAGTGCTTGAGATATTTTTATGAAGTTCAATAGAACAGACGGGTCAGCCAACCCGGAACTAGCAAGAGCCAAAATCTACCAAATCTAAAAGGCATTAGTTTAATATATTTATTCTAAATATAACAGATATATGCGCATCAGTTTTACCTGCATTATTCGAAAGATATTTACTCGCTCTGATCACCAGGGCTCGACGTAAAATATTCGTAATTGTATCTTGCTAAGCCTTCAATATTGATCCTTTATTTTTACATTTTTCTATCTTGAAATAAAATTTGAGTACTTAAATAGTTTCCGAATGACATAATTGAACATTAGTGTATTTAAAAAAATAATAATAACTTTTTATTTATGTTTAAACATCTATAAACCTATTGAATAAATAATTAATTCAATAATTCTAACTTTACTGGTAAAACGCTAATAATTAATAATGACGTACATAGGCCAATATTGAAGATTGCCATTTCCAATTAAATTATCATTGAACTAGTTTCGTCCATGATTTACTTATTAACAAACAAGAAATCAACTTCTAAAATCCTTTGAGCGTATTTTTTAAATGGTTGATCAAACACATTCCTGGATGTTTGTCCTTGTTTAAATCTACGAAGAAATAGAGCTAAGATTGGTATAGAATTCCTTTTAAAAGTATTAAAACTAATGAATGATTTATCAAATGAAGCAGTATTTATTTCATTTATTTAAAAGAGTCAAAATATCCTTGTTATGTATCAAAGTAAAGACGGGACAATCAGATGAATAAAGGAAGCAATAAAAATCACAGAAAAGACAATTTATTTATCTTTCAAGTATTGATTCTAGCTAATTAGAGAACCCGTTTTAAATCGAAATGAAGTCACAGTGATTTCACCTCCACCACAAATAGCGGAGCATGTCGCGGAACGTCCAGCAGATGAGCAGGAGTCATTAGTGGTTCCATGGATGATATAACTGTTATGAGATGGTACGAATAAATGCCGTGGAGAATAACGCCACTTCCTGCCTCGGCTAATGGGACTTGATGTCATTAGTGAGTACCGATTGGAGAGTTAATGACGAGGGTATAATTGCTCCATTCGGGCAGAACAATCAAGGCAAAGTATCAGTTAGCCAGTACCAGAACATGATCAGCCAGAATTCATAACTTAGGTTGCATTGTATTATTTCTATTCCATCGCGTGTCTCACATCAACTTCGAACGTATCAAAAACGTAACTACATCATTTTCCAAGAAAGAAAAAAAAAACCCTTGGTTTTCAATTGTTTCTTCGAAATCGTTAAAGAAATAGTATAATGTTAAACAAAGTTCTCTTTGTATTACCATTCGTACAATTTCTAATATGACTTTACTCTACCTTCTAACCAACATTTCATTCTAGGGTAAAGTTTAGTTCGGTAAACAAGTACATGTAATAGTGAAAATGCCTCAAGTGACAGCCAGCCAACCTTCAAAAATTAACATTATGAAAAAACCACAGTTAGATTTAAAAAGACGGGAAAACAATTTTTTCCTCTTCTTGCAATAAGTCAATTGGTTCGATCAAAAATCTGAAATGGATGCTCATTGGAACTCAAGTAAGTACATTCTTTATTTTCATGAGTTGCGCACGATAGCAGCATTTGACTAGTACCCTAAGAAAAATCTCAATCATTGTTCAAAACATTCTAGTATTTCTATGCCTAAAAAAATAGAAAAAGATTTTATTTACATCATGGTATATGAAACTACAGAACCCCTGGTACTTATTAGAATCAGTAGAAGGTTTTTTTTTGTTTTTTTATTGCACGTTTTTGCAAGTTTGGTTAATTTTTATTTCTTGTTTTTAAATTTTTATTACACGAAATCCGGCCTTTATTTATAACTTTTCAAGATCTAAAAAAATTTGTTCTAAAAAAAAAAAAAAAAAAACAGAAAACATATTATTATTATTTTTTTTTCTTGTATTCTTCTTCTTTTTAAATCATATCTTATTGTATATATTGTGCGAATGTATTCTTAAAGCCCTGCATATTAATTATTTCTCTCTTTTGAGGCATGTTTTAATACTCAATGAAAGTTAAAAAAAAAAAAAAAAAAAAAAATTGAAAGGTCCTGAGTGGCTTAAATTACATTTTTAATTCAATATTATCTGTTTGTTGTTATTTGTTTTATCATTATTTATATTTATAAACATATATGTATCTTAAAATATAGCGATGGGAAATATACCATCCTTTTACAGGCAGTTTAGCAGTCATAAATTATTGAAGATAAATGTAAATTAAAGTAATTAAAAATCATCTGACATCTGCTCAATAGCAAGCAATAACAAGTCTATATTCAAAAAATATTTTGGTTCAGTTTTTTTATTTATTTAAAAAATATATTATTGGAGATATACCCTGTAAAATTGAAATGTTTAATAATAATCTAACAAATTTTGGTGTTAAATTAAGAGCTTAATCACCGTTCTCACTGGTTCACTTTTTCTGCCTTGATAGTTATCCTCTGTTATCAGAAGTGAATGGCAAAGATACCCGTTCTGATTCCTCCTGCTTTCTTCGACCTTTGGCGAGAGGCTATCACCCATCACCGACCTTTCTTCTCCTTCATATGTAGATGAAGGGATGACTTTCTGCTATCCCTCAGGCAAGTGACATCACCGTAGAATAATGTGGACTTCGTATCCCGAAAAGAGAAACTGTTTCATGAATCAATCATTTCACGAAGAGCAGATAATCTGATATAGCAAGAGATAAAGGAGCTTCAATGGGAGAGAGAAAATGTGAGAAAAAAAATGATCATTTTATAAACCTCTATGTCTGGAACCCCCAATCAAAAAGGAAATCTCAACCTTTTTTTGGGAGCAACTTCACGAGTTCGTGCCTCCCAATATTTAGATTAAATTAAAAATACAAACGTCCAAACTCGTGATATTAAGGAAACGAATCTAACTTTTTATTTTAAATTATTTAATGTTTTCAATCAGGCTTATGGCTTCAAATGGCATTCAACAAGTAAACTTTAAAAATTGAGCTGACTCATCAATGGTACTTAATATGGACTTTTAGAGCTCTACTTTTCTTTGCTGGGTGGTTGATTACATACTATATTAGAGAATCCGCAAAGCTCAATTTTACTAACCCAAAGTCTTCCAGATGAACCTTATGCAATGAATTGGTCCTTTAGTTTTAGATCCTTTACAATCTACAATTCCTTGGAAATTCACTCGATGCTTTCAAGTAACACATAACTAAACCTATCCACAATGACCTTGGTGTCCTTAATTTTGATAATGAGATCCATTACTGATACATATGCTTTCATAATGTACACCTATCCTATAATAGATACCTATCCTTACATGACCTCAAAAACCCACAGGGCTGCCAAATGGCTTACTATTAGATTCGGTATGATCATCCATGCAGTACGAAAAGAAGTTGAACTTGGAACCATCTAATATGAAAGTTTAAAAATAGGGAGTTGATTTACAAGACTTTATACACGTCTCACCACTCGCATTTACTGGAAATATTTATTTAAAATCTGTAATTTTCAATTAATTAATACATAAAAAAGTTTTTTATGTAGCTGGAACCAATAAAAAGTTTGTCGCATCAGTGTAGCAATATTTCAAATTAATCACTCATCTAAGTCCTGGTAGCGAATAACTCCGAGAGAGACAAGTGAAACATTATTGAAGGTAAATAAAATACAAGTTCCAGAAAAGTTAAAGAACGGTATTAAATTAATTATTAAACGACAATGAAGTTATAATTTATAAAACATTTAATTTTTTCTTTTTAACATTTTTCTATTTTTAATCCTTCGAAAAATCCTTAATGCTCTTTACTTTCCTACAAATAAACTTACCATAAAGATCCTGATGTCCCATATGTTGCTTAGTTTTAGCCCAAACCAGATAGATATCCTTTCACAGTACCCACCCAACTTCATGACCACTCAAATCCGCTAGTTTATCAACTTGCTTCCTATTCTATTCCCGATAACCGTCCGAGTCGTCTGAAAATAAGATGGTCTAGAGATAGAGACCTTCTAGTGTAGAATAGTTATTAAAGTGCTACTGATGAGTAGTTCTTTCAGGTTTTGACAGTAATTGTAATCATTAACAACATATTCACTAGATATATATATTTGTACATTTGTAAATTTCAATAAATGAGGAAAAAAAGAAAAAAGTATTAAATGTTGACTACATTCACCCTCGTAAACTGTTACGTTTTCAATGATTTTTTTTTTTTTTTTTTTTAATATAAATATTTTGTGGTTCATACTTGTTATAATCGCATCATTAGGTTTAAATATTTTGCATAAAAATACATCATTTCATACAGATATTTCTAATTAGCCAGGAGTAAAGTTTCCTCAAGTGCTAAGGTAGGTAGGAGTAGAGCTCTATAACAAAAAGCTTAGATGGTTTCATTCATGACTGCCCGGAGGAAATAACAGGACTCGCTAAATGGAGACTAGGCAGATAAAATGCAAATGGACTTGGCTAAAAAGTTCATTCATTATAAATATTTAAAACTCGCTATCTGACCATAATTGCGCAGAAACAGCCAATTAATACTTCCCTTATCTACAGTTCTTTTTTTATTCTTGCTAGAGGCCAATTTATTTTGATTCATGGTATCTTGCGGAGGAAGGGCATCCATCCTTCTGACGTTTGGACAGCTCGTCGGGTTTTCTTCTAGTTTTTTCTCTTTTTTTTTCAATGTCTGTCAAGAGATAGGACGAGCCAAATGGAGGAGTTAACCCTTTTTGTGGTTGATCTTTAGGGGCTATCCGGTAAACGAGTACAGACCGGAAACCGAGGACACTAAGGACAATGAAAATAGGCCTTCTAAGGCCGAAGAACATGCGACAGATGGTCAACTCTTAACATTAAGGGCAGATGGTCAGAAATACGTGTTCGGAAACAGATTTGGACCGGCGTCTTGGAAAGTTTTTCTTCGTTTCCATTTGTGGCGGACTGATCGGGAATACTGATCGCTATTGTAGTCGATCGCCTGCTAATGTCGTCGGCTCCCTCGACATCTTTGGAATCCACGAACTGTCGCTTCTTTAGTGCGAGTGGTTTCTTCAATGGCAATATGCCGTTTTATTTCGCAAGACACGTATTGATAACATAGTTCATAACAATAATAACATCAATTGAAGACATGGATGGATAAAGGTGTTAGGATACGAATTTAAAGTAATACCACTTATTTTCAACCGAAAAATATTGTTATTTAACCCCTGTATTCATTAAAAAATTATAGGTTATTTAGCCATGAAATTTGAGTTGTTCGTGTTAAATTTTTTTTTTTTTTTTTTTTTTTTTTTTTTTTTTTTTTTTTTTTTTTTTTTTTTTTTTTTTTTTTTTAACTCTAATATTCTTGTTCAGATAGATTTATCAATTTAATATTTTCCTTCTTGTCCTGTTACTCAATTACGTTTTAGAGAATTAAAGTGTAAAAAATTTCGAAAAGATGATGGAGCTCACCTTTGATGTGAGTAGGCCTTACCTTAAGAGCTAAATAACAAAACCAAAACATTAACATAATAACTTGTTCACATATTGCTTCCAACGTCGAGGGACTTATTATAATTTTGTTAAATAAGTTATTCCCAGGCAATTTTGGATAACAATTATAATGTTTTAGGTTACCGTTTTCTTTTATGGTTAGTAATTTAAGCCCTCAATTAATAAACTTTGTTTTTTTTTTTTTTTTTTTTTTTTTAAATAACGTTGTTCCTTTCACTATTTTTCTAATAATTCTATTTTGAAATGATTCTAATAGTTTAGTCGCTTCCTTTGGTAGACGAAGGAACATTAACTTTTTTTAAGAACACGTTCATAGATCATGAATTTGAAAGAATCATTGATAAAAATAGATGATAAGAGCTTGCATGATATTGATTTTGTTCACAAGTAATTCTGGAAATTATATTAGTAGGATTGTTTAACTTATACATTATGAGGAGTCTCCATTTTAAGTCGACATGAATTTCATCGACTATTTCTATTAAAATACTTTAGGTCAAAATATACGCCTAAAACAAAATCGCTAATGAAAATAAATTGAGCTCTTTTATTTATACTCATTCAGTTTAAACTGATTTAATAGAATCTTCAAACTTTAGATTTTTTTCTACAAAAATGCTACAGTCCATTTAGGGTCTTTTATCTGTAACAAACTTTGGTAAAGGAATGCTGTTATAAGTACAATGGTAGTGAAATACCCCAATTTAGAGGACCCACTTTTAGAGGCTGAGTGTGCCCCAGGAGGCTCAAAGTCGATCCATGGCTTAAATGAAAGAATATAAAATGTCTCAAACTCGGACCTAGAAGCAAGACTATAAATGGCTTACCCACTGAGCTACTCCACCTCAATTTTTTTGCCTCCCTAATTATAATCTATATTACTCATTTAAATTCTAACACCAATACAAAATTGTACAATTTGGTTTCATTAAAAAACTTTAGTTTAGATGATTAGTAAGAAAAACAGTTAGGCTAAATCTGAAACCAGAATATGAAACTAGAATGAGGGGCCTTTCAAAGAACGAACAATATAATTAATTTTCAAAAGGACAACAATGACAGCAAATACTACAACCGTTAAAAATCCTTAGATGTTAACAGATCTCAAAATGGTATCTTTTAGTGTCCTAGAAAGAGGATTTATAAGGAAGTGAAAGTGTCCTTTAAAAAAAGTAAAATATTTCAATTAATAATCAAAAGGGTGAAAATTAATTTGTCGGGGAGGAGTGGCCAAGGAAGTTGGCCGTCGAAAATCGTCAGATCCCGTCAGATCTGAAAGCAGTATCCTTCAGTTGCTTTCAGTCAAATAATCATTAGTTCCTAAAAAAATCGACTGAAAGATTTTAATCGTAATTAAATCAGGTTATTGATTACAGGATATAAGTTGTCAAAGAGCTATGATTAAATTCTGTTCAACTCTAGTTAAAAATATTAAACATTATAGTTTTAAAAAAAAACTAGAAAAACACGTTTTTATAGCAAACCTAACTAAAAAGCTAAGTCTTATGAACAATTTGAAGTTGTCAGATCTTTTAATTTTTTGAGTTCAACGAACGAAGCTAATTTTCCTGTACCATTCGTGATTTGTTTGCATTTTTAACATAGTTCATCAACTAACAAGTTTGGTTTTTTTGACATATCTCTGAGAAGGAATGGGCAAAGTTTTACTTTAAAAATCCTATCTTGCACAAAATGTAATGATCTACAACTTTTAGTACATAACATTTTTTGATTGAATCAGCCATTTCTGCGTTATAGACTCTTAAGCATGACCAAAAATAACTTTTTAAAGTTGGCAAAATTCTTAGATGTTTGACACTCGATTGCAGCTAAACGCCTAAATCAAATTCAGCTTAAGGGATGTCTTTAGACGCACAATTTAATAATTTTTAATCTTTCTAAATATAAATATTTTTCGATTGAAAGTATTTTTCTATGTCTTTCCAAAATCTGAAAAAAAGTTCAAAAAGTTTGGTTTTTTTTTTGCCACCCCCCCCCAAACATTTTTCCCTTATAAATTTAGTTTAATTTTTGATATTTTATTCTCTGGATCCATCTGGGCCATATAAAAATGTAAAACCTACTACTTCGCCTTTTGCAAGGTAGACCCCCATTTTGGGAGTTATTTAACTATACTAAGTGAGAACATTAGAACAAAGTTGTGCAATTATTGTATTGTCATTGATTTTCATGTTAATCTAATAGCTATAAATTGGTGAAATTTACGATAAAAAATTCCGTTACATACAGCTGAAGTTTATAAAAGCGTATTAAAAAACAATAAACCATTTCCCTTTTCCACGATTGGTTACATTCCATTTTTTTATTTTAACTTGCAAGTTGCCTGTAAAATAAATAATCTTACGTTACTCATTAAAAAACATAGAAACAATTAAATGGAGATCTGTATTTTATACTTCATATCCACGTGCAAAGTCCTCCTTTTTATTAAAACCCATTTGGTGTGCGCCCCAGATTCGGACGAGCCCATTGCAGCGGTCACGAAGAGCCGAGCTGTTATCCACTACTTCGTGATCCGCTCTGGACTTGTTCACTTTCTCCGAAATGGCCCTTAGTTGGGATAAGTGCTCTCGAAAAACAATAACCATCATCCACAGAGGAAACAGAGCACAAAACTAATATACAATAAATATATTCTTTACTGGAGGTACAAAATATACGTAATTGGAAAACTCCATAACTGAAGCAATTAAAGTAAATCGTAAGATAAATAGCAACGATATAAATCTTTCTTTTTGATCCCTTGGCAATAAAGTCAAATAATTAATTCTACTAGACCCGAGATGGAATTGAAATCTCCAAGACTTTGGAAGCTTACTCCGTGTCGCGTTGCTGTTTTTAACCCATTACTCATAATACTATTATAACATTTTCATATACCATAAATATATATTACCTATTTTATTTTCTTCTCGGCAGGTGCAAAAAACATCCAATCATTTCAACTATTTTCCGTTCATTGTTACTCGTCAGCTTTAGATTCCAACTATTTATTACAACTATACCGACCGATGGAATTGACCATGAAGGAAGATATCTGATGTCCGAAACACACATGTAACGTAAAACTCATCACTAAAATTTACAAGCAATAAATATTTCGCAATATCGTAAAATATATCTTAAAACTACTCGTTTTCTAAGCGACAAAAGGAATTATAATCTTAAAAACAATTAAAGCAAAAAGATAAATATTATTATTTTTAAACGTACATTAGTAATATATATATTTTTTTATTATAATATTTCAGGATTTAGTAATGCATTTTTATGCTGGCGTGTGGTGTAAGGGACCCAAGACTTGGAGATTTCAATTCCAACTCAGCTTACATGATTACTTAATAGACTGTAAATATATAATTTATGCAATAATGATTAAATGATTAATATATAAAATGGCCAATATTGGGTGAAAGCTGAGGTAACATTGGCCTAACAACGTTTCACATAAACACAAAAATCAAATTCATGATTTGTAGAAAAAAAGTAAAAAATGATGAAAACGGTTATTAGATGAATGATGTTTTATGATTAAAAATGTATTTATTTATAGGCAACTAGTAATTAAAAAAAATGTGGTAAAGTAAGAAGAACAAACAATAATATATTTAAAATTATAGCGAATAATGATATATATAATTTTTTTTAAAAATGATTATAATAAAATTAAGAATATTTTTTGATTAATTGAATTTAATTAAGAATTCATTCAACTGATTTATTTTTTATTAAAATTAAGAAACGTTTGTAATGAAAATAATTACCAGTGAAAAAAAAGTTGAATAATTAATATTTATAATTATTAATAAAACAGAAAACAATAAGCTTCAAAATTGTTAAAGAGCTAAAACGTAGCAAAGAAACTAAATGAGGAAAAGAGGCTGTGTGGACGAACTATAAATATAAAGAAAATGGACTAATACAAATAAAAATAAAAAGGCAAATGATTCATTGCTACTCAATTTCGGCAGAAAAATTGGTTTCAATAAATTTATTCGGGGTTTGATGGTGGTACAGTGGTAATGGGTGTGGATCCCACCTGCGAGGGTTGAAATTTATTCCGTGGTGGACCCGGAGAATGAATTTTGACATTTCCATTCTGGTTAGAAAAGGTTCCTAACCAGTAGGATAACTTATCCTTCTTACCCTAGTTAAAGAACAGAATGATGCCCCAACAAACAAAGAATAAATTTTTTTTTTTGACTGATCCCTGAAAGAAAATAATCTCGTCTTTATTCAGGCCATGTGTTGTACTCCCAAAAGTAAATCCATTTATTTTTATTTTTTTAAATTTAATGTATGCTCTAAGTACGAGATTTTATAGTTCTTTATGACCAAACTTAAACTAACAAACTTTATTAACAGCAATATTTTTCACAAAACGAAATCTAAAATGTAAAATTTCCTACAATATTTTTCATAATTTTATTTTTCTATTGATTTATTCATGTGTTATGATATTATTTGTCAGTTCGGCTTTCAGTAAATTATTGTCAGTAAAAACTATATGGAAATAAGGTTATTATAAAATAACAAATTTTAATGTGATGTACTTTTATTTTTGAAATGGTTATGTCTTTTAGCTAGGAGTCTATAGTTTTCTTGTGTAACGTTCTTTTTACCCTCAAAATGTGCAACGTTTTTTTCACACAAAAATAATTTAATTGTAATATTTTGACACGCTCCAGTTGTAATGGTGTTGCTTGGTATGAAAATTTTACCACAGTTTCCTGATCAGAAATTTATTGGAGAACATTTTTGTTATAACATTTATCGGTAGGGCCTACCGTTTAGGAGCTATATTGGTTTAAATGATAAAAAATAACGTTTCCCCCACATGTTTTAAGTGTTAGGGCTTTTTTGACACGCTCTAGTTATGTTGAAGTTACTCGGATCAAAAATTTTCCGCCAGTTTCCTTATCAGAAACAGTAGATTATAGGTAGATATTTTTCCCAGTCAGGGATAAATTGAGTTTTGTCTATGTTATCTTTGTTTTCTTGTCCGAGTTGGTGGAATAATGCAAACTTTTACTTATAGGTGAGTGATATTTTAATTTTTAATGCTAAAAAGTACGTTTTTTATTCGACTTCATAATGAAGATACCTCAAATCTACATTGGAGATTGTGATCTGCAACTGTAGAAGCTATTGTTGAGGTGTCTTTGAGTACTTTGGAGGAACACCGACCGCCCTGTTCCCAAGTGGGCAGGAAGCGGCCACCCTCGGATAATTACTCGGGGGCCTTCCCAGAACTGTCTGGGTCGCTTAGTGTCTTCGTGGTCAGCCAAAGTGGAGTATTTTTACCCGATAATGGCCCATAATTATTTCAATTTTTCTTTCGCTTGTCCACCTAACTTTCGATTTCCGTTGCATGTGAGAGACATTGCAAAAAACTAAATCCAAGAGTGGGGCTTAACAGTGTGAAAAATTTAAAACAAAATGTTTTTCATACTCGAAAAAACTTGTAATCAGAATATTAGACAATTTAAGAACTCGTGTGCATTTATTTTATAGGAATACACATATTACAGATCTAATAGCAACTTCGGTTAGTAATATTTTGGAAACATTTTAATTTATCAATCATAATATATATTTATTACTCGTTGTTTCTATCAAATTGGGGTTAGTGGAGACTTATTTTTCATTTGATTTAGTTCAATTTTTTTCTTTTCGATTTTTTGATCTCATAACATTAGAAGCAATTGAGGGTATTTTGAGCGCTGCTAAAATCAATTCAAAGCTCTTTGCAGCTGTAAAAGGCGTCCGATCCATCAATTTCCTATTAATACATCAGTTATTTAATCAACGAAACAAACGCTCTTAAATTGTGCACTATAAGCAAAATGTAGTCAATAAACGTCATTCAAAATAAATAAAACTTTGACAATGGTATGAATAGTGCCTTGTTTATAAAGCACCCTAAACAGCCGATTTATTATTCTTTATTTCAAAAAATAATTATTAATTTTTATTTGATGGCTGGTTCCTTTAATTTACTTTTCACGTGAAAATATTTTCATTGTTAATACCAGCATATAATTTTGACAGAACTGGTAAACTAACCAAATACACAGATTTTATATGCTATACTTTTATCACTAATTTATATAAAATTTGGTAAATTTAAAATAACTCTATAATATTTGTATATACAACTGTATTTTACGTTTCATATGCCCTGGTTAAAGTATATGAGGAAGTAAACTATTTAAAAAGAATAAAACTATTAGCCGAGAAGATGAAAAACACCAACTGGGCGGAAATTTTGCATGTCTGTGTGTTTTAAAAATAGAATGTGATATATTTACAGTTAAAATATCTAGAATTACTAACAATAGAATAGAGACACGGATGGTGAAATAATAGTGTTCCAAAAGGAAACAACGGGTAAGCGATCTAATCAGCCTGTTACAGTTAGTTTAGTTAAGCAATTAGTACAACACTATAGGCTCCAAGTAGATTCAGTCGGCTATTAGTACTCTACTGTAGAGCTATCTTATCTATTAGTAGGCTGGTCAGCTACTGTCTTCTATACTAAGGTCTTAACTATTAGTAGATACTAACCTATCACTGTTGCATACATAGTACGATTTCGAGTTCAATTAAATCAATTATAAAAAATAAAAGGGGCAAATCAAAAATTATTTACTTAATGAAAAATACGTTCGGTCCTAATATTGGCAAATTAGGCTTCATCCATGATTTCTTCAATACTTATATTAAAAAATAAATATTATATTTCAATTATTTAAATATCTGAGGATTTGTTTTTCAAAACTGAACATCTCCACTTCGGAAAATTTTACAGGAAGAGCAAAAAACCTAAACCAGTCAACCCTCTGAAGTTAAATCCAAAAGAATCATATTATTAAAAACCTTGATCACATACCAGAATTAAGAGATAAGAAACTGCTCGTCCTTTCCGACTAATCCAACATTTACCAGACAAGTGTTTAATGTTTCTAATAAATTAAAAAACTTATTTACATGACAATATTAAAACCACTTGGACGTAAGAAGGTCAGCTTTGGGACTCCACTAAACCTTTCAATTCTTCTCGTATCCAATCCATACTATCGGAAATCCTTCAAAATATCCTCAATGCTTTTTGATATCAGTTTAATTTACTTTGTCACATACAAACCAATCCATAAAGATCTTAATGTTCCACGAGTTGTTGATTCGGCCCAAACCAGGTCTTACCCATTCATGATAAACTCCATACCCACTCGAATCTTCTTGTTTCCCAACTTGTCCCATTTCTCAAACTCAATTCCCGATAATCATCTGAGGCGTCTGAAAAGAAGACGGCCAAGATACATTTTAATGTAGAACGTTTATTGAAGTGCTACTGGTGAGTAGTTCTTTAGATGTTATTGACATGTCATTGTAATAATTTTCATCAAATTGACTTGTATATAATGTACACAGTTGTAAATATCAATAAATAGTTTAAAAAATATTAAAATCTACTTTCTAAAAGAAATTAACTAAATCATTTAAACTTGCAATTACAAAAAATAAAATAATCAAACTTAAATGTCATAGATTAGGAATTTAAATAGTCGTTTAAATAGACTTAAATAGAAAGAAACATCATTAGGAAGAACTTGGAAAACTGGAGACAAACCGACCTGATATCTTGATAAAAATAGCTTTATATAAATCATGAATTATCGCAAAATTCATTATTTAAATCATGGCGTATAGATTCAGGGCCAAAAAAAAAGTAATAAGAAAAGTGTTTAAGTAGAGATATCAAGTCAAATTTTAAATTTTGGTACTTGATTGGGTTTTATACGACAGAATTTGAATCAAATAAACTGATTATTTTCACAAAATTGATCTGACCGAATTTCCAAAAACCATCCCAAAATCCTTTATATGAAAAAATAAAATAAATCCAAAAATTGTTGATACTAATAATTTAATGCATTCCTAACCAACTAACTATAGGGTTGGTTTTATAATGAAAAACATATATCATTTAACTACATTTAAGGCTTGAAATTTGTTTTTATGTTAAACATTTGACTAGTGGGACGTGTGAGGTTCACACAAACAATGTGCCCTTAAATTAAATAATTTATTTAAATATAAAATACTTTGAAATTGTAGTTTATAAAATAAACAATAATTGCGAGTTAAAATGTATGCTATTTTACATTTGTTTTTTTAAAAGGACGTCCTATGTGTATTCAATAGGACTCTTTGAATATACATCATCTTATGCTTGATAAGATGCTTCATTATAATATGTCCATAATTCATTTCTACATAGTAAAACTGAATAATCTTAAAACGAACAACCAAAATAATTAATTATACAAATAACATAAAAATACTATCTAGAAATCGTTGCGATTAACAAGGAAGGAAGTAATTTATTTCAGATCCATACATAAATTGTAATATTATTTTCTTAATCTTAAATTATACACTCATTAATGTCTAACATTATTCTTACCCTAGAAATTCATGACTTAAGACAGATTATATTAGAGGTGACATTAAACAGAATAACGTGCAGTTGTAGCATTAAATGCAGCTGATCACGAGGGCTGATATTGCACTTGTACAGGACTGACCCTGGCCAGCGGAGAAAGCCACCAGCAATCTCTTGTTTCTTAAGCAGCCGTTATCTATCTTACTGTAAGTGTTCATTGTCTGCAAGTGTGTCTGTGTCCCGTTGCCTACTTATTCAGTAGAATTATTTGAAAAATGAAAAATACCTGACATATTGCCGATTAGCTGTATATAAAAAAGGGAATTCCTACACTGGAAGGAGGTTTTAGATCTCTGTAGAAAGTAAGGGGAATCGCTCTTTTAGGAACAAATACTTTCTTCAATGCTGTCTTTTAGCTTGACCGTGCTGTTATAAATATATAATATATTTTAACCTTTATCCTTTGACGTAAATCCTATCCTACAATCTATTAGGACTATACTATATTCCAATACCTAAGCTGACACAATACGGTATCTTGGATTCTTCTTAGCCAAGAGATTTACATGGAACCATCATACTCGAATCAAAAGGCTAGAACTTGATAGATACTTGAGCTAACTGTATAGATTACTAAATAGGACATCTCATATTTCCGTTCAAAACAAATTTATGTCATCTAAGACCATAATTAAACCTATTTGGGCCTTTGGACTTGAACTGTTGGGGACAGCTAAAAATTCGAACATCAAAGAAAATCCTCCGAATTAAAGTGATTGCCTCCAACAATACCCTACATAATTATCTCACTGTACCATACGCCTCCTATCTCATACCCATTTTTTTCGGAATTCCATCGCAACCTCTCCTACCATGCAGTATCAATCATTACCCCCTCGCAGATTAATAAGTCAGTGACCCCGAGACATTTTGTAAAAATTTATTTATGTTGGAGTACTGGCAATGATCAGCTTCTTGACTCGTGCCCTAAGTGTCAGTACCTCTCTCACTCAGCCTCCACAGGGTTTTTTTTACAACAGTGACACAGCTAAGAGAAAAAAATCTTTCACAATAATTTTAATTTTCTGTTTGTTATGAAGTTTTTTTTTTAATTGTTTTTTTTTCATTCAACATTTAGTTGATATATACTTTAGTTGAAATTTGGTCCGAAAATTATAATGCACACCAGTGTACCAACACATATAATATGATTTAGTTACATTTTCGTACTTGTATGCCAATATAATAGTGGCTCTATAACAGTTACATTTAACAAATACTTAAGATTAATACATGATTGTGTGCATAAAAAAAAAATATAAAAAAATATAGTTTTATATAAGAACAGAACAATAATAAACATTAACATTAGAATTAAAACGCTTGCTTATTAAAATTACATACGACTTATCAGTCCTCATAATTACACTATAAAAAGTATTCCAGAATACTTGATTTCACCGTACGAAGCCTCGTATACCGTCTATCTGTGCGTGTATATATTCTCAAGCATAGATTGGAATTATTTAAAAAATCACTTATAAATTATAATAATTATGGAAGTAATTTTTCACAAATTTGATTCATTTGGTTCGTTTGCTGTTTAACTTTTTTTTTTTTGCTTTTAATCTTGATTCACATCTGTCAAAGTGATTATCGAAATACTGAGTTACTAGGAGTGAAAGGCATGAGGGGGAGTTTCTTCTGACACCTCTTCCTAATATGGTTTTTGTTTTGAGCGTAGCTCAGGAGATCCCTCATCAGGCTCCTTTTAGGTCTCATCTGATTGTTTCCTGGAACTATTACGATTTTATGACTGTTTAACGAATCATTAATTATATATTTTCAAAACATAAATAAATAAAAAAATACACATCTACAAGAATATTTCCCAAATAAAAAGAGCTATAAATTCCCCTAACATATCGGATATTAATAGAGTAAAGACAGCCCATCTAATGGTGGAGAGAGGATAAGCCACGGCCTATTAGTCTGCAGTTGGTGAAAGAGATTAATTCCGCGAGATCTCGAGACCGACGCCTTATCGGGCATCTCCTACATCCGCGCTGCATACATTGAGACCGCCGACATTTCAATCTGAACTTTCACCTCTGTTATCGATGCTTATTCGTATAATTTATCGATAATGGGTCGATATTGTAATTGGTCGATCCACGATACTTTCGCATTATACTCCCTTTAGTACGGGAAGATACAATCAATAACGGTCTATATCGCACGCAGCTTGTGTTATACGTAAGTGAAGAGCAAGCATAAGTTCTTAATCTGATTCATGCAAGCAATACGAAATTATATGTAGACGAAAATGCCGACAACTGCACATTCTTTACTAAAAAGCATCACAACACGCAAGCTTACTGACCATCTGACCGGATAGTGAACATATGCTAACGGTACCACAGGACTGGGGGAAGTGAAAGAATGGAATAGAGAGCAAGTCGTGATCATACAGAAGATACATATCTATATGGCCTATGGTTATGATGATATAGTACCTGCTAATGCAGATCTGCTTTAGGAGGCTGTGAACTGAAATAGTTTGTTAAAATCTCGTTAATAATTCGGATACCTAAGGAAAGTAGTTGAAACTGCGAACTGATATTAATTGTTGCATACAATATTAAAGTGTTATTAAAACTACCAGTTGCTTTTATATAATACTGTTGTCAAATTTTCTTTCCGAGCAACACCATCTGATCTAGTGCGTGTCAAAATGTTACATGTCCAAATTCTAATGTCCAAGCGGCAATTAAATAAAAAAAAAAATTATTTAATGATAATGAGTTAAATTAATGATAAGAAAACTTTCGGTAAGTTTTCGATCTGAACAACACCAACATAGGTAGAGCTTGTCAAAATTTTTTTTCATTCAAACCAAAATAGCTCCCAAGCGGTAGGTTCTAGTGACAAACGATACAAAACAAAAAATATTCTCGGTTAAATTTCTGACTAGGAAGCTGCCATCAAATTTTCGATTCGCACAAAACCAACAGCGCTAGAGCAAGCCCCAACAATGAAGCAAATAAGGCATACGTGTTTTTTTTTTTTGTTTGTTTTTTTTTAATTCCAATCATTACAGCTTCAAAATTAAATTTAGGTTAAAAAAAGTATTGACAAATTTTCGATCCGAGCAACAACAGAGCTTGTCAAATTGTTACATTTTTGACTGTGAAAATAACGTTGCACCAAAAATGTGTATAACTCCAACCAAAAGGCATATCTATGTCAAAAAATCAATTTTAAATACGTGGAAAATAAAGTTACATTAGAAAAAGTAGAAAATACTTGAAAGTAATATTTAGCATCTAATGGAACGTTAATTTTCATGCAATCAAATACGGATGATAATTTAATTAGTTGCAATACTTGCAATTTTGTTTGTGATAACTAATTGCTACTAGGAAATAAAACTCTTTTAGTATTTTCAAGCTTTCTCCAAACCTTGATATGTAAGCCGTTTATGGCAAAGTCTCAGGCATTCAGCATTCTCTTAATTTCAGATTAGAGGGTTTGCTTTCGGTCCAGGTGGGTTGAAATTTATTTCGTGATGGATCCATGTAATATATTTCTACGTTCCTACTCTTGCTAGAACAAGTTGATAACCTGTAGGATAACTTACCAATCCTGAACTAAAGAAGAAGTTAAGGACAACAGGCCTGAATAAACAAAATAAAACTTGATAAATTGAACCTTAGTCTTCTCAATGTGATGTTCAGGACAATGTTTCAAGAATAGGCTTATAAACGCTTGTTGGTGTAAATTATTGCGAAGCTAACACTCTTTAAATTTAGCTATTTTTTCTTTCGTTCATAAACACTGTTTCTCGCATTTTTAAGCAATTATTTTTCGATTCGCTATTTGTAACTCTGTAGTATCGTTTACTCTCCAGATCAATCACATGAATGACCACAAGCGAATCAAAAGGAAACGTTTAAGCTAGAAAGTATTCTGAGTATAAAAGTGAGAACCAGACTCTCTATTGTTACAGGGGATATAAACACCGGCAGGGACAGCGTATGTTATCCTGGACCCATCCATTAGGTAGACAGGCCTGCTATTTACCTGTAGTCATCAGTGTTTAGAGAGGATTGCTGGGCTTTCTTTGTAGAGAATGGCGCTGCTTGACGAGTATACCTCACGTAAAACTGACCCCAGCCATCCATCACTCTTCTAGAGGGGGGGGGAATGTTTATTTATATGGAAACACTATTATAATTATAATTTTTTTGCGGATTAGATCAGTTTTGAAAAATAAAAAGTAGATATATAGGTCAAGTGCGGAAATATAGTTAATTCAAATGAAAGCATAGTGAATTCAAATAAATTTTACATTAATCACCGAAGTTAAAAGTAGTAGGGTGACATCCGAAAAAATAATGTCACGCTTATTTAAACGACGAGTCTTTAAGTGAAAAATAAAAAATAATCCTGTAAATATACAGTACAATACAATACATCCACCGTTGCAGCTTCTCTCACTCTCATAAGAAAGGACTTTTAACTAATGATTGAACTTTTATTTAAATGTAAAAAATTGTATTGTTGATAGCTTGCAAAAAGGATAAAAATGAATCCATAAGACATCCGCATAAATTACATTTCGAGTTTTGTCTCCCGATGTTACGACAATGATTTGGTTGTTACGGTATCCAATTTTGAAATTGGTACACATAATGAGAGAAACAGTCAAATATCTAGTAAAACGTTTCTGTAAGTCCCTCCTGACGTTTTTTTAATTTGTAATAGCAAAAAAAAAACAACTTTATTCGTATGAATTGAAATGTTAGATTAGTAAAGATTATGGGGATTTTTCGAACAAATGTGACTTCTAAAGTCGCTAGTCCAGTGAGAATTATAGCCTCGATAATTTTCCAGTTATCGTTGTATTTTTCAACCTAGTACTATTTCACAGAGTAGTTGGTTGAGGATCACATAAAAACAAGAGAGTTGTGGGATTAAATATTTCTTTCATTTCATGTTCATATTATTATTCAAAATGCATACATTTTATTAATTATGCTAAACTTTTACTCTCCTCTCGAGGAGATAATATCACAGAATTTCTAATCTATAATAATAGAAAAACGACATAAAATCCGTTACTGACAGTTTAATAATTTTCTAAATCTCTTGAGCATTATGAAATGTGTCTATTTTGTTGTTAAGTTCCTACGTGTGTTTCCCGTAGAAATTTTTTTCAGAGTTGTGACGAACCGATGCCTGAACATAGTGTTTAAAATTTGAAGTGAAATAAGCGTGTTAAATACGTTGAAAAATAAATTCTCGTCGAAAATAGATATTATTTAGAAAGCAGAAATAATTTTATCTCCGAAAATCATAAGAGAAAGTCACGCGCTTTGCCGGCAACTAAGAGCGGACAGAAATTGAAATACATTCTAAACATAAATATATAAATATAAAATTTCAACATAGTGGTAATCCTTTGTAGTATGATTTAATTAATTTATAATTAGTAATAATGAAATTTCAAAAATGTTCAAATAATGTATATATTACATTTATATTGCCTGCAGAGTAGAGTAACTATTAGAAGAGTTAATACATTTTTATGGTTCCTCTTGCAGGATACATATAAAATAATTATATAATCTAATGATGTAAATATATACATTTGAATAAAAAAATAATCGATGTGGACTTATTTTATACATTAGTTTTTACAACATGATTAGTTATTGCCGTTAAATGTAACTATCGTGATTATCAAATAAAAATATTTTCTTTTTTATGATGAAAAAATATTAGATCCATTACCAATCATTACCCTTTAACATATATGAAGCGTAGTGAATAAAAATTATTAATTTTTTTTGTTAAATTTAAAATTCAGTATGAGGCAGACTTGTCTCATTGTGTGTTAGCAGAACCCATTCTAAAATAGAACTTCATATTTATTTTTAGCCTAACAAATTTTCCTGTCATTACATTTTATAATGGATAAATATATGTATAAATTATTTCAATAAACTATTTTATTATTGTTGATTCAGTGACTGAAAAAAATGAAAAGAAAAATTCAGAGGTTTTGAGATATGCCTCCTTCATACTGGATGTGCGATATATTTCCTTATAATAAGTTGTTGGTAGGTGGGGTATGCAGTCATAGTTACACAGCAATTAAAAATAAATTTTTATTTATTACGCCGACATTTCGACGCGCATTGCAAGCCTTCATCAGGGTTTTAGGAAGAGAGATGGACAAAAACTGAGAGATGACTCATCTGCCTACATCTTAAAATACTTCTGACAACTAATACCCCATCTATATTCCCCTATTACTACGATTGATGAATATTTTCTACTTCTTTTGGGTATTTTTAATAGAAGACTAGTTTAACATGTTGATAATTCATAATCCGTTCTAAAAATACGCAAATTCAAAACATGAACAATTTGTTACACAGATTATATATATATATATATATATATATATATATATATATATATATATATATATATATATATATATATATATATATTAAATTTTAAAAATGTCAACAATTTTAGGAGGAATAATAATAAATTAACCATGTTGATACTTACTTAAGAAGGAAAAATGGATGGGTTTCTAAAAAATATCAGGACCTTGAATAAGGACTTTTAAGAGACGTAGAGGTGTGTGTTTTTTATTTATTTGGTATTTAGTATGTTAACGAGTGGCGTTTAGTATGTTGATTAAATTATGAAAATTCTTTATGTGAAAAGATGGCGTAATGGTGGCTGAAAAAACTTAATGGGAAAACATGAAGATGGGTCAAACCATAGAACACATTAATTTAACTGTTGATTATTAAAAATCATGTAAGTAATAGCAAATAAAATGTTAGTTTTCTCTCATTTATTTCATAAATTCATTTATGTTTCTATACATTTGTTATCTATTTTTTTTTTTTTTTTTTTTTTTTTTTTAAATGTATGAATTTTACAGATCAAATAAATTCAGAGGATATAAACCAATCAATGTATTAAAAAATGGTTTAACTATTCTAAATGTAATGTTTTTATTTAATCAATTTTCAGTCGCAATAGCAATGCACACATCAAGCGAAAGCGATATTTCTATTTTTTTATTTTTTTTTCTAAAATAGAATCTCTTGGACCAAAAAATAAATAAATAAATATACAGGTATACACGAAAATAACTTACTTAAAAATATTTATTATTTATGCAGTGTTCCAAATTCTAACAGTTATATAACACATAAATCAAATTTATTCTAATACTAATGAATTAATTACATGTTACTACCAACCAAACAGTTTCTTCTGATCGATATGCAAAATATGTTTTTTTGCTAGCTCAATTTCGATTCATTACAGAGATCGATGCCAATTAAATCGATAGTAGATCAAAGTAGCACCGCTTCCTGCCAGTCGAATGCCAATAAAAGTCTCTTTAGTATTTTCCTTTCTAAGATCCTACGCCGATTTGGGTCAGTCATGTGATGAAAAGGTGCGGTGTGTTTCGACACGGTGGCTCAGGAACGTAGGTCGTATTTAGATAATTATGTTGAGTTGTGTAACATTGGGATTTGTCATTTCATAATTTTTAAAACCTTCGTGCCCCGAAGTGATGAGCCGCTGTCGTTATTAAGTTAGTTTATTAATTCGAGTTCAATTCGACAGGAAGGGATCCTATATCAATTATAAAGCTCTTAAAATAAGTGCCATTTTCAATCATTGTTAGAATATGAATTTATTATGAGAGAAATGAAAAATAGTATTAAAATAGAAGATTTTTTGGTTTAAATAAATAAATTAAACAATAGAGCCCTTAGGAATAAAAAAATTGGGTTACCCTTATGTATTCACTTCCGTAGCTTCTCATACACCAAAATGTTCACTCTATAATCTTCCTTATTTTACATTAATTTACATTTTTGATATCTTTCTTTTGGCTCTAACCTTATTTTTGAATTTGAAGTTTGTTTTTTTGTTTTTTTTTATAATCCTTGTAAATAATATGTTATTATTATTAATTTCTATTAAGATTTTCCGTTATTCATTATCAAAATTATAAATATTGCAGCCAGGTCACCACAGTACATTTTAATTATTCTTCAGGGGCGAAGGGTACCGAATAAAGTTTATTTTAAATTATTCATTCTTTCCTTCAGATTTACTTGATCTGTTAGGATTTAAATCTGTTGGAATTTATTATTTTTTAAATCATTATGTAACTGTAATGAACAAATTTTAATAAAACTCAATAATCAGGTTAGAGACGTGGCCAACTCTATTGCTAAATAATAGCATAAAATTTATGTGTGAAATTTTAAGAACTCTATCAACAACCTTCAAGTAAAACTTTGTCCGTCAAGTGTAGTTCTTGACGGAGGTATGGGTTTCGACAAAAGCAGATTAGAAACGACTCATAGCATTCGAGTGCACTGCCCTTAGAATGATCTTTGGACTAACTTTGAAAAAGGATTAAGACTTGGGAACTATTCAACCTCTTTAAGTACTCAGATGTTATCAAGATAGCAAAACAGGCGGTAAGTAGGGGAGATCACGTAGCATATATGCATCTTTCATTGCTTTCGTTGATTCCAAAGTAAATTTCATGATACAAGAAGAGTAGAACTCAATACAAAGTGGAAAGAAGTTGTGCCCGAACTGCACAAGATAGAAATAACTGGTAAAGGCTGTTGTAAGTGGACTGAACTTAGAGAAAAGTTGTTGCCCCAAATAATAATCATAATAATTTTAAACATATAAAAAAACAGATGAACCAAAGCTGAAGATGGTTGGACTCACCTTAGTTCAAAAACCACATTACGGGAGAAGACAAAAAATGAAAATAAAAAATAAAATAATAATAATAATTAATAGTAATTAAACTGCCGATTGATATTATCACCACAAAAAAAGGAATTAAGTTATATATCAAACAGTATAGATTAATGGAAAAGAATATGATCAGGGATGCAGTCAAAGAGGAACACCACATCTAAGTAGAAATACCTTAATACGTGCCAATGTTTCGACCTGCCTTGCAGGTCTTCTTCAGGGCCACCGAACCACACTGGTGAGGATAGTATCTATACTATGATCAGTCATCGTACTATTAATTAACTTTGAATTTTTTAAAGGTTAAAAGAACCAAGTATATTCCCACATTTTGAAAATGAAAATAATCATGAAATAAATAAAACAATATAATTTTTGTGAATAATGTAATTATCTATAAATTTTTAATAACTAATAAATAGTAAATAACAAAAATAAAATAACTTCTTTCCTCAATGCTAAAAATTATTGTATGAAATAAAATACCTCGGAAGACAGTTTTTTGGTACCTGTTTTATTTATTATCTATTTTTTAATTCAAATTTTCATTAAAATTATTATTTTTTTTCCTGAGGTGAGGGAAATATTTTATGTAATTAATGTGATCTGTCAACAGGTGATGCTGAACTATTAAAATGCCAAACATTAAAAGAAAAATATTAAAAAAAAAAAAAAAAAAAATCAAAATATTAATACAAAAAAGTCATCTATAAAAAATAAACAATTAAAAATTAATTTATAAAATATTTATTGCGAATATCATTCATTTTTCGGAACAAAATTATTACATACATTGACGGTCAGAAGTTTGAGACCAACCCGCTATCAATAAATTTAAAAGTTTGATATTCAGAGTATAATAAATATAACCGAAGAATAAATGAAATAGATAATAGTTGAGGCCATGACTTTTAAAGTTCATCAGCCTTTACGTCAAAAAATTAAAATTAAGTTAGCAATACATAATTTAAAACAAACTGTTGTTTCATATTTATACTAACAATTTCGAAATTTGAGTTAAAAATCAAAAAAGGAAAATCTTCTAGAGGTGTTAAATGAAGGCAACACGATTTTTTGTCGAGACATTTCAAATTAATTCAGATTTTTATCAAATAAGTCCTTTTTTTCCTACGTGGAATATTTCTGAATCTATGTATTGTGGAGAAAAATTCAAAAGATTAAGAAAGAGCTTTTACTTGTAAATAAAAAAAAAATACACACAGAGATATAAATAAAGAGAGAGATGGTAGGTGATATTAAACTTTTAAATTTACATATTTTGGCTCTGGGTGGTATCAAAAATTTGACCATCACAGTAACTGTGTGTCAAATTTTATTTTAGTTCAATTGAAAATAATTAGACAGTTGCATTCTATTCTACCCCCTATATATTTAGAAAATTTATAAGACAAATAAATCTATAATAAATATTAAAACATAAAGGTCTTTGGTTCAAATCTTACCAGGGTGGGTTATAATTTATTTAGTGGCGGACCCTTATAATGGATCTTGACCCACACTGGCTAAAATAGTTTGGTAACATGTAAGATAACCCATCCTAGTTAAAGTACATAAAAAATTTCCTCCTAATAAAAAAAACAAAACAAAAACAGCAGATGAAGTACAAGAATAATGTTTTTTTTACATTAAAGCTCGGCCATACCGAATAGCTGTAATTAGCTAATACCTCAATGTAACTAATACCTAACAGGCATAAAATATGCCGAAATGAAAGACAAATCGAGTGTACTAATCGATACTGAGAGTTGGATACGATAGCGAATCGAATGGGATAGCTGGAGATGAAGACCACTTAACCTCAGGGCACGCGTGCCACAGTGAAAGTGACTCGGGCACACTTCATGATAAGTGTTCGAGAAAGTTTGCCCACTCCGGCCAAATCCCTCTCCTTATTAAGGAATAAACAAGAATTTTTATATTTTATAAGAAAACATAACGCATATATTATTTTCCGATATATCTCTTCTCCTCCAACTTTCAAATGTTACAATATAAATCGGACGTATTTGAAGAAAAATTTCGATGGCATCTATACAGTGTGATGAAAAACGCCGCAGACCTTACCTTTCTATTCCAACCGTTGCAGACATACTTCAATAATTCATAGAACTTTTTGGGGAAACCACTTTTTTTGTCATATAAGCTGTAATATCTCCACTTTTTTTAAACATAGTTCAAATTTTGAACACATTTTGGGATTTAGCATTAAATTACCTATAAAAGCAAAGTACATGTAGCCTTGAAGTTTACAAACTTGGGACCTAAAGAACAGCTTGATCTTCACCTTATTTAGGGAAACTACAACGTCTTATAATACTGCAACGCTAAGCATTTTCCGATAAAAAAATATCCACAGGACTACAAATCTTACATGAGAATTTAAACAGCATTCATATGGTATGATCAAATTAATGATTCATTATCGATTTTATGGAGAAATTTACATTTAAAACCGAAAAAAACACGGTGTTTTCATTTGTCATAAAAATTAGTTGTGTAAATAAGATATTATGATAATAGCTTAATGGAAATATGTATTTTAAACATAATAAACTCTTCAATGGAATAAAAAGCAAAAAAAAAAAAATATATTTATTGTTTAATTGAAAATAAAAGAAAACTGTTATTAAAGCGACACTAGATCAAAGGATTTTATGTTATTTCATTTATTTTATTATTATTATTATTATTTAGGATTTATATTATTAGATTTTCAATGTAAGGTTTAAAATCAAATGATAATGAACATAGACCTCAATTTTGTGGTTGGCTTCTGAATTCAGATGATATTGAAGGATTTTACTTTCATTTTTGTGATAAAATTTATTATGAAATAAATAAATATGTTTTTCGATATATCTGTCAGAATCCATCGGTATGTTCAATATAGATGCAAAGTTTTTTTTATTTTGTGCTATGAATTATTATCCTATTTGGAAAGTGTTATGATTTTAAAAGAAGTGATATTGTGAACTGATATTATTTTTGGTTTCTATGCGGTAGCCAACTTCTTAATTCTTCCTTATAGGAGAGACTTTTGTCAAAATATCGATGCCAATAAAACATATTGAGTACCATATTCTACTACTTCATTTTAGATAAAATTACCATAATCCGTTGAAGTGTCTGGTACCTATTTCTCAAAATGTTTGTGTTCCAGATACTCAAAATGTTTACTACTGAAATTCAATCCATTAAAGTCTTAAGACTTGAAGAAACCAAAGCGGCTCAGAGATTATTTTCATAGTTCATTTATGTGTCATTTTCTTTCCTATGGGAGTAAGGGAAAACTTTGCATATTAAGAAAGATACAATTGGGTTACTGATGCCAATTGATTCTCAATTTGACACTGATCGAGAAGAGATGCGAGAAGGTAAGAAATCGTCTAAGAAATATTATTGAAAAGTTTTCATCACCACCATAAATTTTATTAAATAATTTTAGCTTAGTTAACAAAAAGAACAAAAAAAATGTATTTTTTTCATTATAGTTTAATATGATTGGAAAATATATTCGCGATAGTAAACTGGGATTAAATTAATTTTGATTAAGGAATTTTGATCAGTGTATGTACCGAAAGTGCGTGTGCCAAAAAAAAAAAATACCTCACAGAAATCGAATACTTTATGAAAGCATATAAATTTCATAAACCGCTACATAGACAACGGTGTAAATCGCCAACATAACAGCGACTATAAATAAAAAGTGACAGGGGGAACCTGGAGAATAAAGAGGCTGTGCGGAATGTTGTGTATAACTGAATATCAATAGATTACAGATGGTTGTGTATGTAAAGTAAGTCGTCACAGCTGCGGACGGTGAAGATGGATGGGTAGTGGATGGAAACGTTGGCAGCCTCTCCATTTGTTTACCTCTTCAGGTGTTTGACAAGAATCTACTTCACCCATTATAATGCCCTATAGGGCAACCACCTACTCCCATTTTCTCTCATCTTTTAAAAGACGTTGTACAGTGCTTAATCGATCAGTCAAATAACGTCTATATAATAGCAATAACAATAAACTTTAAAAATGTACAATTATTATAAAGAGGTCCGGTGTAATAAATTTTATTTAAAAATATCGGTTTGTTTATTGCATCCGCTTAAGATTTATGTTATTTAACTCAAGCGGTGATTCAGTCATTTTTTTATATATAAAAAATTAACTAAAAATGCCCCAAGACATTCTTTTCAGAAATTCTAAAATATCAGTGTTATTTCTAAAATAAAAATAAAGATAAAAAATAAATTTTTTCTCTAAATATATTTTTTTACCGGTTTATGCTGGTTATGGTGATTATGAATTGCATACTTCATTTCCGATTCACTTTTTTTTTTCTAGTCAGACATTAAATCATAAATTATTATTAGATTAAAGTTAATTTTAATTAGAACATTGTTTGTTTATTTTTATTAAAACAACCACTCAGACTTTTATTGCGATATTTATTAACACAATAATTTAGAAAAAATATTCATGAAATGAACTTGAAAGAAAATCAATAAGGTAACATCGTTTAGGGAAGGAAATATGAAAATAAATCATTTGTTAAGATTTTTTTTAAATATTGTGAACTAAAAAAATTATAATAAAAAATTAAATTTCTCTCTGACTGGCAAAAACAATAGATCATGGATATGCCATTCCATAATCTAACGATTTTCACAATTTAGATTTTAGAATTAAAAGGATCAAATTACTTGAATTAATAATTAAATTAAATTAACGATTAATCATAATTCGAAGTCAACAAAGTCGAGAGAAGGTAATCGTTTCAAATATGCCGTTTTCCATTTAAACAAATAAAACTGCTAAATGTTATGCTACATAACAACATATATTTTCTATTCAACCTTTTATAGGAAAACTGTCGGCAAATTTCCGGTCCAAGGAACACTAACAGAGCTAATGCTTGTCAAAATGTTACATTTTTGAGTGTGAAAAAACCGTTACAAAGCAACTTTTTTCATTCAAACCAATATTGCTCATAAACGGTAGGTCTCAGCAACAAATATTATGTAATAAAAAAAACTTTCCATTAAATTTATGTTTATAAAACAATCTTCAGTTTTTCAGACCGAGCAACACCAACAGCGCTGTGTCAGTTCTCCAACACTTAAAAAATATGGGCAAAGGCTACTTTTTTCATTCAAACCATTATAGCTTCCAAACGGTAGGTCCTAGTGACAAATGCTATATAACAAAAATATCTTCTGTTAAATTTCTCATCTGTAACTTTCCGTCAAATTTTTGATCCGAGCAACACCAAAAGAGCTAGAGCGTGCCGAAATGTTGCATTTTTCAGCGTGGAAAAAACGTTACCCCAAAAAAGGATATAGAACCCCCAACCAAAATACATATCCACGCCAAAAACTAATTGCAACTTCAATAGTAAACTCTGTATTACTTACTTATCATACGTACTTTACCGAAAATGATATTTAGTTTAAGCGATTCCCCCGTTGGTTCGGAAAATATTTCAAAGGTCGAGAGACCCCCAGTCGTGTTCCAATGATAGAACGGAAGTCGCTATGAATAAACTGAGGGGAAGTCTCGCCGACAGAGAGGAAATAACCGCATCGATTCCAATGTTCATCCTATGCCATGGCATTTTTATTTATTTCACCATTTGCAGAAAGTCATAAAGAGTTAGTAAGTTGTGAATGAACCAAGCATCAAGTAGACTAACAATTAGAGATAGTGAAATTGTTGGATTATTGTGCTGCATGTTAATTTTTGTGCCTAGATAAGAATCATTTGAATACCTTCATGAAATTCCTGTTCGAGTAGGGAGATGGTGTCTTCATGCCGCGTCATTTTCTTAAAGTCTCCATTCCCTGCAACATGGCGTAATGTCCAGGTTATTCAAGATCCGTCTTGGTTAATATTGCATAATAATTTGTGAAAAACTTTTTGGTGGATTTAATATTATCGCTTTTGTATTGAATAGTTGGTGAGTAGACTGTCATTGAAATCAAAATACGTACAAATTTACATTCCATTTTGGTGTGGTGAAACATTAGTAAAAATAGTAAGCTGCTAAATAATAATGAAGAAGTGAAAATTGAAAGAAATGTATCATATTTATTTATTTGTTATCCTTTTTAAAAAATTGAATACTGTTGAAAATCATAAATAAAAAAACAAAACAGATTTATGTTAAAAAAAAAAAAAAATTAGGAGTGCTTAAAACACAACAATAATAATTATTTAATTAAATAATTTAAAAAAAAACATACGGATAATGAATAAATAGTTTTACTAGTTAAAAGAAATAGCCAAGGAAGTCGTGAGATACCCCGTAAATTATATACGAAACAATAGTTTAAAAAACTATGTCTAGGTCTTTAAAATCTATCTGGTTTTGAAAAAAGAAACAAATTAAGTTAATTTTTTGTTCTATATTTCCTTTTATACGAAAAATCGACATAACTTTTAAAATGAATAGCTGAATTAAAAAAAAAAAAAAAATATATATATATATATATGTGTGTGTGTGTGTGTGTGTGTGTGTGTGTGTGTGTGTATGTATATATATTTATTAAGGTTCAGTCAATAATAAATTATTATAAATATAAATTATATAAATTATTGACTGAACCTCAAGAACCTTAATAAACATTTAATAGTAACAATCAAGAAAATTATTCATATATATATAATTTTGCAAAAGATAATTTTTGCTTCTTTAAAATGATTATAATGTAATATTTTTGCTAATTTGCCAAATTAAAATAATATAAATTTTTTTTACTAAAAATACCATTTTATTGATGTATCATGAATATATTGTGTTAGATAGATAAAAAGGACTTTGCTACATATATTTTTTTTTTACCAAACATTTTTCAGTTAAAAAGAAAATATTACAATAACTTTACTTGAGGTACGAATGATGTTATAGAAGGTTCAACCCTAACAACAGCATTATTTTTTAATCCCACGTAAATATACCACTATAGTAAGACTGCATTGGGCTGCCAAAAGCCGAATAACCTCTTCTTCTACTTCATAAAAATAAAATAAAATAAATAATTAAAAAAAAAAATTAAAAAAGTGATAAAAACACTGTTTCTACAAATGATTTTACTAATATTATTTTTTAAAATCCGATTTATCTTTCAAAACGTTTCAATATGTTTCCTTTAAAAAAAAAAAAAAAAATGTAGAAATGTTCATTTTAATTTTCAGTCTAAACGAGATAGGTTTGATTGATTTTGACTTGAACAAGAAAATTGCGTTGGATTAGTTCCAAAACAATTTTTTTTTTTTTTTTTTTTTTTTTTTTTTTTTTTTTTTACAAAAATTTAAATTTATTATTTTAGTTCAGGGCAGGCAAGTCTGTTGACCGATAGTGTACATAACACCAAAGTCTTTTTTTATTTTATATGATTTTCCTCATCACTTCTAATATTCACAACAGTTAATGATGATGCAAATAAAAATAAAGGTGGGTGTCAAGAATATTCAAGACAATGTGAAAAGCAGTTTGCCTCCAGGCGTCCTCAACACCCACTTATCGACTATATTTAACGATTATCAGTCACAATAGAGCTACGCCTTTTAAAATTAATGCAAAAACAGCTTGATAGATTTTGTTGTAAAATGGAATTCATTAAACTGTTAAAATGCAAAGATCCTAAATAATTAAAAATGTTTAATTATCGTCATAAGTTTGAGAATTGCCGAGCAAATGAAACAAGTCGTTACTCACGAGAAGTAATTTTGAATCAGAAATTAATTTTAATGAGAAAAACAATAAGAGATTCCAACAAAATAAATTTTCAAAAATAATTAAATTATCACATCTAAAGCGAAATTCATTTGTATTTAATATTGTGCCTAATTATATTCAAAATAAATCTATAAATAAAAATATTATTCATAAGTACTTATAATTTCAAATAATTATATTTCTTGAGGAAATATGAGCATGGTAAAAAAAATATAATATTTGTTAAAAAAAAATAAATTAAAAAGGAAGTAAAATATTTGGAATGATTTTTTATTATTACTAAAATAAAAGCAGTTTACAAAATTTATCAGTTATCATCAGCAGTTATCATTAAATCTGGATAAAATATACCTCATTCATATATTAATATATTTTTTTTTTATCATAGAATTTTCATATTTTAGTTGTTATAATAATTAAATAATTCAATGATAATTTCCTGTATCAACTAATAGATGGCAAAAAAAAAGGTTTAAATAAAATTAAGAACTAAAATGTTATTATAAATTTTTACCGCCCTATTAGAAATCTTAGGAAAGATAATTTAAAAAAATAAAATATTAAAATTTAAAAAGTTTATCCGGGCTCGGCCGGGATTTGAACCCGGGACCTCTCGCACCCTAAGCGAGAATCATACCCCTAGACCACCGAGCCAACTAGACGTAAGTCTTCTAATCTAATTATCTATCTTAACTACAAGGAAGAAATCGATATTTATAATCAATTTTAGATCCATGTTGAATGTTATTACAAAATAACGTTGTTAATTTCACTGAATATTATTTGAGTAAAATCATAGAATTACAATCATTTTTATGACGATTCTATGGCCATCATATATAATTGGTTATTTCCCTCTAGGTTTCTATAAAAAGAATAATATCTGAGATAAAAACTTTTATTGAAATATATGTACAATCTGCCTCAGTGAAGGGCAACAGGTAACAGTGAAGATGTATTCATTCATTCAATATATACAAGTACGCATACACACAAAACTAATAATAATAAAAGATAAAAATGAAACAAATAATAAAAATAAAACAAATACAGCTAAATATTTAATAAATAAAAGTATTTCTCCGATTCAAAATGTTTTTTTTTTTTCAATCTAAAAGGTGGTTAAATTTACAATTAGATCCTATACATGAAATTTTTATTATAATTCTTGAAATACACAAGCTATCACGCTGAAAATCACTTACTTTTGTAAAATACATGTTTTTTTGGCACATTATTCGCTATAACTACAAAACCATTTGTCCGATCCAAAATTTAATATTTTTATCTAAAAGCTGGTTAATTTTACTATTAGATCTTATATGTGTAACTTATAATTAATAACGTGAAATACCCACACCAGTCTACTGAACATGTCATAATTTATATATTTTGCCAAAACATACACATTTAGCGTGCTAACTTGGGTGGTTTACAGGATTTAATATAATTTACATATATAGCGTCTGATAGCGAATTTAATCAACTTTGAGATAGAAAAAAGAAATTTGGGATCGAACAAATAAATGTGCCTAAAAACACTTGGATTTTACAACAGTACGTTTTTATTAGCGGGTTGGCATGTACATTTTACGTTGTTTTATTAAACCTTCATTTATAGATTCTTATAGTAAATTTAATCAGCTTTAAGATGAAAAAACATGATGTTGTATCGGACCAATAGTTTCAGAGTTATAGCCAAAAGAGTACGACAAACGTGTTTTCGCGTAGCTGTGGGACTGACGGCAAGTTGTCCAATTTCTCCATTTTTCCCAATAACGTAACTTCGCGAATAATGGTCCGATGTCGGATTTCTTTTTTTCATTATGTAGGTACTTGTTCTAGCTACAATTAATATTCGAAGACTTTCTCCTAAAAAAGCTTTTTTATCGTGTTATAGATAAAAAACAAAAATAACGTTTTTTTGGCGTTTTTTTGTGATTTTGAATATGAAGCCGATGGTTGCCGTGGTAGCAAACTTCAGATTCGGATTCAGCACTCCAAAAAACATAAAGACCCGTAGAGAATAAAAGTTCCGCAGTTTTTTATTCGGTAAACACTTATTTTACTGGACTATTACCGTAACAAAAACCATACACAAAAATCATATCAGGGTTTTCAACATTAGAATATGTATGCGGCATTGTGGCTGATGCTATTCACCCAAAAATATCTGAGTAACTGACTGAAGACTGATTTAGGAATTATAATCCTAGAAGGAAACCAAAATGTAAACAAATAAAATAATGTAAAGGATAACATTAAGTGTTTACATATCTCACTGCCTAGCCTGACGAACAATTTTGTTTTGTTTCTTTTTTTGCGATTTTCTCTAAAACTAAGCAAAAACGAGCAAATCTCTAAAGAACCTTTTGTCTTAGTTTTTCGGTCGTCTATAAGTTCCTGAAGTTTTGCCATTTAAATTCAGGGCACCCTGCATATATATTCATACATTTAGTTGTGCTTCACATTGAAAAAATAAATCGATACATATTCTTTCTTTTCACTCTTTGGCTCCAGAAGCAAATAAAAGAAGTGTTGAAAAATCTTAAATTATATGTCTAGTTTGATAAAATAATATCTTAAGTGGTTAATCCACCTAAACATATCGAGCATTATAGGTGATTAAGTGAAAATGTTAACACTTTAATACATTATTTTTTGTAAACAAAAAGTTATAAAAATTGTTAGAATCATCGATCAATGAGCAAGAATTACGTTTTAGTTTGAGTATATCTTTTTGTCAGTTTATCCAATGTCAAATATGATATTTGTTCTTAGAGTGTTAACCCTTTTTTTAACTATGCATGATTTTATTTTTTATTCAACGAAGTCTATATCATTTTCCAAACTCCAGATATTAAAAACAATTATTATTACTGTGTTTTTTTTTGTTTTTTATCACATCTCAAGGCTCGTTGGACATTTACATATATATAAAGAAATATTTTTTTTTTTTTTTAAATGATAAATCACGAAAACAATGTTGAACGAAATCGGAGTTGGACTACTCGATGTTGCCCTGGTAAAATATAGTTAGAATTGAATTCAAAAATACATTTAATAAAAATATAAATTGGTTAAAATAACATTAATACTACATTTGTACAATTAAAACCATTGCATTTTACATTAAGACTACGTTGTATAAAATAGATAAGGATAGACTAAGAAAATCTCTTAAGACTCACAAAAAAGATACCATCAAGTTCTAAAAGAACCGACGGACGTGCTGTACAGTCAAGATTTAAAGAAACAACTTATCTCTCACGTAGTCGAGCCGGGCTCTTAACAAATGATCTCTTCGCCAAAATAAACCGTTCTGCGCCCGGGTGGTCGGACTAGACAGTATCAGTTTTATAAGGGCGTATTGTATGTATACAGATCGAATCCGGAACGAACGTTCCCCTAAAAAGGAGAATAACTAGATCTTGCAAATCCCAGAACCATACAACACATATCTAATTTTTTTTTTCGGGGTTCCCAGAGGTTCTCTGCTACCTCACTCGTATTCTGAAATTGGGTGGCCTCATCCTTATTTCTGACGTCAATTCCTAGGTCCATTCACATTTCAATGCTTAAAATTCACATATAATCATGAACTTCTTACTCTGCACCACTCCATCCACCTCTTGAAAACAAGAATCCAACCCATCAACCTGTAAAGTCCTGCGTACAGGACTGCATCCTCTATAAATTCTTTATCATCAGCGCTTCCTCTTCATGATATTCATTGCCCTTTTCAAATCTAAAATGCTCCATCCTAACTTCCGTTAAACATCATCTATTTTTTTATCTCCTGAATTTTCAATCTTCCGAGCAGTAATAATATGAATATTTATGTTATTGATACAATTATTAATCAACTATCATAGCCAGACGATTACCCTAGTATTCCAGTCAATAAACACATTATAGAGTGCATGAAATATGCGATAATATTTGACTTCATAGCTTCAAATATAAATATAACAAGCGTTCAGAAAATAATAAATTTTGGATCGAACATTAGTTTCGGAGCTATAACCAAAAGAGTACCGACTAACGTGTTTTCGCAGAGAAGTGCGACCCCAGTCAAAGAGAGCTGAAACGAGATGTGTAGAGTGAATGAAATATTTTTACTTCACTAACTTAATTAGAGTAGTTAGAAGGTAAACATAATAAAAGTCTCCGCCCTAGGAGGGTGAGCAAAGGGTGGGGGAGAGGGGAGATGGTCCCAATTTTGATTTTGCCATTTATATCTCGAAAAGGGTGGGCTCTAAAAAAAATATGCTTCATGTCGAAATTAAAGCTAATTAAATTTTATTAATTCCGACGGTTTTCGAGATATCCGTTATTAAAATTGATAATTTTAGAAATAAAAAAAAAATGTTTACCTCACTTTTTGTTAAATATTCGCTTTAAAGCCAGAAGCGTATATATGAAATTAAAGTGCATTTAATGCTCTACAATTGTGATCCTGACATTTTTTCTGAGAAACGATCGTGGAAGGTACAAGGAGCAAAAGTTTAACAAAAAGTGAGGTTAAATATGTTTTTTCAAGAAAATCACCGGTTTTCAACTTATAGAACGTATATCTCTAAAGCCGTTAAAATTTCGTCAAATTTAAATAGATTTAATTTAATTTTTATTTGAAACGTATTTTTTTAGAGTTCACTGTTTTCGAGATATAATCAAAAACCAAAAAAATTGAACTTCTCCCCTTTCCTCCACCATTAGCTCACCCCCCCCCTCCCCCCAGGGAGTTTTAGTATGTTTACCTTCCAACTACTCCTAACGAAGTTATCAAGTCAAAAATTATCGCATATTTTATATACTCTACACCCCTCATTTCAGCACTCATTGACTGCACTATATATATATATATATATATATATATATATATATATATATATATATATATATATATATATATATATATGTATTGTACTTACATTTTATTCTTAGCAGACAAGTTTTCCTAGACTATATTTATTCTAAAAAAAAGTGTAAGACTCAGCGAATAATTACGTTACAAATTCAAAGAAATAGGCTTTAAACTAACCAACCAATTTAAAAATATATTATATAGCTGAAAGTACCCTGCTCCACTACGGTTTAATATCATTAGGATTAAGGACAACTTAAATTAGTAAAAGTTAAGCTTAACGTTGATAATTATTATTATTTAAATAAACCTGAACAATTCCATTCATAGAATAATTTCAATAAGTAAATTTGACAATTTGCAAAAGTTAATTTTATATTATTTTGATAGTCCTCCAGTGAAGCTTCGAGGCAGCACTACCATCTTACCCAGCTCTGATACCAGACCATCAGCTTTTCTTATTATGGCATACTTTAAGTGAATATAGTCTCAACTTCTCAACTTTTTTAAAGAAAGTTTAGTCTTTCTGTTTCTATTTTTGCGTACATATCAAGCATAAATTGGTTTAGGAGATTACGAAATTAAAGTAAATAAGGTTCTTCATCTCCTCGCTCCACTAATATTTAGGTGTAAAAATCAGCTGCAGACACAGTTTTCTTAAGTGATGTATTGGTGTTTGTGTCACGCTGAGGGATGTTAATACTGCACCTTTCTTCTCCATGGTAGAACATGATACGATACTAAAGAGAATCATACACTTGATAGAACTATTGATTCTTATCTGTTTTTTGTCCCTACATCGAACTGGCCTTACATGTCATCAGCAGAGAACATAAGTCTTTTAACCTCCTCTTTAACATAAGTCTTTTAAAAGCTTCTCGTCACGGAAGTAACCTCTGCAGCTACCATGAGTTCACAGAAAGTACCAATATTATAAGGTTTCGACATCGATCGTATTTTTGTTTGTTTACAACTATAAGGAACTTAATCGGTGGTCAAAGTTTGCGGCTTAAAGATCTAACCTATTTTTTAACTTAGCTTATCTCCAAATACCATATGATAATTAATCTTTTATTATTCACTCAATAAAAATTGAAATCTCATTTTTCGCAAATTACCCGCGATCCAGGCCGATTTTTTAAAATTCCTTTCTTAGCGAGCACCTACGGCCCTAGAGGAATCTGCATATCGAATTTTATTCCAATCCGTTCGGTGGTTTCTGAGATTTCGTGTTAAATGAGTGAGTGGTATTTGACAAATATATAATAGATATAAATTCAAAAATATATATATTATTATAATAAATAAATAATCTCAAATACCAGCATTCACACCAAACAGTTATGGGATGATTAAATATAAACATCAAACTACTAAAAAATCAATTATACACTATATTAAAACTTTTATGAGAGGTATAATTATTATTTTAATACTAGTCATCCAATTAATCTTATTACAAAAGACCATTTCATGTGCATCATACATTATATATGTATGATATACATTTTAACGAAATCTCTTATAATAAACTGTTTGAATAACACTCCAAATTTAGATATGAAAATATGCTGAGAAGGTTATACGTTTTAAAATAACCTCATTAAATAAAGAGACGCCACTATACCTACTTAATGAGAATCGGACTTAAAAAATGTATTCTCAAGAATACTGACATCGAACCGATAAATTATAAAACAAAATCAATAAGATACATAAACATAAATTTGACAAAAGGATATATAGATAATTTTCTTCCGGTACTCCGATATTTTCATATCGTAAGGAAGTTTGCAATATAAACTTTATATTTATCAAAAGCTCATCAACAAGCCCGCATGCATTGTTAATGTTCTCAAATCCTCAATAGTTATTAAGTTTAACACTCGATAAAGTTTTTTTTTTTTTTGGTGTGTGTTTTCCTTCCAGCAGTAACCCTGATGGGAGGGATTTTATTTATTTATGTACACAACATACTTAAAAGTATACAATGTACATGCCATTTTTAATTTTGGTTTTGATTATTGTTTTAAATATACATAGTACATGTGTCGAAAGTTAAATATAAGGAATAAACAAGGAAAAAAAAACAAAGAACAAGAACTTATATAATATAAAAATTCAACAAAATCAAGCAACAAACAAAGTTTTATCATCAGATATCCTTAGAAAATATTTAATAGAGAAACATATATGAATGTTTATTGATTGAAAGATATTTCATATTTATATGCTCTATTTTTAGTATGTAATTTTTATGAAATATTTTGAATTCTTCAAATATATTGTTCATCAAACATTGACCATCCACCGGCCAATGCCCTAGTTTCTGTACTGTTTTTTCATGTAGTATAGTTCTGTAGTTAGTGAGTAGTCTGCATTCATGTATGAGGTAGTGTATATTTTGTTCTTGTGTGAAATCACAAGGACATAAGAATGAATCTCTTATTTTGAACCTATAAAAGTAACTGTTTAGTGCCGCATGTCCTGTGATTCCTTGTGTAATGCAGAAGTCACTCTGGCATGAATTATTCAGGTACATGTGTCGACAATAATGAACCATATGATTTCACAGTATTTTGAACAAATCTAACAGAAACACTTCAAAATTAATTACATTTCTGTTATTTTGTTTTTTTCTCTCTATAGATTACGCTATTACTCACAACCAAATTGCAAAGAGTTCTAAATGAAACACCTTTTCCATATTTAATTTAATTTAAATACCTTTAGCATTTTAAATATTCACGATGGACGAAGAAGTAATGGAAGAAGTATCGGAGGAAGATCAACTCGAAGAGGAAGAAAACGATGAAAAGGTGAAGCATAAAAAAAAGAGACCGAACTGGGGCTATAATACAGGTGAAAAAATATTTTATCAGGATAATCTAAGATTCAAACCATTCACAACTGCTGTTACAGAACAAGAAAAATATGCAGATGCTATTGCGTTGACCGGAAATCTATACCAAAAGCAGTTTATGGAACTCTTGTCTCAAAGAGTATGGATTATGAGATATTACGAAAAACCTTTTCATGAGTACTGTGTTCAGGGAATGTTTCTCAAAGGAATAAACTCCATCGAGATGACTGATATTGATGTCAACTACGATCTAATTTACCACATTGTCGAAAATGTGCAGATTTTAGGTAACATCACATTATTGAGGTTTAGAAATTGTAATTTAATGGATGAAGAACTAAAAATTTTGTGCCCCAGGTTAGCCGACGCCTATGTGTTACATGACTTAGATCTCAGTCACAATCATATAGGTGATGATGGACTATTCTTGATCGTCAAAAACTTACAAAATTGCGCTTCACTGAGGAGATTAAATCTATTTGATACAGGAATTACTCCCGTCGGACTCGAGAAGTTTGGGAATGTATATGCTAAACAGAGGATACTTTTAACAAAACTAAATATTGGAAGTAATCCGCTGAATAATGCGAACAGTGTCAGAAAATTCTTATCAGGAATCGTCAAAAGGTCGGCTCCCTTGCAGGATCTTCTCATGGCAAATTGCACCCTCCAAGGAGCCGAAATGGCATCTAACTTTGAAGCAAGTTTATCGTTATCCGACCATCTTAGGTACCTTGACGTCAGCTTTAATCTCTTTTCCTCAGAAGAGGAACTGTTATCTTTAATCACATTGTTTGCTCGGTCCGCTTCCCTCAAAGAGTTGGTTCTCAATTTCAATCCTATCTGCGATAATGTTTTGACTTCGATGCTTGATACTTTATTTGAATATCCCGAGTTGGAACCTCGTAAGAGCCTCTATTTGGAAAATATGACCATGCCACAATTATATTTTAAGGAAAAGTGGAATTCATTTAACCGAACTGATCTGAAAATAACATCAGCTGGGGTAAGGAGGATTAAAGTCCCCAAGACGGATTCGTACAAGTGCAAGTTGGTTAAAAGGTTTAATTTTCTTTACAAGAAGCGCAAACCCAAAAGAGATATAGTGGTATCTAGTTTGACAGAAAATCTTCCGAAATCCTTAAAAAAAATTAAGGTTGATGATTTTAAAGATGCTCTGATGGCAATAGGAAAGATTGACTTCTTGCTGATCCAGGAAATCGTAAATGAGTTCTCTGGGGGAGGTTCGAGAGCAAATGTCAAAGAGTTTGTCGATATTTACAACGAGTTATATCCTCCCAAGCCGAAGACTCCCAAGAAGGCGGCTGTTGATAAGAATAAGAAGAAGAAGAGATCGACAAATTCTGGAAGGTTATCAGAAGCCGTTGCTCCTCCACCCGAGCAAGTAACTAATGAACAATAAGTAGTATTTTTGAATGACTATACTTTTTGAGTGCTATATCCAGTCACGCGGTGTTTTGTTCCATAACTAATGCTGCCTTTTAACATTATGAAAAGTTTATTTGTATATCCATAATTAAAATTAGAATTATCTAGGAATGGTTTCCAGCAAAGACTACAAAAACGATCTGACACCCAATTTCACATAGTTTATTCAAGTTTAGATAAATAAATAAAATAGAATAATTATTGGATTTTCAGCCTTGAAACTTGACTGTTCAAGCACAGATCAAGGAATTAGATGCTACAGGTGCTCTTCATGGTACAGGTTTGGTCTGATGAATTTTATAATACTTGGCTCAATGATTCTTCTAATATGAAGACTCTAATTATATTGAGCTAGCTCGCAAAAAAAGTCCTATTCAAAGAAAAATACTCAAAGCTCTAAACAAGGAATTGGTCTTGACTTTTTTAAGAAAGAATCATGAAAGAGTGACCCATGGATATTTAATATCTTTTGATTCCGCACTGAAAGAAATATCTGTGGAGCTCCTGCTTGATTGGGTTTTCAGAAGACAAATATAACAGGAAGTATTCTCATAGGCATTACTTAAGAGATACAAAAACACATCCTAATCAGTCATAGATTATAAAAAAAATATTTTAATATATTTGCCTAACTACCAAAATACAAATATAAACAAAATAAATATACAATTAATAATTATTAGAAATAAACAAAGTCGAGAGAAAATTGGAGTATCAATCGTGACTTTTTTTCATTCAAACCAATATAGATACTCCTAAACGATAGGTCCTAAGGAAAAATGTTATGTAACAAAAAATATTTTTCATTAAATTTCTGACCTTATTATTTATTATAGTCAGATCTTTTGGATGTTTATTGCAGAATGAGCAGCAGAGTATGCCAATTCCTTACCCAGGTTTCTTGCAGACGGCTAAGACCAAGGGCTACACTTATAACTATTAATCAATAGTTGCTTAATAGATTATCACCTCAAAATGTGGTTCATTTTGGGGATCTCCTATCATAGATTTAAGGTTTTTCTAATCAATCATTTGGCTATGGTTGTCGATGGCTGCTTACCCACTCATTAACTATGTTATAGTGGCTCAACATCGTTTTTATGTTTACCTTTATGTTTATCTATTTCCCAAATTTGCTTATTGTATACACGGCATCCCCTGTCACGGCTTCGCTCTCTCTCATGACTAAAGAACTTAATTTTAACTATTGATAGTAATTAATCGGTCAGAAAGAAAGATAATGGTTTAACTAATACAGATTATTTTTTTTTTTTTTTATCGATAAAAATATTGTATTGAAGTATGCAATTAAACATTATTTTATAATTTTTTCAATGATATTTTCAAGCATAGAAGTAATTGTCAACTTGGCTAAAATTGCACTGATTAGGTGTTTAAAGAATACGTAAAAGCATAATTAGATATCCAATATTTAACATTAATTTATGAGCTATTAATCATAAAAAACAAAGTCAAAAAGCAAAGGATCGACATTTTGATTTGATAAGAATTTCTTATGTGGCAGAAATAATTTCTTTGATTTTATCTGGTTGGATTTAAATTTCTAACCATGAGAATATATGATAATGAGGCAAACCTCGTTTCTGCCGCTCAACATTGTACATTTAAAGTTTTACTATATCAAATTTTACTATTTCTAAAGCTTCCTAGAAATAAGATAATGTAGTTAAAAGTTATCTATACTGCAGAGTGATGCTGACCACATATCGGTCGATTTTCAGACTTCTCAGGGGTCCACATATCACACCATATAAGTCTTTTTCAATAATTTAATAGAGAATAAGTAAATTTAATTATTAATATCAAGCTTTATATAACATCGTACCTTTGTTACCTCTCATGCAGAATGGCGTTCCCCACCTATCAGTCAATTTTCCAACTTCACTGTTATCCAAATATTATCACCTTTTCAATGGAAAATTATTTGAAAATCAGTAGATTTTATTATTTCTAAATCTTCCCAGAAATATAAAGGTGATGTGGTTAAAATTTGGTACAGATTGGCGCAGTAGGTTTTGCGGTTAGTGATCACAAACGAAAAATGGCTATATAGCATTACAGATATTTAAAAAAATAAATAAAAACAAAAAATAAAGATTTATCTATATTAAGATTGCCTCGTTTATGACCTTTGATTATCTGATAAAAATGGAAAACTCCCCCGGCCATTGTTTAATTATGTTGATATTAAAACTCTCTCCATTTTTCCTGTAGTTATATAAGGAATTGACTTAGAATATCAAGTAATTGATTAGTCAATTTTTCTTCTTGTCTTACACCAAAAAGTTAGAGTCGAATGGTGCTATAGTTTATTTGATAGGTCAGCAATTTTAATAGATCGATTCGTTAAATGCGTTGCTGCCGTAAAGCCTTTGCCATCAAGTCATCAAATCATAAGTCATCATCACATGATTTTGAAGATGTAGGATGTCAACATTGTAGTAGGTGGTTGTAGTTTATTTACATTTGGCATATAGTCCCATGTGAATGATGGATTTTTCATATTCAGCATTTAAAATTTTACGATTTTTTTTTTTTTTTAACCAGATTAAAATGAACGATTACTAGCTGACAAGGAGATACGAAAGTAAACACTATAAAATGTATATGATAAAAATTATTATCATAAAAAAATTGATCAATACTAAAAAATCATAGAAAAACATAATTCATCACTAAATAATTAATCATAACATAGGAAAACGGGATTAAAATCACTGAAAAAAAAAATGAACTAATGATTATCTCTTTGAAAATATAAGTATTCCCGGTAATATATATATATATATATATATATATATATATATATATATATATATATATATATATATATATATATATATTTATATGTATATTCTATATTAACTTTTCAGCTATCAGCCGCTGTCAAGCAAAGATCGAAAAAGAAGTAGAAGTTATTTTGTTCCCTAAATAGAAGACTCCGCGTTCTGAAATAGACAATCATTGGATCACTTGAATAGCTGGTCTAAAATTAGCCGTCAGCAATCTTATGTAGCCAGTTTCAAGACTCCCGTAGCTTGTCAAAAAAAATAATATTCAAAATTTTGATTTATTCCAGTTGTATTATACTGTCGCTTTAGAATTTTTGAAGAAATAGTTCATTTCAAGTATTGAGAAAATAAAAAATATTATAAATATAAATAAATAGGGAAATATATACTAATATTGATTTGCCTAAACGTTTTCAATGATACTTTCTAATACCAGTTCGCTAATTATTACTTTTCGACCCACATCCATGTAGTTTCGCAAGTGTTAATTCAAAAACAGGCTGTAATGACAATCGGACACAAGATATAATTATGTCAACACTAGGTGAAATTATACATCAGAGATAATTATTCACCGTTCTCACAAATATCATCTCATTTAGAATTATGATTCATGTTCTTGCATATAGAAATGTTATGCATATTAGAAGGTCCCAAGGCCATCTTCTTTAAAGAAGTCTCGGAGGGTTATCTGGAATATATTGTGAAGCAAGTTGTGATACAATTTTACTATGATAGGATAGGTATCTGGTTTGGGCTAAATCAACACCTTGTGGTACATTGAGATCTTTGTAGATAAGTTAGTTTGTGACAAAGTAAGGAGCATTGAAGATTTTGGTTCGCAAACGAATTGGATGGTTTAGTAGAGGCCCAAAGCTCAAATGTCAAGTAAATGAGTCTCTTGTAATAAATTGGAAAGTTTGAACGTTTGTCTAGTAAATGTTGAAAAAGTCGAAAACGACGAGCCGTTTCTTGTCGTTATAATCTTGTATGTTGGTTCCAAGTAAGTTGTTTACACAAAGTTATGAAATGAAACTTAAGGTATAAAAGACTTTTATTATTGGTAATTTCGAGACAAATATAATATTTGAAATAAAACTATTAAATATTGTTTACATTTATCTATTTGAATTTGGGTAGATCTATTAGTAATGTACATCCACAAATTTATTGGTGTTCGAAACAAATTAAATAAGATTTTTAGAGATTAAATAAGATTAGTCTTATCTAATCTCTCAAAATGAAATCGAAATGTGACGGTGGTTTCACAATTTTCGAATTATGACCTACAAAGAGAAAATTTGGTACTTTTCTTTTCTTTTCTTTTTTTTTTTTCATTTATTGATATTTACAACTGTAAAAATCATATACATTAAGTAAATGTGTTGATAGTGGATACAATGGCATGTAAATAACTTGTGAAGAACTACTCACTAGTAGCACTTCAATAAAATCTACACTAAAAGGTCTCTAGGCCATCTTCTTTTCAAACGCCTCGGAGTATTATCGGGAATGGAGTGGGAAGCAAGTTGGGAGACTAGGGGACTGAAGTGGTTATGGAGCTTGCTATGGAAGGGTAGGTATCTGGTCTGTGCTAAATCAGTAACATAAGGAACATTAAGGTCTTTATGTATAAGTTTATTGGTCACATAGTAAGGAGCATTAAGGATTTTTCGAAGGATTTTGGATTGCAAGGATTGGATACGAGATGAATTGGATGGTTTAGTGGAGCCCCAAAGCTCAATTCCGTACGTCCAAATAGGTCTAATCACAGTCATGTAAATAAGAAATATAAGCCTTATTAAGGTCTGCTAAGTACTCAAAAGTTCTGTGAGTTCTTTCTCCCTCAAAAATTTGGAATCATAATTTCAAAAAACTTTCTAAGATGATCAGTCTATTCCAGATGCATCAGATGTTGGTTTAAAGCTGTTTTTTGGAAATTCAGCTATAAGGCATGTGTCTAAGGTTTATTAATAACAGCTCTTAGAGGAACGAAAATTTCTTCCCTCAAAAAAAAAACAAACAAACATAATTCAAGTGATACGAAATATATCATCTTGAATGTTGGATTAATAAAAAATGAAAGATATATTGGTCCTGGAGTATAATACATATAATACATGGAGAATCTCGAACTACGAAGATCTGTACTCTTTATGTGTTGGCTTTAGGAAGCCAATGTGGTAAGTTTATTTAAGCACGTCACATAAAATGTCTAGGCTATCTAATAAGAATGAAGAGTAGGCCGATCATGAAGACGATAATTGCAGGACCTGGAAGAGGATCTGAGGGTTTTGAGAATCATAAGATGGAAAATAAAGGTAAGAGGCCGATAAGTGTGTTACAACATTGCGAAGGAAGCCGAGACCCGTCGTGGGTCGAAGAGTAAAAGTAAAAGTAAATTTAAGTTAAATTAAATTTATTTAAGCCCCATACTGTTGTATGCCAATTCTATACAACAATATAGAACAAAAAAATATCCTTCAGTTATAATTTAAAACCGAATTGTAAATATAACTTCAATGTAATTAAGTTTGATGCATGGTTTTCAGAACATTTCCAGTCAAATACCATACCCTAATAGTGGTTCTTGCCATATTTTCAGGCATTTAGCTACATACTTTTTTGAAGATGGATACTTGGATGCATTTAGAGAGAGAGAAAGCAAGCAAAGGACTTAAGAGCTTGCGTGAGCCACTTTTAACGGTGCATCCGACCTGCAGTAAAGCAAAACGAGATAGGAAACTTAAATTTCACTATGCCTCTGAGATCTCTGAATATTTAAAAACTACTTCATTTATAGAGGAAGTTTACAAATCATATACATTGCTAAAAACTTGATATGTAAGATAGTTATTTTATCTCATTCGGAAAAATAGAAAAAAATGTGATCATTCACTGAACACTGATCGTTCACATTATAAATACAAAACAATGTTACTTTCATACCTGAAGGTTCATTCCCTCGACAATGTGCAAGCGGAAATGGCCTATTTTTCAGTTGCCATTTCAATACCAGCCGTGAAAGAACGTCTTACTAATGAAAGAAGAACTGAAAATGCAAATTTTTTTTTTTCCGAAGACGATGCCTCATAGTAAAATTAGTGGAAGAATAATTTTCAAAAGAAGCCATTACGTAACTTAGTTTTTCTATCGAGCTGTAAACAGCCTAAAACAATATTTGTATATTCTGTGAAAATGTAAAATACCCACTGAAACTTCTATACCACTGGAGCTGAGGTTCAACAAAAGAGACTTACATGTTCTCGATTAAGTATAGCAGTAGATTAGAAAACACGATGATTTGATTTGATGATTCAAAGTTAATGTGAAGGAGGGGAGGAATCGATAAAAATTGTGTTGGATCTTGAAAAAAATAGATCTACAGTAAGAATAAATAGTGTTCCTAATTCATTCTATAGAAAATTTGTTTCACGAAAACCTCAAATTTTTAAAAATAAGAATAAAATTTTGTGTTTCTTGTTGTGAAGTAATTTCAGTAAATTCCAAAGTGCCCACAAAAAATATCATAGTATCAAAGTTTGTTTTTGCTATAGGTAAGTCATTGGGAAGTAACTTTTATGTTAAATTTTAATCTGTATTGTTTTTTTTTTCTCTTTAAAATCCACACCTCTTGCTTACCCCGTGGCAACGAGCAGATATGATCATGATATACAAGACAACTGACATGAGCTTTAATTAATTTTTACCGAGTATATCCGTCATTTTTTGCCATCTTTGGGTATTTTCGAGGATGTTTCTCCAGACCACGGTTTGTATGAGATTATTGCAGTCCGTAAAGTTTGTAATGAAATCCGTTGTAAAAAGCCTGGATGTGATCTTATGCCATGTTACTGATGTACCAGGGTGATTGTATAATGTTTTAAAATGGAAAGTTTGTATTTTTGGGATGAGTGTTTTTTTAGATATTCAGTAAGTTTGTGAGGCGCACGTCCATAGAGGTTTTAATAAATAAGCCCTAGTGTTTTCTGTTTGATAAGGCTAAGGCGTTTCTTTGGGACCCATGTCATAACAGCCCTAAATCTTGAACAGTATAAGTCTGTTTTAATATTTTAATTTGGATTATTAAACCATAGATTTATGTGTTATTAATTACTTTCACATAAAACAATAACTAAATCTATTTACACCAATTTTAGTCTAATATGAATATCAAAGTTTCATTCTTATTTTTATTGTAATGTAAGATAGTTTCCTATTGACTGAGCACCTTACACAGAAAACTTAAAAAGAAAACAACAGTCCAAGTACAGTTCCACAGTTGTTCTAAACCAAAGGTTCATTCAACCAGTTCAGATTTGGCTCAAGTGGTTGTTGTGTTCATTGGCACTTGTGGCATAATGGCTGAGCCAAAACACTTTACTTTCATCACATACTTTGCTAATTGTTCAATGAAGACAAATTTTCTACAATTATTGCGTTTAGTTATTGCAACAGTTATAAAGTAAATTTAATAAGGTCCGAATTTATTTTGAAATTTCAGCAACAGGACGTGGATGAGCAACCATCAAGACTAAAATAGGTGCATTCCTGATACTGAGCCAGTCAGTTTGACGTCCCCAGTTCTCTGTACTCTCCTGAAAACGCACTAGGAATAGCACAACGGATCCCAGATCGGAAGGTAAGCTGTTTATTGTGTAACTTTAATAAGAAAACTATCCGAAACACGATAAACAGTTCAAATAAACTTCTCAAGAATGAATAGGAATATGGCTATGTTTATGATTTTGACTTTGGCAAGTAGTTTTATATTATTTTTTATTATAAATAGCATTTATATTTATTAGAATTTATTATGTTTTTACTGCAGGGAAGTAAAATATTTATATTTTCTTATTTTATTGAACACAATAGTTTTTGGAACAATTAATACCACGTAGATAATAGAGAATAAGATTCTCTGTTTGCCAAAACCGTTAAGCACCTATTAGGCATACTGTTCATAATGTCACTAATTTCTTAATTAACTTTACTCCATAGATATTGCAATGCAACTCTCAGTTGTGGAAGGCCAATTCAAGAGCCTTCTCTGCAACGCATCCCACATGTGCACAATGGGGTTGAGGTCTTGAAAGAATGGGGGAAGAAGTTGATAAAAAATTCCTCTATGAGGTTTTTTGGCTAGGCCTTTATCCACACAAACGATGCATAATAGTTTATATATAGTTGGTCTTACATCTTACGCCCCTTTGAGACCAATTGTAGCAACAGCCCCCAACGAGCAGCTAAGAAGAATTTTGTGAAGTGAGACACAAAAATACACGGAGTATTGTACGCATCTCCTATTCTTGAAGACTCTTCGGTTCATGCTATCACTATACAAGCATAAACCCGACTCATCACTAAACATGATAACTTTCAGTTGGTGTAATTTTTTAAGTGGTCCCAGGACCATATTCTATGGGACGAACCGCCGTAATAGCCCAAAACTGTTGCTGCAGTCCGTGTCAAAGGGCCATAACATCTACGGTCAAGTTCCTACAATCGATTGAGTGGATAAAGACCAAGACAAAATATCTCATTGAAGAAGAGTTGATCATCAAAGTTCTATAAACATGGGATTTTCCCATACGCCTCTTCATCGCCTCCTGAGCTCAATCTCATTGAGTAAATCTGAAATGAGTTGCAAAAAAGGCTCTTGAATCACCATACACTGCAAGTTGACTCAATAGCTGAGTGCAGTATTTCAATGTCTACGGAGTGAAATTCCTCGAGAAAGTAGCGACATTATGTCTAATAAATGCACACAGGTTCTGTATAACAGAGGACATTTTATACAAGGTATTAATTGTTTCCAAAACTATCATGTTCAATGAATAAATTATGGAACTAATACCTTTTATTCTTTTATTTTTAAGAGATCCTTTCATTAATCCTGCTGTAAAGAAATAATTGCAAATGTATAATAATGCAGTTAATATGAAAAATAATATAAAAACGCAATACAAAGTAAACATATACCAAAAATTGGCAATATCCCAATGATTGTGTTATAGTATAACAATAAAAAATTTAAAATGTCAAAATATTCACCACATTCACCATGTTTTCCATAAAAAAAAGAACATTTATAATTGTTTTATTATTTCTAACCGAAAAAGGTAACACAGAGTTATCCCTATGTTCTTGTGAAAATTTATTTCTTCACCTTTTTTATTCTAATATGGGTAATAGAATACATATTGACCGTTCATAAGATTATATAACAACATTGTTTTTTATATGCCGGGGTGTATAGAAGAAGTAAAGAGTATATCTAAATTTCCTCAAATCAGAAAAAAATAAATAAATAAAAATAAACAAAAACTCATGTTATATTTTCCCTACGGATGTATTGAATTTCAATTGTTCTTTTGGTACATAATTATTGTTGGTAATAACTATATCATAATCACGGTACGCTCTGTGCATAAGGTATATACATAGTTATAAACTTAAAATCAAACTCAAAAACTAAAGTGGATAAATGAGAGAAAGCATGCAAGATTTTTATAACATGTTATACTTGTACAATGAGTCTATGCAGTGCGTTTACTATAAGACACGAAATAAACTTATTACCTTTTATTTCATCCATTGCGTAGAGATATAGACAACTATGATAAACTATCTACTAGCAGATTACATCGGGGTAAGAAGATCAAAAGCTGAGTGGCATTGTCACTAAAGTAGCCCAGGATGTGGCATCACTCCGCCCGTCATCTCGCGTTTCCTTCCACTGCAATTTTAGCCAGTGTCGTTGGGGGCATTTATTGCAATTGCTTTCCCACTCTCATACCAATTGCCTACCAGCCAACCAATTTTATTAATTTACTGAATTCGTTTTGAAACCCAACAAATAAAAAATGGGCATAATATTTCGGTCTTAAGGTATAACGATAAAAAATTGCTAATATTTAGTATTCCACATCATTTATCATCTAAAACAAAAATCATATAAAAGTTAATGCGATTTTTAAGAAGAAAGTACAGACAGAGATTATGTAACAATAGTAAGTAATCACCAAAAAATTCCATTCGAACAACATTATGTCAAATCGACGGCATTATGCAGAAACCATCCAAACCCCAAATTGAAAAAAAATTGAACGAAGTAAAAAGTTCGAACAAAAATAGGCCATTATACGAAATAAGAGACCGAACAAGCTTTATTTACCTTAAAACGCAAGTCAAACGGACCATCAACCATGCTATATGTCATCATTACTGTTTTTAGTTTTAGCAGAAAGCATGCATCCAATTTCATAGTTTTCTGCTTATTCCGAAATAAGTTATTGGCCACCACTCAAATTGGTTGATATAATAATAAATACCATCAAAGGAAACCACATTTTTCACTTTGGACATAACATTTCATTTGTCAGTGCAAACAGAAGACTCGCAACAGTAATTTGTTCTTTCTTTCTAATAGTGGATGTTGTTTGAGGTGTGATTACATTGAAATTGTTGATAGTAATTTAAAACTGATTTTTCTTTATCATGAATGTGAGTAGTAGAACGAATAAAATGGAAGCTATGGCATAGGAAAACACACCATTAACAGAAGAAGTTGAGGTAATTATTACAATATTTATCTTCAGGGTAAAATAATAAATTCGAACCATGAGATACTAATGATTACTTTATTTAATGAATTGGAAGTAATGGATTACTTCTAATCCATTAAAAGTGAACATAATAAAAATGAAGATAAATTTCTTTTTGACTTATGCTAAATTTAATTTTTTGTGAAAAGTTCAGATTTAATTTATTTCAAATTGAATATTCTTGTGGGTTTGTTGGTTACTGCATAACGCCGTCCAAATGATGTTCGCTACAAGGCATTAAAATTTTATCGAAGCTCAAGTGATTAGAAAATTACCGATTTTCATAAATTTCAGATCAAAATAAGTATTATTTATAAGTATTATTAATAAGTAGTATTATTATCTCAGATTTACGTCGGGGTGAAAACACATACTGAATAACTAATGGTACAAGCAGCCCGGAGAGGCATGAACAGAAATAGATAATTTATAAAACAAAAACAAACACAGGAGAAAAAAAAATGACTTATTGAATGGCGCTCTGTCTAGGATATAATGTCACTAGTGGGCCATAGTGACGTCTAAAAGGAGGCATTATTTGAGGGGTTGCTCTCCACCGACAGTTATATTTCCAGGGTAGAAATATAAAAGGTGATTTTTTATTACAGCTGAAATTAGAAATTCAATTTAATTTTAAATTATCGCAAAACAAATTAAATAAAAAAAATATGGTTTGAAAAAACTAGAAAAACACGTTTTATAGCAAACCTAACTAAAAAGCTAAGTGTGGTGAACTATTTACAGCAGTCTTATTATTATCCCAAATCTGAAAAAAAGTTCAAAAAGTTTGGGGTTTTTGCCCACCAAACATTTTCCTCTCATAAAATTTAGTAATTTGATTTTTGATACTTTATTATCAGGACCCATCTAAAACTGTAAAACCTACTTCTTTGCAAGGCAGATCTCCATTTTAGGGGTAATTTAATTAGACTAGTTGAGAACATTAGAACAAAGTTGTGCAATTATTGTATCGCCATTGGTCCTTGAAACGTGTGCAAATTTTGAAGTTAATCAGATAGCTGAAAATTAATGAAAATTAAAAAAAAAAAAATTAATAACAAGACATTAACTTTATAAATGTCTTTATATATTACTTTAAAAAAAAGTATAATTTCAACATTTTTAAACAAACATCTTTGTTTAAAGTTTAAAAAAACAAACTATTTTATGTAATTATGACATTTTGTCCCAAACCTTTGCATAAGCTGTTTATAGTGTCAGGTAGTTTATATGCAAAGTTTTCAATTATTAAGATCAGAAAGGATCGCTCAACAATTGCTTTTGAAGCATCAAGTCAATTTCCCTGTTTTCTCAGGGACATTTCGGATTTTCCTTTATGCAATTCGGTACTGTTATAAAATAAAAATAAATACTTTTTTAAATATTTATTATAGCCAAGATCTATAAGATGAAAGGTTCCATTACATACAGGTGAAGTTAATAAAAGCTTATTAAAAAAAAATAATAATAATAATTAGATAGAAAGTCCCAATTGATTTCCTCAATCTTATAATAATTAACTAGCATAATACCTTAATTTTCACATAGAAAAAATTCACTGAGATATAATTTTACAATAATATTTTTAAATTACTTTTAATTTTTGCCTGATGAGAATATCATATCGAAATGCTTTTGCAACTTCGTATGAAATGCAGAAATTGATTTGCAATTAATTGTTTAAAATAATACAATAAATTTTTTTTAAAAAAATCCTCAAAATCAATAAACAAAAATGAGTTCTTCAGTCCCTAATTTAAATAATAATTTTAATTTTGTTAAAGACATACCACGTTTTAATATTCTATTAGGAAAAATCAGAGTCAAAACATGTAAAAAAAAAAAAAATCTTGTTTATTTAATTCAAAGTTGTAGTAATATTATTCTGGAGTATTATACTGAAGTAATATTCTTCTTGAATATTATTCACCTAAAATAAAAATTATTATTCTGTTGGAAAGTAGTAATCCCGTAGGCGCTCGCCTCACTTCAACAAGTACTGTAGAGCCAAAAATAAAAAGATTAACAGCAATAATCAAATAATTCGCCAGTTTTTTATTCATTTTAACAGGAGTAATACCTACCACACTTTTAGAGCGACTCCCAAACAACTTTTTGACTAGGGGTCTATACAGTTTTGGTGTAGTATTTTTTTAACGCTGAAAAAGGTAAAATATTGACATGCTCTAGATATGTCGGTGTTGCTTGGATCGAAAATTAATGACTGTTTCCAAATTAGAAGTGAAATTGAGAATATTTTTTGTTACATAGCATTTGTCGCTAGAACCAAACGTTTTGGAGCTGCATTAGTTTGAATGAAAAAAGTATATTTTTTTATGATCACTTTATTTTGAATAATCACTGATTGTTAATTTAATTTGATAATTAATTAAAGTAATTTGCTCCTTTTAATTCTCAATTGTAAATTCTAAAGCACTAAAATATAGATTGGCATACCTATGATCTATTGTTTTTCCCAGTCAGGGAGAAATTTATCGTAAATTATATATATATATATATATATATATATATATATATATATATTTTTTTTTTTTTTTTTTTTTTTTTTTGTTTTTATTTTTTTTTTTTTTACACTATAAGAAATATGAATATTATAAAACACAAAAAAATTGTAAATATATCACATTTTTCAAGATTTCTTTGTATTAAAAGTTTTACAAATATTCTGTTAATAAAAAAAAATACTGCGGTTTATTTTAAAATGTCTAAATCGTACATACAAATCGTAGCATTTAAAAACAATAAGCCATTCATTTGAACATAATTATCTATATATAATTATTTACTCGATATATAATTTTAAAAAAGCAATAAATTAAATTAGAGTAGAAAATTAGAGAAACATTGTATTAATCCAATGTGGCCAAAAATAGATTAATATTTAAAAAATAACAAGAATAAATGAGAAACTTTACCTACGTCTTAAAACTGTTATAGTTACCTCTTATTCAAGATGAACAAATATAAAAGGGGCGATGGACGATTGAGTTGGGGCGTGGGTCTCAGCCCGCTCGTTACCAGGTCGTGGGTTCGAATCTCACCTGGGCGGGTTAAAATTTATTTCGTGGCAAACCCACGAATAAATCTACTCACCCTGGCTAGAATAGGCTGATAACCTGTAGGATAACCCGTCTTTCCTGCCCTAGTTGGAATAAATAAGGACGTTAAGCCCCAAAAAACAACAACAGATATAAAACAGACTGTAGGCATGTATAGTTTTTCTAATACATACTGCAGCTATAAATAATAGAACTTTGAACTGATTTGGATCGTTTTGAATGTAAATCTTTCAAACAAAAGAACATTTCTGGTTGAGACGCCGTACTTAATTTAATCATATTGAATTAAATATTGAATCATCTTTAATAATATCAGTCGATCGGCTGATATTAAACTTCCAAATACACCCATCAAATAAACAAATAAAAAAATCATGTTTTAATTGAGGATAACTCACCGAAGTTAAGAAGACGTGTTTATAAACCCGTCACTTTCTTTAAACTGTTCGAACAAACGCTGCTTAAGAAGACAATTTGTTTATTTAACTGAAACTATCTTCATTAATGCTCCAGTCTGATAGATGGCTCGCTAAAAATGAAAAAAAAATTTTGTGGTATTATCCGTTTATTATGAACATAACTATAATATTCTCAAGTCAAATAGAAAGTAAGTTTTCTAATAATAAATAATAATTAAAGTAATAAAATAATAATTTATAGAAAACTTCTAAACGAAAATAAAATTAAACGTTTACGCTGTAAATCAGTTTATCATATCCATATGCTTTTAGTTTGATCTATTTAAAACATTAAACTAAGTGTTAATATAGCAATAAACATTACGAACAGATTTGTCAATATGAAATTATATTCCTATTCGCAAATTCTAAGATTATCATAGAAGCATGGAGATTAGGAGAGTCATGTATGATATTTTACTTTTATTATTAAAGACAATAAAACTAATTAGGGATTATTGAAATGTATATAAATCACCTGAAATAGAATATAATCTATATATATAAAAATGAATGTGTGTGTGTCTGTCTGTTCTCGATAGATTCAAAAACCATACATCCAATCGCCGTGAAAATTTGGGAAGTTATTGAGTATATCCCCGGGAAGGTTTTTGTAAATTTTTATTAAAATCAGAGTTGGGGTTCAAGAAATATCCCAAAAATATCAAAATAATATTTATTTTTTATAAATATTACTTTAGTGCAGGTGTTATTAAACAATTACCAATAAAACATATGTTCTAAATTAATCTATATCTCCTTAGTTTTTTAGGAAGGTTTTAAGAAGAATAAAATTCCGTAAAACGATTTCAAATTCATTTTGATGTTCCAGGTTTATGTGTAGGTATGTTATTAAAATAACATTTAATTAGTAATATTTTTTAAGAGTTTAACCATGAATAAATTGAATAATTAAATTTTTACTCATAGAATTTACTTTTATAAAACAAAACTAACCGCAAAAAATACTGAACCAATCTTTACCTAAATCTAAACTACATCATCTTCTTAGTTAAAAGAAGGTTTAGCAATAAGAAAATTTACATATTATCAATTAAATTGTTGCTAAAAAGAGATAAAAATGTGGTACGCAGTAAATTTTGAAAATTGGCCGATATGTGGCGAGTGCCATTTAAGAGAGGTTACAGCGGTACAATGTTATATAGAGCTAGAAATTGATAATAAAATTGGTTTAATTCAAATAAATTGTTATAATAAAAAAGCTATAAATATTTAGTGTGACGTGTGGATACCAGGGATGTTTAATAATCGAATGATAAGTTGTTAGCACCATTCTGTTGCAATGGTAAAATTATTAAACCCATCTGTGCCAAATTTTAACTACAAAATTTTCATAGTTCTAGGAAGATTTTAAATAGTATAGTTTACTATAATAATTCTTTAGGTAATAGCCGTCTTACGAGCCACCACCAAGTTTGATCCTTACTCTTCACTTCGAGTTTAAATTTATCGATAGTTCTTTCCTATAACCTCACATGTAAGCAAACCTCTTCAGGTTCAACTTGGATTGTGTTGTTTAGTCTGTTATATTGATATTTAGTCTTCTTAAATTTAAATAGGTGAAACAGAAGTTAACAAAATGATTTTCATACAGGATTAAGTGTTTTATCAATTCATGTTTTCTAATTTCCTTTTATCTAATGTGTAAAAGTGTTACAGAACTTAAGAACATTAATTTGTACATGGATTTAGTGTTTTATATATTTTGATTTGTTGTATCAATTTAAGTGATAAAATTTCAGTATACATATTTTTTTTAATGGATTCTTTGTCATCCATAATACTTAATGCCCTAAAGTGAGACAGATTGTATAATTAATTCAATAAAACATAAAGATCTAAAAATAAATGTGAGAAAGTATATCATAGGTTTCATATTTTTTTTTTATTTTCACTTCCCTTAAAAATAATATAGCAGAAATTAACATCCTAACTTTCAACATGGATTCTGTTTTATATTGTATAATTCCTTATAACATGGAGAATAGACAGTGTGAAAATAATCATAGATTAAGAGGTGTACTGTTGGTAATAACTATTGGTGTAATTTTATAGATTAATGTATTTTTTTTTTTTAAATTTAGAAGCCTGATGATGGAGTATTTTCTCCGAAACATGTAGCTACAAATGTTAAACAAATAGGAGTTATGTTAAATAAATTCTTATTGATTCTGCCTTTATATATTTATAATATCTGTGGCACCTGTGCATAGTGAGCTAAGTATATTGAAGAAACAATGCTCAATTGCATTCTTAAATACAAGACTTTTATAGATAAACAAATTATTCTTAGTTAATCAACTATTAGTAAAGTTCTTTAATTATGAGAGCGGGCGAAGTCGCTACGGGGAAAGCTAGTTGTTAATAAAATCATGGCTGAAGCTTAAAAAATATCAAGAAAAGAGGGCCCAACGTTTCTATCTTCAGTGCTAGAGATCGCAAATACAAAAATGTCTATCTTTGGTAAATAATTTATACAACAATAGCATAGAAAAGATAAATAACGTCTTCCTATTTATTTTAAATGCTAGCAAAAAGTAATTGATTTATTTCTTTTGAAATAACTAAGTAAAATATTGGATTCTATTGCGATTGCTGCTACAACTTCTGTGACCCTAGACTATAATTAATATCAATTATTATAAATTGTAAAAATGTATGTTTTTATTTTTATTTTATTAAGAAGTTAACAGCACATTTACTTGATGTATAAATTTTGTACAGTTGTAAATTTCCATAAATTGTTATTAAAAAAAAAAATTTTACTAAGAAAAAAAAAATCTTTGGTTCGTATAAATTATTATAATATGGAGAAATGCTTTTTCTGTTAGTATTAATTATATAACATGTAAAACTCTTCCTCTATTCGTATTTATTGTTTATTTGCTATTATGTAATTATTATTATTATTGGCTAACTCAATTGCAATAAAGTTAATACTTTCAAGCAATTAATAAAAAAAAAAAAAAAAAAAAAAAAAAAAAAAAAAAAAAAAAAAAAAAAAAATACAAAAATGTAATAAAAAATAATTTCAATTATTATTAGAAAAAAATGGACGCTTACATTTATTTAAACCTATGTGACCCATCGCATCAGGCAAAAACGGGAAAGCGAAAAACCAAGCAATATGCACAAACCTCATTTGTCAAAACAATAGGAAAAAAAAAAAAAAAATTGTTGACGAACAAGTAAAATTATAGGAAAAATAGAAAAGGTGGCCTTAAGAAGAAGCTTCCAGTACGTTGTGAACAAAGAATCATTAACAATGCAAGCAATTCTGTTAAAAGCATCTCCAAAGTTTCGAGAGCTACAGTATATTGTGTCCTAAAACGCAGCGAAGTTATTAAATGCCAAAAAAAAATGCAAAAAGCACCTAAGCTTTTGCCTCGCCACATCGCAGCAAGATTGGAGTTTGGTTGCGAAAATATTTCGACTGATTGGGACTTTTCAGATGAAAAAAATTTAATTTAGATGGCCCCGATGGTGATATATATTATTGGAGAGATCTGAGAAAAGACCCTTTAATATTTTCTAAGAGAAATTTCGGCAGTCGAAGTGTGATGGTTTGGGGTGGCATTTTGTTCAACCAAAATGTTAATGTTAGCATTCCGCTCGTTTAAAATGAACAGCAAAGAGTACATAATTGTACTTGAAAATAGATTGGTACCATTCCTCGAAAACAACGGTCACAAGCAATGGACTTTTCAGCAAGATAATGCCGCGATTCACACAAGCCGAGCAACCAAAGCATGGCTCTCTTCTCACAACATTCCTTTACTTTCCTGGCCAGCTCGTTCTCCTGATCTGAATCCTATGGAAAACTTAAGTGGCATCATTGTAAGAAAGATTTATGGCGAAAACAAACATTATAAAAACGTGACGGAACTAAAATATGCCATCAACAAATCGTGGGACAAAATACCGGAGGAAGTTTTAAAAAATATAGTTATGAGTACGGGACGAAGACTTTTTCAGGTTGCTGAAAAAAAGGAGGAGTCACAGATCATTACCACCAATTTCCAAAATAATATTAACACTATAAAAAATAACATAAAAGATTTTTTTTTTTAACTTGGTTTTATAGTTATGAGACTGTATTATCTTTGTTATTTCTTTTAGATTTCAGTTTTGGGTAAAATTTGTAAAAATAAAAACAAGTTTTAGTTATATTATGTCTTTTATTCAATGAACTAACTAACAGAGTTAAATTTTTAGTTTATACTGAATATTTTAACTTAAAGCATCAAGCAATGTGGTTTTATAGTTATGAACATTAGATACATATGTGCGGAACTCTAATTACCCCACTAATTACAGTACCTGGAATTGCAGTAAAGAATGGAACCTTGATGGGTTTTTTTTAACCTTTAATTAAGATAAATAAAACATTTATTAATACAGTACCAATTATAAGTACATTTGTCGATAATTCGGCCTTCGATAATTCAGGATTACTTTTACATCTAGTCCAGTACCGAATAAAACTTTCTTTCAAAGCAATGAAAATGATAATAAGATCGTCTGACCTTCATGTCGCGTGTCGATGCTAAGTTTTGTTTTGCTCTACAATCTGTCATCCAGCGATAAACCATTTTCTGTAGTCCGGCATCTTATGGTCCAATATGTGTTGAATTATCGAGACTGTACTGCATTATAAAAACGAAATAAATTAAAATAAAACACAAATTATGAGATGCCTTTAATTATTACAGTTTCTCATAAATAGATTGTTGTTTATCAAATTCATTGGTTGACAGAAAATGTTTTAATGTAAAAATAATATACATATGTATGCAACATTATACTGCTTTAATACTCGGTATTTTCTAATGATTCAACAACACGTCTAAAATGAATATAAAAAGAACAATAAGAAAAATAAAAAAAAATAAAATACTGTAAAACCTCACTAATTCGAACACTTAAAACATTGTTTTCTTAGTTAAAAGTATATTACAATTATATTAAAACTAACATGTAACCATTTAAAAGAAAAAAAAAAATTGAAAAGTTCTCCATATACACACACACAGTTATTTAACACAGACTACAGTTAGTTTTAAGGGGAGGCAAAGCGTTGGGCCAGTGGGAGGCAAATTAGTGGAGTTCTACTATAAAAAACATGGTGTATTTAGTTATAGTTTAAACTAGAATAAATATATAATGAACTCTATCTACCATTAGGGTAAAACAAATATTTTTCTTAGCCACATAAATACGACCCGGGCTAATGTCATAATTTATATAAATGGTGCCTAAATCGTCCAATTTCCAACGAATGATGGCCAGATCGAGGAACCGTTATCCTCGGATATCTATAATGAACTAATGTCGTGCCCTGCCTCAACTTCTTATACAAACACCTCTCACGCCTTAACTGCCCTCTTAGTCCACTTAACTGCCGCTCCGAGTGTCAGGCCTTTCTCCCAGGTCTGAACAGTTACCTGTTGAGGCAACATATCAACAGCCTTAAGGGTACGAAGATGTATGAAGCTTTTCATATGGTTTCTATCTCAATCAATTCAAAGGAGTAGCGAGAAAAGTGTGTTTTAACAGGTGAAAATAAAGGTCAATTATCGAATACTGTAGAAAAACAGTTCATAAAGAATTCGTATACTGAAGAGTTGAATGAATATAAATGAACTCCAATAATTAACCACGGAATGGGACCTAGTTCCGTTATAAAGCACTTAGAGAAAGTGCCTTATCCTAGCAATTAACTGGATTACTATTAACTTTGAAGATCCTAAGTCAGAATCCTGCTCACATAGAGCGACATTGATTCTGAGTGATTAATCTTCCACCCCCATTCTCACTGCCAGAAAATCACAGTTGGTGATAAGGAAATGACAAGGAAGGGGGGAGGTAAACAAAAGAAAAAGAAGAAACTAATGAGTCCAATAAACTATAAACTCAACACTATAATCATACCTTCCACTCCTACTTTAAAAGCTAAGGCAAGACGTTCCACATCGCTCTTTGCCAATTTTCTGACTCAGACTTTACAAAAAATATTCTACATTTCATTTTAATTAGGAAACTGTCGTTAATTTTTGATCCGAGCTTAAAAATAAAAATAACACTTTTTGAGATAATTCCAATAATTTCAAAGCTTGTTTCTTAGTAGTTAAATTTTATTAAATTTAGTCTAGTCAAATTCTGAATATTACAAGCTTATAAAATGTTTCCTTAGAACCAACCGTGCAGCTGATGTTTTTTGGTAAATTAGAAAAGTTCGAAATATTTGAAGCTTTGACACTACCAATCAGAAATGATGACTCTTCAAGATCCAAAACAATAAGAACATATAAAAAATCAAAACTACTCCAAATTTTTCAGACCAAAATTTACGATTTTACTGGAGTATTAAGGGCTTTTTACACGGTCATTTCAGTTCTCATTTCAGTTTCAGTTTCAGTCGGACTGTCAGTTTTCCTATGTGTAAAGGGTCTTTGAGAAATGAAACGGAACAAATAGGTCTTTCCATCCCGTCAGTTCTCAGTCTCCGTTTCAGTTCTCCTGTCATTTTTTCCTTTTAACACATAGGAAAACTGACAGTCCGATAGAAACTGAAACTGAACTGAGCCCTGAAATGACCGTATATAAGGCCCTTTAGGTATTACGCGAAAATATTGTTCTCCCACCCCCTGACTCCCACGAGGGGTCGAATTATCTTGAGTGTTGGACCAGCGGTCGGATTAGTGAGGTCCTAAGGTACCTGAAAAAGGTTTCCTCCATAAATATTAAATACAGACAAACAATGCAAAAACAATCCTAAAACACAAGTTTAATGGCAAGAAAACCACATTTCTAATTTAAAACTGGCTTCAAGCAATGAATTTTACAATTGCCAATTTGATTAAAACAGAAATCAGGATAGCATCACAAGAAAACTAAGAAGTGAATCTCAGAATAAAGCTAATGATTCCATGCTGAAAAAAGCTGTTAGTTGTATTCAAAGAATCTTGGTTAAGTGTTGTAAATTAAATACTCTAAACGGGTCCTATTTGATTCAAATGCAGAACGGTAAGCCTAAATAATTATATGTTTACGGATGATGAGAAAAATTACCCGTTTTTACAACCTTAAGAAGTAAAACTTTTATGGAGGACAGAAAACTAGAGTACTTTGCAATATTAAAAAAACTAAAAAGAACATCTAATAAAAATGAATCTGCTGACTTGACAATTGAAAGGCTCAAATGACAAGTCCTTTAAATTGATTAATTAAATCAAGATTCAAAATTTGAAATAAACACTAATAAAAACTCCACAGTCGACTCATCACGAGGTTAGGAAGAACTTGATATGTTGTCAAGAAGTTAATTAATCCAAAGGAAAAAAAAAAAAAAGGTTTTGCCCAACACCAACCTTGTGTTTCCATCCGTTCACTATCTTCAGAACTGTATATCAAAAATCGAGAAGGATTGACATCAGATATAAGCACGGCCTAGGCCTAGATCGTGTTGGCATTTAGCAGATAATTATATATCATTAATTGATACAGATAATTCATTGAAACGTTGGCACTTTAAGTGAATGCCTATCTCCTGTCACTCAAATCAGGTCATGTATTTCAGTATCTAATTTGAATTATGATTGGTGGCCTCACGATTAGAAAAAAATAAATAAATAAACCATAGTCAATGAATATATATGTATGTGAAAAAAATATCTATTAAGGCATTATATCACTGTTAAAAAATAAATAGTAACTTTGGAATACAATTAATTATTATATAAAATTTTAAGAATACTTCTAATGAAACAATACTGAGGATAAGCGAGGATCTAGGAAACTTCGACTTATAGAGCCTCCTGCCTCAGGAAATTCGAATTATAGTCTCATGAGTTGTGTAGAAACAAATTTTACTTCGAGCTAACGATTGTTGGTTCGAGTAAACGAATACAATTCACCATATAAGCGTAATTGGGAAATGGGGTTCACTTCGACTTAAAGAGTTTTGAATTTTTGTTTTGAGTTTATTTCACATCCTTATCCATGTTAAAAGTTTTGCTCTCATAAATACTTTATAAAAGCACTCCATTTAATATTTCATGGATTTAGCGATTTTCAGGAAATATAAAAATGAATACACATAGTTAACCAAGAATCTATTTTTTTTTTTTTTTTTTTTTTTTTTTTTAATCCGAGGAACCTTTTTTGGAATAAACATGTACTTCAACGTCTTGAAGAAATTATAGTACATATGGAACTACGAACTATAAATATAAAGTTACGTCATAAAGAATTAATTAATAGTACTAAATGCTTTTGATTGGAAGTCTGTTCCGTTTTAATTGACAATGGATTAATATTGCACGAAGAAATAACAGTTATTTTAGAAACATTTAATTAACATTGCACATTAAAACGGCGATCCATTAGAGATGCGAATACTCAATCTCAGTTGTCGTCTGTTCGCTCATAATTCATTTAATATTGATGATTGGTTTAGGTCAGCACCATATCCTGTTTAGCTTGAGCATATGGGAAGAATGCGGAACCGTTTTATTATAGAGATTCAGAAATGTATACTGAGGGATAGGGAAGCAAATCAGGCAAGAATTAATTTTTTACTGTGATTAATTCACCTGTGAACTAGTTGATAACTGCAACTATCATTTATTGTAAAGTAATATCAATAACATAGTTTTGTTCTGAAACTACTTTTAATATAGCTATAATTTTAATATATAATTTCTGAATGAGAAAAAAAAAAATATTCCCAGAAATGCAGCATCTTAAGAATAACATATACTCTAGTAATCCATAAATATATATATTTTTTATTTTTTTATTTGGGTGGATTATGGATCATATTGCCCTAACCAAAAACTTGACCGTTCAAAAAAAAAAAAATACTATAAAAAATCTGTGGTTATTTGCCAAAAGTTGATATGGCAAATTTCACCATTTTATACTTAACTGGTCATGATTTGTGTTTAGAGCTGTATTTTTCTATGCTACAGTTTGAGATTTCTACAGAAAAAATCAACTGTAAAAAGTTTTTCTTTAGACATATGAATCAAACGGTGGAATAAAACAAATACAACTCTAAACACACATCATGATCATCATCATCATCATAATCTTTCCCTCTCTACCGCTGTGCAGTGTGGGGATTCCCTCTATAGAGCTTGACCCAAGTGTCCCTTTCTTGAACCAATTCTCTCCTCCTGCTCCAGTCCAGCCCTCGCTTCCTGAACGCCTCCCGCACGCCTTCCTCCCAGGTGATCCGTGGTCTTCCTCTTGGTCTTCTTCCTTCTACTCTCGTCTCATACGCTTTTTTTTTTTTTTTTTTTTTTTTTTTTTTTTTTTTTTTTTTTTTTTTTTTTTTTTTTTTTTATTGCCTCCTCATAGCTCCCTGACAAGCTTCCCCCTCCGGGGCGGCTACCTAGGGGAGGTGACCCTAGGGTGTGTACTGAAGTTGACCTTTGTTTGTGATGTGGGTGTGTGTAGTGTGCTGTATATTGTGTACTGTATAAGCGTCAGAGTTTTTGTTCCCCCAACCTGGAGGACCAGCAGCTGATTGCAGTCTGACGACTGGGCGATGGGGTCGCTACTTCCCTACGCCTTCACATCATGATCAGCAAAGTTAAAATGGTGAAATTTGACATGCCACCTTTTGACAAACAACCACAGAAATATACTAATATTTTAGTAGTTTTATTTTTATTATTAGAAAATGCGTTTTAAAATAAATTAAATCATTAAAAGTTTTTTTTTCACCGGCTATTGGAATATGCAGAGTTGGGCGAAATACAGTCATGAATAAATATTTAACAAATACCTTTCTAGAATCAATTATCTAATTTAATCATGATTAAATTTATCAGTTGATTTTTCAGTGAACCTAATCATTACTGGATTAAAAAATGAAATGAAAGATTTAATGATTAAATTTTGCCAAACTCTGGGAGTACGTCGCGTCTGTAGGGATGGTATGGGAAGAAAAATATCTATTTTTGTTATTTTAATGTAAACTTTCTTATTTAAAAGAAAAACACTAAAAAATAGTTTTTCTTTTCAATTTAAAATTTAATTCAGCAAACTCCCCTCCCAAAAACAAATCATGGGGATCAAACGAAAAAAACAGTCTTAATTTGTTTGCATTAATTTTAAATGTGATGTGTTATATGAAATAACGTTTATTTTACATTATTTACATCAAATTTATAAATAAAAAAGGTAAACAATAAATTTTATAAGTGACTGCAAGTTAATTACTGAAATAAATTATCACTTATCATTTGTCTTATAAATGTGTATAGGAAAACACAACAAAACAGACATGCTCTCTTACGAAGGGAAAATTATTAAAGTTTAATTTATTGTGCTTTTAAGTATAGTATAACTTATGGTATAAAAGTATATTTATTATTGTTGCTAGTAAAACCATTTTGTTCTCTCAAAATGAAAAAAAAAAAAAAAACATAAAGAGAAGATGAACATTTTAAATTTATTTTTTAAAACGCACAGTTATGACCCATAGACAAATATTATATATGGAGGGATTCACAACCATACAGCATGCAAATATACTTACACAGTGATGTGTTTGATAACATAATATTGTAAGCGATCAAGATATTCTTAAAAATTTTATATTCGAACATCCACACAAACTGGACGGTCCCTACCTGTAAAAAATAAATCGAATAACTACGTAATATTTCTTATATATTAATTATTGATACATAAACTATTTTAAAAAAAATTCACTGCTAATTATAAAATCTAATTTACTATCTATGGAATAATATTATATAAATAAAAGTAATATTTCAAGAAAATAATAAAATTCATAGTATCGACTTAATTTAGTAATGTTTTATTTAATATAATACTTTAATTTAATAAATATTTAATTTATTTGATATTTATATAACAATCCAACAAATATCACATTATTGATGCCATATAAAAAAATAAATATGTGCATATATTTGTAAAATAATCTTGAAAAAGGTTTAATGGCTGCTATTAAATGTAATTCATATCTTAGATATTTTTATATGATTTTAATAAGTTGTTGAAAAGCATGTTTCCTGATAATACATATAATATAAATAAAATATAATATAACAAAAATAACATATTTAATAATCATTGTGCAATGATCAGTGACTGTTTTTTGTTAAAAACAATCTAAGTAGTTTTAAAATTTGATGCATCTCAGAATGTCTCTTTTTACATAAATATTTATGCTACATGAATTATTATATTTATATTTTTGTAACGTTCAAAACTGTTATTATTGTTGCAATGTTCTATTAATTTATTTTTATAAGTTTATTGTTTTTCTTCCTTTGTTCTATTAAAAATGTTAAACTTTGATTGCAGATAATAATCCTATTACAAGTACAAAAGATAGGAAAAAAGTTGGAAAACTAAATAGGTGGCTTGTATAAAGTGTAATAGTTCTTTCGTTGCCATCATCAAGTATGCTTAGCCAACGAGGGATACAATGATTTCAGCCTATCAATAAAAATGGAACGCGATTATACCCAAAGAAAGGTAAAATTTTCTTTAAAAAACTATTAATGAAAAAATAAGTAACTTTTATTGTAAAATGATAAAGATGATATGCTTGACGGTAGAACATTTTATAGGGTTTGGGATGTAGTCAGGTAAAAATAAACAACAAAATTAAAAAAAATTTAAGACAATTAATCAAATATTCGTCTATTTTGACAATGAAATAATCAATAATTTTTAGTTTTTTGTCGCCATAACCCTGAATACTGCTTCCATGCTGGACGAAACGTTGGCACTCAATTAAATTTTTGCTTAAGCTTGAACGTGTCTGTTTTTACAACCTGATTGCATCCTAGACTATCTTCTCCTTAAAAAAAAATTATTTATTTTTTTACAAGTTAGTTTCAAATTGATATTTTTTACAAATATAAACATAACTTATACTGCGATTTATTTTGACTAAAATATTGTAAATTAATGATACCGCTGAAATAACAAATAGAGTAATGAATGTATCTGTTCGCTGATTGGAGTTTTTTAGATAAAAATATGGATCACTCTGGATACTTAATTTCCAACAGCAAAATACCCCTTGAGCTAAATGTTTGGATCCTTTGGCCGTGGATCAAGATTGCCTGCGCTGGAACTGGAAGAGCTATCACTGACACATTACCAAGAACCGACTCTATAATTTATTCCGATGGGATGGTCGGATGCTCAGAACAGCAATCCAAGGAGCTAATTTTAGAAATACCTATATGAGAAAGTTCTATATCCTAGCGAGGTACGTTGGGGGCCCTTCGTTCCCCTCGGGGGTGGCTAAATCGGGGGAGGTGAACGGCCGGGGGTGGCTCCAGGAATAACCGGCAGCCATTAGTCCTGTTTGAAAGCTCCTTCCTCCGTGTCTCCTGTCCGATATCCTCTTGTTTACTTCTTGTCCTGTCAGCTCAGTCAGCTGCCATAAATGTCTTGGGAAGATCCACAAATTGTTTTAACGGGGAGGAAGTTTATAAAGATTCATTTTTTAGTTCTCTTTTCTCTTTTGTCTATATCTTTTTTTTTAATTTACTTATTTTATTTCAGTGTTTTCGGGGGAGGATCATATTCATAGCTGTTAGGACACTTTCTTATCCTAATGTCGTGAATCCTACTAATGAAGTTTGATCTATTTTAAGTGCGAAAGTCCAAGGTATAGTCCACGCTCTGTCACAGCGGTCAGTGATCGCAATATATTCTCTACGGTCAACAATTTTGCTACGTCACACAGAAAGCGATATCTGTGTGATCGATCCAGTATTGAGATAGTTTTCCTCCGAGCAGGTTCGCAAGGGTTTCCATCGACTACAGTAATTTTTTCAGGAATATTAGCAGCACTGATAAAGAGGAACTCCTGCTTTTTCTCGCCAGCTTCTTATTTTATTCTACTAATACTACTTTTAGTAACGGTTTTATATTATTTTTAATTGTTGTTTCATTTAAATCACTCAGGTCTCTCTCCGCTAAATTATAAAGTCTGAAACCCAGATAATAACAAGGCCCTACAAAAATAAGACGCAGAGTTCATGAATTCAAAAAAGACTGGGGAATCAAAATAGTATATCATGTAAAAAATAGTCACAGAGCGAAAATTTAAAAATATTTAATTTTATATTATTTTCTATGGAATGTATTAGTTTCGCTCCTTAGTCTTTGTTGAATGCATGGTTATTTTAATTTAAAAGATTGGCGAAGCTGGAATACCATGTCTTATTTGTATAAGGTCTTACTTGTTTTTAGGCTTTATAATTTATCGAAGAGGGGCTTGCTTTGTATGAAACATAATTAAAAATAATACATACATTTTTATGCCCTTAAGTAATACATTTTTATTAGTTTTTAATCAGTCGTACATAAACAAATTCGTTCTGATAACAACAAAATAATTCTTATAGGTTTGTATGGTTGGAGTAGATATAGGAGTATAAATTGCAGACTTTTTTTTTTAAAGATTCAATCCGTATCGGGTACAAAAATTTATTACATGGAAGGTTATGGCATTTATGGATTGTATGGATTGGATACGAGAAGAAATGGAAGGTTTGGTTGAGTCCCAAAGCTCAACTCCGTATATCCGAGTAGATCAATTTACTGTCATGCATATGAGTCTTATATCGTTTGCTAGGAGGTAAAAGTCACTAAGTTAATTTTTTCCAAAATTTGACAAAAATATGTGTGTTGATATTATCATTTCTTATAAGTACAAAAAGTGAACATAACTGCTATGCATGCACATTAGAGAATGAGAAAATTCTTAAACTATCTGAGAAATTTTTAATGAGCATATTCCCGTTCGAATATTAAAATGGAAAAAATTTGATTTTGTTACTTAATGACTTTTACCTCCAAGCAGACGATATAATTAATTAAAAACTTTGAAGGTTAAATTCATTTTTACAATTAATATTTGCAAAACTGTAGAAGTAAAACGGAAAGAAAGACTTTATATATATATATATATATATATATATATATATATATATATATATATATATATATATATATATATTTATGGAACATATGGAACATTAAGGTCTTTATGGATAAGCTTATTGGTGACAAAGTAAGGGGCATTTAGGATTTTTTCGAAGGATTTTGGATTGTAAGGATTGGATACGAGATGAATTGGATGGTTTAGTAGAGCCCCAAAGCTCAACTCCGTACGTCCAAATAGGTCTAATAACAGTCATGTAAATAAGTCTTATGTAATGAATTGGTAGTCTGTAGGAAATATTGAAGTAGTCTGTAACGACGAGCAGTTTCTTGTCGTTTTAGTCTTGGAAAGAAAGACTAAAATTATAAAAAGGGTAGCTATACGATTTATTGTTACATTATCATTGGTTTCCTCATAACCAGTCCGATAGCTTCCACAAATTGTCATTTTAAGGTTGAATTAATCTGACTAAGACCAGTGGTAATAGTGCAGTAGCAACAGGCGATAAAGAAGTGTTAGCGCTTATCTGAGACCAGATCTGGGACTAAGCTCTTTATGGCCGGTGTAAAACAAACCGTTTTAATAAAGCATCCAAATCGTCTAAAAATACTTCCAACACGCTCCTTCGAAGAGGAAAAGAAAAAAAAAGTGAATAAAAACTTAACGAAACGAGCAGCTGTTACCGTACAGGACGCTAGCACCTAACTCATAACAACTGTTACTGAAGAGTAATATTAACACATCAATTTCACATACAAGTGATGCATTAAAAAGAACACCTGACATTTTTTATAATTATTATAACATTAATATATAGAAAATGAACGGTACAGTTCGAAAATTATTTACATATTTAAAAGACTGCTGTATATTTAAATCTTCTAAATTTTGAGTGATCACTCAAGAAACACTTTATTAAGCCGTGGTGCCCATTTTTAATGGGTTACTAAATACACAGCATAATTAATCAATCTCAATATGACATTTGGCAATATTCAATACAATATAAATATAGCACATAAAAACAATCCCGTAATAGTAATTATTTTAAAATATAAAAATCTATATGTTAAAATGATCGATCCCATGCGAATTATAAAATTACTGTTAAAAAAATTTTAAATATTAAAAATGCAAATACTGTCTTATTGATAACAATATAAAATATAACAATACAAATTAAATTCATAAATACAGGGTGAGTATCTCTTAGTGTAAAAAAAAAAATGGGTGAAACTAAATCTAAAATGTAGCAAAATGCCGCAGACCTTACCTTTCTATTCCAATCCGTTGCAGATGTACGATAAATCAAAGACTTTTTTGAGGAAACCACGTTTTTTTCCATAAAAGCTGTAATATCTCCTTTTTGAGGTGAATTTTATGGGCTGATGAGTCTGTATTTAATGGGGAAGGCATTTCTACCTTCCCATGTATATTATTGGTTTCTATTTGTATTGCATTCGAATAATATGGAGGAGCACCATGGTGTTGGAAAATCATATTTTGCCGAACTTCAGGTGGAATATCGTGATGAAGTAGTGGTAGGATATTTTGTAACAAATCTTAGTAATCCCATCATGCAATCTGTTGGGCAAACTATGATTTTTCAACACTAATCGACAGCAATACAAAGATGAATAAACCAACGATACTCCACATGTAACGGTAAAAATGCCTTCCCCTTTAAAAACAGACCCATCTAGCTATATATTCACCGCAAAAAGTGCTATTTTTAATATCATCTGCATTCAGAAGCTAATACCAAAATTGAGGTTTATGTTCATTATCATTGAGTTTTAAACCTTACATTGAAAATCTAATAAAATTAATCATAAATTATAGTAATTAATAAATAAATGTAATAAAATAAGATCCTCTGATCTGGTGTCGCTTTATTTACAGTTTTCCTTTATTTTTTATTAAACAATAATTTTTTTCTTTACTTTTTATTCCAATGAAGAGTTTATTATGTTTAAAATGCACATTTCCATTAAGGGATTGTCATAATGTTTTATTTATACAAGTAACTGATTTGTATGCCTAATTATAACACCATGTTTTTTCGATTTCAAAAGTAAATTTTTCCATGAAATTGGAACAAAATCAATACGGTTAACATATCATTCGAAAGCTAATTAAATTTTCAAATTTTTGTGAAATTTGACGTTTTGTGGATAGCTTTTTCGAAAAACTGTGAGCGTTGAAGTAAATATGACATTGTGACTTCCCCAAATAAGGTGAAGATCAAGCTGTTCTTTAGATACCAAGTTTGTAAAATTCAAGGTTACAGGTACTCAGCTATTATAGAAAATTTAATGCTTAATCCGAAAATGTGGTCAAAATTTGAAAAATATTTAAACAAAGTGGAAATATTACAGCTTTTATGGGAAAAAGCGTGTTTTCCTCAAAAAGGTCTTTGATTTATCGTACATCTGCAACGGATTGGAATAGAAAGGTAAGGTCTGTGGCATTTTGCTACATTTTTGATCTAGTTTTTTTTGACCCATTTTTTTTTTTACACTAAGAGATACTCACCCTGTATAACTATAAAATATAAAACGATTTGACATATGTCATTATGGAATGTCATCTACAGAATCAGGAAATATAAAAATATATAATAAATAAAGAAAAATAAATGAGAATGTGTCAATAGCTTACGCCAACAATTTTTTTTTTGAAAAACCTTATTAAGCTTAAATTGCAAAGCTTTATATATTTTTTATAAAATTCTAGCTCTAGTTTTTTATCACCCTTATAATAAATCACCTTCTTGTTGAAAAAACTTGGAAAATTGCAGCTCTTTCTTCCTGTAAACATAGATTTTGGTTCCAACTTAGCAAGTTCTTTTCCTTCAGTCTTGATCCAAGCAATTCAGACATTTTTATTTATTTTTTTGTTAACCCCAGATCCCTAAGTAAATCGTTAAGATCGGTCCGAGTAAACAATTCATGCTCTACATTTGTAACTTCATCACCATTTCGTTCACCTATCTCTGATTGTGCATGACTAAGTACTTTCATTTGAATAGAATTTAAATTATGCAGTAGTTCGAGGACCGGCAAACCTACACCGTGTCTGTCTGTTTGGTTGTCTCCTTTTTTTTTTTTTTTTTCTTGTGCTTTCAACCTCACGTGTACCTTTACCTTTTTTTAATATATGAACTATATAGAGGTGTTAAATTCTTTAAAACTCTCTTAATTTATGAAATTGGACTGTAAAATGTATAGAAATGGTGGGTGATACAGGTTTTCAAGTATTATATTTGGATTTAGCATCCTAAAATACAGAAGTATAAAGAAAATTTCTCATCGTTGGCCGGTGTAGTTAATAAAATGTAAGTTAAGTTAACTATACAATATCCACATCAAGTCAATGTGTTAAAATATGACTACAATGTTATTCTAATAGGATGTTATGGGACTGCTCATCAGTAGCACTTAAAAAATTTCTTACTACCCTTAAGGTAAAAATTAGCATTTTATATATATATATATATATATATATATATATATATATATATATATATATATATATATATATATATATATATGCCCAGAGACCTTCTAGTGTAGAATTTTTATTAAAGAGCTACTGATGAGTAGTTCTTTTCATGATTTGTCAGGTTATTGTAATAGTTATATAATAAAAAGTATAAAGTAATAAAAATTTATTGAAATTTACAACTGTACAAAATTTATACATCAAGTAAATGTGCTGTTAACTATTACCCAGAGACCTTCTAGTGTAGAATTTTTATTAAAGAGCTACTGATGAGTAGTTCTTTTCATGATTTGTCAGGTTATTGTAATAGTTAACAGCACATTTACTTGATGTATAAATTTTGTACAGTTGTAAATTTCAATAAATTTTTATTAAAAAAAACATAACATGTATATGCCTTTTGTCTGGGGGTCTATACGTTTTTGGTGAAAGGACTCTTTTACACTCAACAATGTGTACAATTATTTTCACACTCAAATGTGTAACATTTTTTTCACTCACAAACAAATGTGTAACATTTTATTTACCAAGAAAAGTGTAACATTTTGACACGATCTAGCTCGGATCGCAATTTCGCTGACAGTTTCTTATTCAGAAATTTTTAATTAACTAGAAGCTTTAAAGGTTAGACTAGTAAGTGTGGGAGTATTCAGAAACAAAAAGCAATTTCTTGTCATTTTTTCTTTTAATCATGTTTACAACTTTATACATTATATACAAGTAACTTTAATGTCAATAACATGTAAAGAATAACTCACTAGTAGCACTTCAATAGTTTTAAATTAGAAGAATCTTCTTGGACACCTTTTTAGAGGCTTCGGAAGATTGTCGGGAATGGAGAGTGAGGCAAGTTGGGAAACTAGTGGATTCGAGTGGGTATGGAGTTTACGATGAAAGGATAGGTATCTGCAATATATGGAATATATGTAGATGAAGAACAGATGAAGATATGCAGAACAGAGCTTCTAGGATAAGTTTGTTTGTGACATAATAACATAAAAGGAGCATTGAGGATTTTCGATTGAAAGAATAGGATACTAGAAAAATTGGAAGATTTAGTGGAGTCCCAGAGCTCAACTACGTAAGCCCGAATAGGACTTGTTGTGTAAATGAGTCCATTTTAATTAACTGGAGGCTTTGAAGGTTAGTCTAGTTAAATCTTGGAATAGTCGGAAACGGCGAGCAGTTTCATGTCATTTAAGACTTCTATTATATTGTTAATTTGAGTTTAGTTAAATTTGAAACAAACGTCTTTATAATACATTATTCCCTATATTTTTTCCTTTATAGGTGCCATAGTCATTTATAATTGAAAACAATCTACGATGAATTTTTATATTTAAAAAAAAAAAAAATCAGTTTGCTGCTGACTACAAGTCTTATTAGTCATTAATATTAGTCACAGAAACTTTCATAACCAGCCCACCCTGGCAAAGAGAGAAATAGAAGAGTGCATGAATGCTACTGGAGAAAGGTTTACGACCGTCTAAGACGAGTGGGGTGCCTGCCTGTTCGTAGCCCATTAACTCTTTTACTGCCTTTGTCAGGACTCAAAGCTTTTTACGAGCCCAGTCCTCTTCGGCCATTATCATTGGTTGCTGATTGTTCTCGTCATCTTCTATTTGTTCTCCGCTTTTATCATTTGTTTTGTAATAAAGGAAGAGAAACAAAACGGCAAAACGTAATAAAACATAATGAGACAGATGGTGAAAATTATAAAATTACGTCAATCAACTATAAGATAAATAAAAAACTAAATGCTTTGTAGGAGATCTGAAGTCAGTGATGTATCAGTTGACAATCGAAATACAGTAGAACCTCACTAATCCGACCCCTAAGGAAACAAGGGGTAGATCTCAAAAGCCAAAAGCCCTTATAAGCAATGAACTTATATTATTTTAATTAATAATTGAAGTTTTATTTGTTTATCAATAAAATCTTGTATTATGGTATGCAATTGAATTTCATTTCTCGTAATATTTTAACACATAGAAGTAATTTTTAACCTACTTGAAATTGAACTGATTAGGTTTAAGATTATATAGAAGCATGACTTAACATCCAATTTTTAATTTTAATGTTTGAGTTGGTTATCCAGACGGACTGAGACTATTAAGAAACTCATCCGGGTAATGGATTGGATTATCAGTGCTTGCTACTAAAGGTCCATGAATCATATTTTTACACACAATATCAAAAGGTATAGGGTCGACATTTTGATTTGGTAATAATTTTTTTTTGGCAGAAATAATTTTACAGATTTCATCAGTGTGACAAACCTCATTCTGCCACTCAACAGAGTACAAATAGTTGTAATCTGGGAGAGATGGGTTCAGTGTTTTTACCATTATAAAATCTATTGAGGAATGGTGCTAACCACACGATTTAAACTTTACCGCCACCGACAAGTCGCATAACATATTTAAATCTTTATTGATAGTCAAATTGAAAATAAATAAATATTAGTATCAATTTCAAGCTCTATATAACACCGTATCTTTGTAACCTCTCATGTAGAATGGCGCTCACTACCTATCGGTAAATTTTCAAACTTTACTGTTAACCATATACTATCGTTTTTTTAAAATAGCAAATTAATTGAAAATCAGTAGATCTTATTATTGTTAAACCTTCCTTGAACTATGAAGATGATGTGGTTAAAATATGGTTAAGATTGGTTCAGTAGTTTTTGCGGTTAGTGAACACAAAAAAAAGATGGCTTGTCTTTTTTATATAATAATATAATCCATTATAAAACCGTTATTCGATCTGAAAGCTTATATGCCTCTGAATGTTTGTTTTTCAACAAAAAAGGAGCAATTGAAAATATGGTAAAGAAGGAAAAAGAAATATTAAGGGAAATGTTGGGACCAAGAAAGACTGAAGGTTTTAAACTAAAATGAAATGCAGAAATATATCGGAATATTGAAAAATTAAGAGATGCAATGAGGAAACGTAGATTGACATCCCATGGACATTTAATGAGAATGGATGAGAGAAGACTGAAAAAGAAAATTTTCCAACAGCCTCTAGAAACAGATAAAAGAATACATGAATACGGATGGTAAAAGAAGATATGGTGGTGTCAAATATTCAACGGGATCCAATGTGGGACAGAGACAAATTTCGGACATCAGTAAACAACATAAAATTACCAGTAACAGTTAAAATACAAATTAATAGAGAGTGGTCAGATGAAAGGAAAAAAACATCAGGCAGAGGTGATAAGAAATGTTGGAAGGAACGGAAGAGTAAGGAATCAATTGTTGAACGTGGTACATAGATGGCCGAACGTGTTATATTCTGCTCAAATTGTAAAAAATATTGTTTAGTTTAATTTTAAGATTTTTTTTTAGAACCAACTGTTTAGCTGATATTTTGCTGTTACGTTTGAAAGGTCGAAAGTTTTTAGGCCACCAAACACTGAAGATCAGGGCGTTCATGGTCCGATACTTCGATTTTAGCAAACAAGCAGAATTCTAACAACATATAAATGATTACACGATCTTTTGCAGTCTAAAATATTCAATTTTACAGGACTATTAGGGATTCCTCCAAAATATTGATCTATCCCCTTGACAAGTCGGGAGGGTCGGATTATCCGGAGAGTGGGGCTAGCGGGAGGCAGATTAATGCGGTGCTAATGTGGTTCTTTTTTTTATCCAAATTTAATTTTTATTGAAAATAGAATATTATTTTTAAATTTATTTTAGGGATTTTCTTTACCAATTGAATTCTTCCTCGTCCAAACTCCTCCCTAAGGCTCAACGTACCCTCTTTAGGGAAGTTATTTACTGATTTTCTTGGGAAAAAAACGTCTGATCTATAATCCGTAAAAATCTGTGTGTATTTTATAAACATAGAAGTCACGCTACGAAGCGTTTTCCTACCGAAAGGTTATTCTAGAATTAAATTGGTTCCTTCAGTCCGTGTTCCATCCCCTCTAAGACCTTTCCAAGCAGCCATTTGTCTTGTTGCTGAAGCGTCTAACCTTCTCAAAGTTCTCCAGATCGAGGTGACGGTCGAGTCAAATTCCTTCACTCTTGTTTCCAGCGCATAAGAAAGTGGTTCTTAATGTATTTAATGCTTATTATACAGGCTTTGTTTTATTCAGTGTTTTTCGTAAAATATGACCTGTTGAAGGCATATGGGGACTTAAAAACCTAAAAAAAGAATGAAACATCTGACTGAGAAAATAAAAAAATTAATTGGGTGGAATTATTCACCTGTCAGTGTATATTAATATTGTTATTGATATTTTGTAAAATTCAGAGTCTATTACCAACTAATTTTGAATATTAATATTAAAAATAAATTTAAAGTAACATTAACATTATTTTTTATTTCATTTTTATATTATGTCAACCAGCGTGTCATGTTCCATTAATGATATGAAATATGTATGCATTTTTAGGAATATAAAATCAAATTTCCGTAGAAGAGACAAATGTTTTTCAATCTTGGGCACAATATTTCATCTTCCCAGGATCAGAAATAGACGGATTAGTACCGGAAGTAGCCTAAGGAGGCGGAGGACACTTACCATTATAAATGTTCAGTCGTCATGAACTCGAGCACTTCCGGAAGCCGTTAGTGTGTAATTGTCGAACCATCCCCGAGGCTCCGTTCGTCTGGTCTATACCTGACCGTTCCTAACACGTTAAGTCTTTAGGATTAAGAAATGGAATAATTTAAAATTTATCACTTCTTAGATTTTTATGAAATTTTTCACTATAACTCCGACACTATTTGCCAGATCTATAATTTCGATTTTTTTATCTAAAAAATGGTTATATTTTGTATAATATCCTGTATATGTAATTTATATTAAATTTCGACCGGTATTTTGGGCGTTTTTTTGCAATTTTGGGTATGAAGCCGACGGCTACCGTGGTAGCAGACTTCAGATTCAGATTCAGCACCATAAAAAACTTAAGGATTCGTTGAAAATAAAAGTACCCATACTAAATAAGATAAGTTATTTAGAATAATTTTAAACCATCCAAAGTGCAATAGTTCAATAGCATCAAATATTAGGGACAATCATGGTTGGCCGCGTTGGGGCGGTCTCAGAGAATCATTACAATTATTACATGCTTTTGGCAAAGCGTGACAATTAAATTAATAAGAGCATTATAAAAAATAAATGTAAATGTATACGTGAATAAGCCCATCCTGTATTTTTATGTTGTGCAAGAGTATGGATAAAGAAATTACAAACTCACATTCCATATTGGAGACAAAAATGACAATGAAAAGCTGGGTACCGTTCCACAAGCACGTCTCCAGCTCCTACGCGCGCCCGGAATACGTTTTATCGATTCTAATCTTCTTCCGATTGATTTCGGAGTTTTAGTCTTTACTTTTCGAGGGTAAAGGTTATTCTCCTTCATTTACGGAGAAACTCTAAATCCCTGTTCAAAGCAATATTAACGTCTGTTAACAATCTGATATTAAAATGAGAAATAAGAACATAATGAATTGGAAATAAGAAAATATCAAAATATAAGAAACTAAATCAATGTTGAATTATTATAATATTAAATCAGAATTAATATAATGTTAGCTAAACTACCAGTAATGTTAGCTCCTGATAAACTTTGTGATGCCAGGGAAGTGTAAATAACGAATTATAAATTTATAAAACACAGAATCTTTGTTGAAAGTTGTGATGTTAATTTCTGCTATATTTTCTCAAGGGAAGTGGAAGTAAATAAATATGAAACCTGTGATATACTTTTTCACATTTATTTTAAGATAGATGTGTTTTATTGAATTAATAATACAATCGGTCTCACTTTAGAGCTATAACTAATATGAACGACAAAGAATCCATTCACAAAAAACATAAATATATAATACACCAAATCCATGTAAAAATTAATGTTCTTAACTTTTGCAACACTTTTACACATTAGAGAAGAGGAACCAAGAAAACATGAATTTATAAAATACTAAATCCTTTATTAAACTCATGCTGTAAAATTCTGTTTCACCTATTTACATTTAAGAAGACTAAATATCAGTATAACGCATAGGTAGGTTTCGTGGAGAATACAACCTTCGCTTGTGTAACGGTACCGTAAAGTTATACGAAAATAAGCCCGTCCAGTATTTTTATGTTGTGCATGAGTATAGATTAAGAAATTACTAACGCAAACTTCATATTGCACTCTAAAATAACAATGATAAAGCTGCATCTAAATGTCCAAGTTTTTTAATAAGGATGTCTTAAAAACTACAGGATTGGTATAGGAAGATGAAGCAGTCGTAAGAAAGAAAAGAATTTATTTTACGGTCAAGTAAAAAACTGTTATGAAGTGCCAACGTTTCGACCTTCCTCGCAGGTCCTCTTCAGGGTGACCGAACCCCTCAGGAGACAAGGCCATCGAAAACTGTTAAAAAAAAAGAAAACAAAATACAGGATGGGTAGCTAGAAGGGTAGGAAGAAGGAGAAAAGAGGAAGACCATTTAAAATGTAGAGAAAAGATTCAATCAATGAGTGTGAAATCATTTTAATCATGGGTCTTTTCTGAGAAGCCCAATTATATCAAATACAAAAATGATCCAAAAGATACAGTATCCAAACATCCGCGTTTACACCAGTGTTGACAACTAAGTTTTCCACAAGTTGCGGCAATTAGTTGCTTTTTTTACTAAATACGGCAACTTTTTCTGTCTTCCACTTGTGGAGAGACAAGTTTTTCACTAAATTCTGGTTTCCCGCGGAGTGTCGGTAAATATCAAAGAAAGTTGGCAACTAAAAGTGGAAAATTTGTTGCTGCACACTTTGGGCAAGCAACTTGTAAAAAACTAGTGGAGAACTGTTCCCCCTTCACGCGCCCCGGACCTGACTTTCGGCTGACGGAGAAGTCATCCCCTGGTCCAAATCAGTAATATACCTTGGTTTGATACGGATATCTAACATACACAGACCACATAAATGATAAATTTGTGATTACTTACACAAACATCTAAATTAAGTCCTATAAATAAACTTGTATTGTATAAAACTGTCGATCCCAGATTACATATGTCTCAGAAGTGTCCACACCTCCAGCTCCAGCTCAACTTGTACGCTCAACTTGTACAACCAAAACAAAACTTGTGTATGAGGATAATCAATTATTACCCTCGGTATATAAAAATATCAAAAATGCTTCTCGTCTCAAACAAAAACATACTTTGGAAAAACAACAATTTCAGAAAATTCCGTTATCAGAGAGATCGGTAATTACAATAAACCATCACTTAAAAGATATACGCAGAAAAGAACGAAACATGTACTCCTCACTTAATTTAAACCTCTCGCGCCAATTCTTTGGCAACAAGTTTTCCACTTGTTGCTCAAAATTTGAGAAGAGCAACTTTTTGTTGGCAACTTTGATGTAAACGCGGCTTAACAGTTACAAATTTCAAATACCGGACGAAAACAAACAGAGCAAGAAAGAGGAGGGGACTCCAGGATAACAGGAATCCGTCGCGGAGCATATCCGGTGAGGTCGGGGCTATTTAAGAGGAGCTACCCGCGGAAGTCATGACTAGGGCCGGATATAGGCTAAAATTGGAACCAGCACCTTTCTAAAGGGCAGCGGTGTATAAGGGTTAATTCTCGTCCCTGAAATCTCAACATGTAACAATGTAACATGTAACAAAAAAATGATCCTAAAGGAGAGAACTTTTACTTTTGAGAGTTAATGAAGTTGGTCAGTTTTCGTACGCGTTTACTCAACAACTAAGAGATTTCAGTACTCGGAAAAATAGTATTTTTTTTTTTTTGTTGTATAAACAGAAAGTTATAGGAGAAAGTGGTGATAATTGCTCCATTAAGGCTCAAATGCCACATTTTGTGGACAAAAGATGCTGCATATTTTCTACAACAACCTTAATGTCCTTAATCTCACTTATTTCTACCAAATCAGATACCTATCCTTTCATAGCAAACTCCATAACCTCTCAAATCTACTAGTCTCAAAGCTATTCGTATTCGATTCCAGATAATCCTCTGGGGTGTCTGTTAAGGGCCCAGGATCTTTATACGAAGAACGTTAATTTAGGTGCTATATAATTTCTTACATTACTAGATTAATTTATTCATACTTTTGTTAATTTCAGAAAATAAATATTTAAAGACTCAATTTCTCCCTGAATGGGAAAAACTATAAATCATGGATATGTCTACTACTTCTGATGTGGAAACTGTCGTAAAATTTTCGATCTGAGCAGCTCCAATAGAGCAAAAAATGTAGGCAAAACGTGACTTTTTTTCATTCAAATCAACAAAGCTCCTAAACGGTATGTCTTAGCGACAAACATTATATTACAAAAAATGTTCTCCATTAAGTTCCTTATAAGGATGCTGTCGACAAATTTTCGATTCGAGCAACACTAACTGAGCTAGGGCGTGTCAAAATGATACATTTTTGAGGGTTAAAAAAAGGTTACACCAAAAAAATATAGGCCTCAGCCAAAATACACGTAAATAATTAGTTATAAAATAATTCATGTTACATTTAAATTTGAATATTGTGGATACCATATTAGTTCCCAAATTTTGTATAATTTAGGTATTGAAGCTAATCAGGTGATATGTGACCAATAAATATTCAGAGATAAGAAAATCTCACCGCGAGATAAGACATTGGCATGTATTTACCCGTGATTAGAAGAGACCTCTTTATGCATTGGAGCAAGAAGGAAACGAGAGTTGACATGGTATAAAAGATACCAGAGGCGCCGTTGGAAAGGTCAAGCGTATTAATGGCCATTCTTCATAAGTCCTCAGGAGAACTGACTCCAGGCCGCTCCAGTAAATATAGGATGGTCACGTTCTTCTAGTGTCTGCGATAATTGGAACTCCATTAATATCTGCCACATCGGGTCGATGGTTAAGGACTTTCACTCACACCACCTTTATCGACCTATCCTTAATTTTGTGTTATCCTCGTGTAGTTTTGTAAATAGGGCCACTAACAAGAATTTCTTGTTCAGTAAATTTCACAATGTTATAATCACTTCTTTAATTAATTAACTTGGAAGTAGTACACATTAGAACTGTTCTTGAATAACAATGTACCAGAAATCCGTAAATGACTGAAGTTCGATTATCCGAACTAATGTGGTCAGAGGTGGTTCGGATAATCATAAATTCGGAAAATCTATATCCGCTATAAACAAATTTTATGTGCAAACAGTCTTCTAACAATTCACTTTTCGATTTTGTTTTGACGACTCAAAGTTCCTAATGATTGAATTGGAATTATTTTCAGTCACCGTTATTGTTAACTTACCAACCCTGAACTCGATTATGTCCAAACCTTTTATTAGCCGCATAATGATTTCTATTTTATCTTTTAATGAAAGAAACACTCGTTATCTTTTTATTTATATGCTGTTATTTTAAAACTAAAAGTTAAATATTTATATATATATATATATATATATATATATATATATATATATATATATATATATATATATATATATATATATATATATATATATATATATATATATATATATATATATATATATATATATATATATATTATATATATATATATATATATATATATATATATATATATATATATATATATATAGCTATATATATATATATATATATATATATATATATATATATATATATATATATATATATATATATATATATATATATATATATATATATATATATATATATATATATATTTATAACTATATGTAGTAATTTATTACCAACCAATTGAATACGAAGGGATTTAGAAAAATATATGAAATCATATAATAAGGTATACAGTTCTCAGTAAACAAATGTGTAGAAGTTCATTTTTTACTTGGACTTTTAGACCTTCATGGAAACAATTTTTTTTTTTTAATTTAAAAAAAGTACCGTTTATCGAACGTTCGGATAATCGACGCTCCACTGAACTTGTATTTATCTTGATTAAATTAAAAATTGACTCTAGAGGTCTTATAAAAATCGTGTCCGTTATAAAAATCGTGGTCTGAATGCTATTTTTGTTTTCAGAAAATCCATTTTTGTTTTTAAATTTTATTTATTTATACCAATTGATTTTTAGAACTGTATACAGAAATGCAATACGTATATCTGTGGTAAAATTATTACAATTAAATGTTAATAACTTGCGAAGAACCAGCCCTTAGTAGCACCTTAATAATTGTTCTACATTAGAATGTCCCTAGTAACATTTTTGATTCATTGATAAATAAATAAACCCGGAAACCTTTGGAATGTTCATCTCTTTAAATAAGAATTTCTAATATTAATTTTTTTTTAATTATAATTAACTTATACAATATATGTTCTAGAAAATAAATTCTATCCGATATTTACTAATTTATTTCTTGAATTCTTATTTTTTTAAATTGATTTGCTATCCTTTTTTAGCTCTGATATGGATGATATTTTGAAATAGTAATTTATTATTAAACTGAGCTATCGATATCAAGAATCGAGAATTGATTTTTTGTTATCGGTACTGGTATCGATTATATAAAAATATTGGTACCGACACACCACTGATATACATATATATATATATATATATATATATCAGCGGTGGGTACATATATATATATATATATATATATATATATATATACACACATATATGTGTGTGTGTGTATTCCGGACACTGGTACTAATTAACACCTAACATAACTGCATTATTTATTACTCTCTCTTGCCAGAGCCCTCCGTCGTCCATATGGTATTTTTGTTCGGTGGTCCCCTTTCTGAGCCATGTTTCATCCGAGTACGGCATACCATTACTTCCGTAATAGGGATGTGTGTTTCAATAAGCCTCTATTCCAAAAATATATTGTAAAATTTATAACTTTAAAAAAAATATGAATAAAGACAAAAAAATAAAATAAAATAAATAGTGCATAACAAAAGAACAAGAGAACATGTTATCATATTGAATTAATTATAATAATGTAAAAATTTTATTTAGTTACTTATTAAACATCGGTGAAAAATTAGAGATTTTTTTACATACACGTTTATAACCATTAAATGTTTGATATGTTAACATAAATACATTTTTGAGAATCAATAATTTCTTGAGAAAAAAGGATCTGTAACACCTCTTAACCGGGGAATGGGAACTCCCTCTTGGTACTAGACCTTGACATCCTATACAAAAAGGACTTTTTTTCCCATTAAAGTTACGAATGGAAGTATGACTAGGAAGCTGTAAAATTGTGAATGGTCTTTCCTTTTCTGTTTCTTTTCCCGACTTAAATCTTGAGCGAGAGACCAGAAAAGTATATAGTGCATTAACTTGGAAAGAAATTGTAACCCTTTTAGGAAAGTTACGTGACAATGGAATAACTCGGTTGGCATCATATATAGAGAACTACATTGTAATGTACCTCAACATTTTAGGAAGGCCGAATAAGAAGGTCAAGCAATTTATAAAAATGGTATTTTTTTTTTTTTTTTTTTTTTTTTTTTTTTTTTTTTTTTTTTTTTTTTTTTTTTTTTTTTTTTTTTTTTTTTTTTTGTGGAAATAAAATAGCTAACGTTAATGTGTATAAAAACTATTTATTTTCCTTCGTAAATAATTTATCACGCAGGGCAATAAAATATCACAAATAGTTTTGTTGTTTAAAAAAAAAAAAAAAACTTAAATCATTAAATGGCGCCCAAACAAAAAAAGTTAACGAAACTTTTGTTCAGAAATTGGGAAGTGATATATCATTATCAGCTGAAACCATTTGTCATCTTCATGACAATATTTACACACATAATATTTATACACACAATGCGTGACATGAGTGCATAAATTCACATAATGCAAAACAAAAACTTAGTAAACATATATAATAATTACTAAGTTGACAAATATTATTAAGTCAAAACAAATCTTAAAAATGTAGATCTTAAATTTCTATTCATATGCATATATTAAACAATGGCATTTAGTCCTCAACAGAATTGATTTCCATAGCTGATCTACTTGAGGACAGAGTTGTAATTTAAAAATGATTAATTATTTGAAAACTAATTTCCTGGAATCAATTATCTAATTTAATAATGATTAAATCTTTTAGATTGTTTTTTAGTCAATTAATAAGTTACGTTTATTGAATTAATCAATATTAAGTTTATTGAAATATCAACTGAATGATTTAATCATGATTAATTCCAGGAAATTAGATGTCAAATATTTAATCATAACTAAATTTTCCCCAACTCTGCATGAACACTAATATCAAGCCGTACTATATTCCAGACCAATTTACGTGTAGTGTTATAGTTTTCATTGTTGATTTGGACGCTATCAAAATACTTGAGAAGAATCTCGTCATCGTACTGAGAAAGATTCTACAAAGAAACAGGAAGTTTTTGGATAATCAAAACCTATAAGGAGCTCTATGACCAAGTCAATAAGTGACGATAAAATCATTAAACTTGAAAGACTGACATGGACAGGTCATTTAATGAAATTGAGATCTGTTTATGATCCAATGTAAATATGGACAAATGAGCTACACTACAATAGTTAAATTGTACATCTGAAGAAGCTTTAGACGGTCATTTTACAATAATCGTAATGCGCCTACCCATAACAGAGATGGTTGAAAGTGTTTAATATGGATGCTAGAATCCAATGATGGTTTTAACGCTACTGAAGAATAAGTAAGGATATGCTCAATAGGACAGATGTGTGTTAAAAATGACTACCCATCCCTATATGAAACACAAAAAGCAATAATACTTTCCCATCTAGAAAAGCTGAGGCAAGTGGCTCATAAACTGGAAATAATAATCAAAAAATTGTACACAAATATCATTGAATTCATAATTTCATCAATCAGAGGTTGTCTGAGATGGATTCTAACTAAATTTTATAAAATAAGATTAATGATTATCGTTTCACAAAAATAAAAAATTATAATATATAAAATAAAAAGCCAATCGACGTATTTTTTATTGCAGCTCAATAATAAAAAAAAAAATCAATCTTTTTTTAAAACTAGAACATAAGGAATGAACTGGTTCAAAATTCAAAGATTCTCATGGACGATAAATGTTTATAAATCTAGTTCCTTATAACTACCAAATAATATTATTTCAATTATTATAATTCATATAAAAAGAAAAATAATGAAATAAGCAACTCCCAAAGAAAAATAACGTCCTAATGACTGACAAAATTATTATGCTAATATATACCATAAAGTAGTAAAGATATAATTGAAGATGTATAAACAATTCACGAAATAATAGTTAACAAAATTAAACGAAGTGGTGCACCACTCCTAAACATTTTTAAAGAAATTAATTGATGTAAAAATAAATTGAGTTTGAAGAGAAGAAATTTACAGCAGAGGAAATAGAAGTAAAGGATTTGAACATGGAAGATGCTGAACTAAACTACCAAGCTGATCAACAAGCTATTAAGTGTTGTTTTCCAAATTGCGAAACAATTTCGAGAATTTAATATAAAGGAGACTTCATTATCGTTATAATACACTTCCGTATTGATTGAAACAAATAAAATGAGCTTACCTGATAGTAGAAGAGCTGTATTGAGTTATCTGATCCCAGATTTCACTAGAAAATCCACCGGTAGTTGGCGACAATGAACTGAAACAGATTGTTTACCGACTCGTGCGGGCGACCTAAACACGGTACAACCGACAGACTAAAGGAAGTGCCAACAGTCAAGGGGCTCTTATAAGAGACCGACACGGCAGAAATAGATGAGGGCGGAGCTAGGGGTTCAAAATGGAGAAGCAGCTCAAATCCTAGTGTTGGAAGGGTTTTTGTATATGTTTGAAGGGTCACAGATACACTGGAATAAAAAGTATTGGAACACCAACAAAACCTTTGGTTTTACACGTTTCTTATAATTAGGATAAAGTTCCTGAGAGTACACAGCTGGTATCAATACAATTGGAATATACTTTAGATTATTATTTAAAAAAAAAAAAAAGTGAAACTAGATCAAAAATAGAGGAAAAAGCCGCAGACCTTACCTTTCTATTCCAATCCGTTGCAGATATACGATAATTCAAAGATTTTTTTGAGGAAACCATGTTTTTTACCATAAAAGCTATATTTCTATCTTGTTTATATATTTTGGCCACATTTTCGAATTTCGAATTAAATTTCCTCTAGAACCAGAGTACGTGTAACCTTAAATTTACAATTCTTTATTCTTTACAAACTTGGGACCTAAAGAATAGCTTGACCTTCACCTTATTTAGGGAAGTTACTATGTCTTATATTTCAACGCTCACTGTTTTTCGAAAAAAAACTGCAAATCTCACAAAAACTTGAAAATTTAATCAGCTTCCATATGGTATGTTGCAATTAATAATTCGTATATATTTCGTGGAGAAATTTAATTTTAAAACCGGAAAAATATGTTGTTTTCATTAGGCATACATATAAGTTACTTGTGTAAATAAGACATTATGATTATCGCTTATTGGAGACATGTATTTTAAAGGTAATAAACTCATCATTGGAATAAAAAGCAAAGAAAACATTTATTGTTTAACAGAAAATAAAAGAAAACTTTCAATAAAGTGACAAAGCGGCATTTATCTTCATTTTTGATCTAGTTTCAGCCATTTTTTTTTTTTTACACTAAGAGTTACTCACCCTGGATATACGGAAGAATTCACAACCTTTCAGCTACATTGAGAATAAATTATATTAATATCGGAAAATGCCGAACAAACATGAGTAAAAAGTAATGGAACACTATTTTATTGATGTTTAAAGCAAAGGGATTGCTCAAATTATCCCTGTGTTGTGAAGGGACTGACGACCGGCGGTCTTAGGGACACTTATCAGACCCTTGATATATTTACCGTCAGTTCATGTTTAGGGATTTGTTGGAGAAGAAAAGAAATTAGTGCTCAATTACAAAAAAAAATATATATTAATTAGAATCCATAATGTTTGAGTGAAATTTGACAATAGTTATACATAAGTCAAATAACCGCATTAAATATTATAACAGGTGACCTCTAGAGCGAGGAAATTGAATTTAATTGAAGGGATAATGGACCATGACAAATAAATAGGCATCCTAAAAGAATTAGAGCTAACAGCTACATATTACCAAAAAAAGTCTGTTTTTTTAAATTTTAATTTTACTGTTTTAATTTTTTTTAAAACATACACACACAAAACAACAGGAATTATATGGACCTTTCACATTTAATTTAGCAATTTTTGTTATTCACGATTACAACTTACTGTAGGTATTGTTTTTAAAATAATTTTGTTCACATATATTTGATATGTAATTTATTCCCGAGTCCTTGATGCCTTTTAATATCGTTAGGGGCTACGTGTTTGTCATTTGGGAAAAATATAGAAATATTAGATAAAGTAATATGGAAAAATTTTGCATCGATCAAAGAGGTTCTTCTCCAAATTGTTAATTTTGTAAATATATATTACGTAAAACTGAAATTTGAGCAACTTATTTTTGTCAAACATAAGGTACAAGAAATTTTATTTACTTTATATGAAGCATAGAATTCCAAAACCAACTAACTCCAATTTTGAATTTTTTCACAGATTGTCGATAAAGGGAGAGGACTGACTGGATTAGGACGGGGAATTATTTTTTGTAAGGCCGTTTTCAATTTTATTTAACCTATATTTGGAGAAAACCTTTCCCCTGATGATAGTCAAGCAGAAAAACTATTCAATTAAAAAATCAGGAAATTGGGCATAGCTGATTTTGGAATACCCTATGGTTTAATATAGAGATATAGATTTTACTTTATAGCTAAATATCAGGTGTCCTAAGTTTTAGTCCATGAGGACCATTAAAAAAAAAAAAAAAAAAAAAACTATTGGATGATTGGAAGCATTGCCTCCAATAGAGCAGAGATTCAAGTACAAATCAATAAGCACAGATTAATTGAAACAAAGGTTACACTATTTTAATTACTTAAAACAGAATTTAATTGTTTACAATCAACAAACACAGAAATTTTGAATTTCTCTGCTGATTTTATAAAACTCGCGGGGGCTAGCCGAAGTACTCAGTGAGTGGTGATTTACATTCCCCTGGACTCCTCAGTTCAGTACAGAGTAAACACTCAACAGAACAGTACACCATACACATAAACTTAAACTAAAGGTCAGATATAGAATATATCTCAGAATCACTTTTCCTAAGAACATCCAGTAGACGGAGGGTATAAACCTGACCAAACTAGTTGCATAGAGGAAACTGGGTCTCTTTTGCTGGGCTTATCATCCGTAATAGAGTAAAATGGATTCAAAGAACTATACTTGACCTCAAATAAGAAAACCGAGGACCTTCCTATTAGCTATGGCACCAGGAGGAAGACAAAGAAGAAGATGTTTTTTAGGATTTAAATATGTCATTAAAGCATCCGTTTTATTGAAAACGTATCGTTTGTGTGATCGGATTTGTTATATCCTCATAATATCTGAAACTATTATTGTTTTTATATAATCGGTTTGTGATAATTAGGAAAAAACACAAATTGCAAAACGTAATCGAAACTAATTATTTTTAGGAAAAAACAACTGGAACTGGGTTATTCTGTATATTTATTTACAATTAAGCGGATGCATGATTCATACATATTTCTTTTCATGATTCATACAAAATCTCTTTTAGCTACAATTAAAAAAAAAAACGTCATTTTTAATTATTAAGAACTATACCTAAATAGCATTCAATGAAAATTGTTTAAATACAAATACATATAACTGATTCTTATTCTATAGTCGTTGGTATAACATTATTTATAAACGATATATTCAATCATTAGATATTAACGACGTAATTGACACAGTACTGATAAAGTTTATTTTTATTTACATCAACATCCAAACGAGACATTTATTCGATAGTGAAATTATTATTACCTCTATGAGTCTTCATATCAAGGACTATCGGTGAAATCCTGATTGTTCTGAAAATTAACTGAGAATTTAAGGGATCCCTGAACAGTCCTTTTAAATAGCACAATATTTAGTAAACAACTACACTTGCATCAATCAAAACTTTTTATAACGAACACTTTTGTCACTCTTTTTGCACACTCTACTTCTCAGTTAGCAAACACAGTTAGAAGACCGCTAAAGCAAGTTATGTACTATCAGTACTAAAAAAATCGTTCTTATTAGTTGTGTTCTAAAATACATTTATTTAACTTATGAGTTTTATCTGTATTATTTTTATCTTAAAAATAATATCATAGTTTTATTTTATAGCCAAAAACATTATAAGAAATTAATACTGCACTTTTTTAGTAAAGCTTATAAAAATATCTTCAAATTGATATTTTAATTTTTCATCTTTTTTGATCATTTAAATTTGAAAATTGGCATACTAAATAATAAGTTTTAATTATTTATCTATCTATTCTTGTGGTTATTGTAATTTATTTATACATTTACCACCTAGTGTTAAATTACCCTTTAAAGGTGTTATGTTACCTCAAGACTAAATTTCCCTCCATTTCTTTGGCTGCTCTACTGTAGGGAAGTATAATTATTTGATTATGTGATAAAAGTATATTTTACTATGCCAAACTAAAGTAATCTTCAATGATGTCAAAAGATTTTCATATAACTGCGTTTTACAAAATATAATTTATAAAATTATGAAATTCAATCTTTAGAAATTGATCGTGTAGGGCCAAAATATAAATGTAAAAAACATTAATGTCTTATGATTATATAAATGTAAAATATGATATATAAACAATAAATATCATGAATTCTTTCAGAAGAAAATATTTGGTTTCACGGTAGAATAGGAATTACTTATGGTATTAATTTTTAAAGTAAAAATAATAAGAGCTGTAACCCAAAGAACACAAAAGGTTTTTATAGTTGAATGGGGATGTATTATCTTTAATCTGCATCAAGTTTTTCTTTAGTTTATTATTTTATTTTATTTTTTTGTTTATGATGATGCCTGAAATGCCAAAACATTGATTGGTTAATTATTAACTGCTGGTTCAGCGAAAGGGACACTTGGGTCAAGCTCTATAGAGGGAATTCCCACACTGTACAAGGGTAGAGAGGGAAGGATTATGATGATGATTAGACAAAAGAGTTACATGGAACCCTCACTCTCGATTCAAAAGGCAAAAACTTACAGACGCTTCAGCCAGCTGTTTAGATTACTAAATAGGGCATCTCATCTTTCAGCTGTAAAAACTTCTCATAAACAAAACTATTATTAAACCTATGGACTCAAACTAGGGGGGGGGGGGCTCAAATTTCAAAGTCCTCCAAATTATTATGCATGCTCCATATTTTGAATCTAACAAAACCCTAATAATTATCTCAATGTACCTTATCCCTCAACCTCATACCCTTTAAATTTTTAAAATTCCATCACAATCTTCCCTACCATCTCAACTCTCTGGATCATTCATAATCCAGTTCCACACATCCTGATGGCCCACCTTACAGATTAAAATGACAGTGGTCCCTAGTCCTTTTGTAAATATTTAACTATGTTTTAGTTCTGGAATTGGCCAGCTTCTTCGCTCAAGACCTCAGTGACTGTTCTATAGAGCTCTCACTCAGCCTCTGCTAGGTTTTGACATTAGTGATGCAGCTGAGAGAGCAGCACTGGAATACCTTTTGATTGGTTGTCCCTCAATAAGTGACAGGCTTGTTTTCGTGATCACTAGTGTGGGTATTGATTTTTCATATATGGTATCATTGTATTTTTAACTTTTAATTTAGTTTTTCTCTTTACTATATCATTGTTTCTAATTTATTTTATTTCATTTTATATATGGTATAGTAATGGTTATTTTTTTTTCATTTATTTCTTATTGTACACATTTTACGAATGGATCCATAAACATCCGTTTTGCTTAGTGCCCTAAATTGAGGCAGTTGTAATATTTACTCAACAAACGCTAAATAAAAAAAATAAAAAATAAACATTTAGATCAGATATCATTTAATCTTTCTTAAAAAAAAAAAAGAAGAGAAAAATGTAATTAGAACATTAATTTTTATTTTTATTTTATATGTTTCACAACATTTTTATTCACTCATTCATATTCCAAAGAATGGTTCTATTTAAAAGAAATAAAACCTGTGTATGAAAATTGCCTTGTTGGAACAAAAAACCTGCTCAAAACTGAAATATCTGAAATCAACTGTTCTGTCTTACCTCCCATCACTAATTCTCAATACGCAGTATTTGGTCTTGCTTTTTAGTATTTTCAGTATGTAGTATTTTCTTGACTTATTCTCTCAAAAATTATAAAATCTTCATTCATGGCTGCAATAGACCTGCCAATAATTAACAAATATTGTTCTATTAAATATGCTGCTGAAAGTTTGGACATCAGAGTTCCTTACAGCTAACTCAAGTGCTAGATTAAATAACAGGCAGGCTAGACCATCACCTTGATGAACTCCCCTATAAGATGTGAAGCCCTCAGAGAGTTCATCTTGAATCCTAACTGAGCATTCGATATTGTTGTCATTGTCATACAAATGTGCCGAATCAGTTTCATGGGAATTTCCAGCTCTAAAAGGACTTTGTACAATTCTTCCCAGTCTGTCCTTTCATAAGTGGACATATAATCAATAAATAAGCAGTAAAGCTGTACTTTAAATTATCTTGTTTTTTCAAGGACCAACCTCAAAGTCTGAATGTGATCACTGGTAGATTTAGTCCATCTAAAGATGGACCATTACTGTGACCTTTCCAATTTCAAAGTGCATATTGGTAGTTCTTATTCTTGAGCTGACAGGGTGCCCATCTTGAACCTGTCTGAACAGCTCTTCACACAATACTCTTTCTTTGGCTCAATTTCTAAGAGCAACACCTCAGCAGATATTAGTGTATAGCATACTTATATGCTAAGAAGGTATAGAACTTATACGCTACATATATCCATGAAAGATGTATCACATTAAACTTCCTCAGACCCTTTCTTTTTTATTTCTCCTTTCCTTCCTTATTTGTGTACATGATACCGGATCATATCTTCAATTATTTTCACATGTTTTCCTGTCAGAGACCTAAACATCATTTTCCAAAACAATTCAAAACATCCTTTTCCTCTCTGCATCATAACCTTAAATTCTGTCAATATTCGAGGTCCATTATAGATCTATAAATTGTTTTTACTCGATTTTGGGTGGTTAGCACAACAATCAAAATACCATGCCATCGGGTCCACTGACTCCCTGAGGTGACTAGGAGGCAGTATTGGATATAAGGATATTGTAGGGATAGATTTGGTGATGGAGGCTAGAGACATGGTAGTGTAACATCAACCCAATAAATTAATAACCTATCATTTCTCTAATGTCTGCACTCTAAACTGTATTCTCCCTTCAACCAATAAACTTATTTTTGTTTTTAAGTAAAGGTTGGGGTCACCTGTGGTGTTATGTGGTTAGCATAGCAACCTACTAAACCCAAGATCGTGGGTTCGCACCCCGGCAGATGACCTTAGGATTTTTTAAAGGGAGTAAAAAATCCTTAGCTATGCTGTCCTTTGGAAGGGACGTAAAATGGGGGTCCCGAGCCTGTGCGATTTCAGGTACTCGTTAAAGATCCCTATCCTAATTATACCTGAATAGACAAAATTTAGGACTCCCACCGTAGCATCGTCCGATTAGCTATAGCAGCATAAAGTGAGGTTAAACGAAATAAACAAACAAGTAAAGGTTATATTTTAAGTTTAGTCTATTTAAATGTATTATTGACCTTTTATGTTTGTAGGTTTTCATTATTTTAGTTAGCACTTTGCATATCAATTTTTTTTTTTGTGCCCAAGGCTTCCATTGAAGTCCTATACTGGCCTGGGTGGGAAAGTCAAGTTTCATTTCGAGGGACTGCCACAAAATAAATTTTAATCTGCCCTGGTGGGATTCGAAACCATGACCTTCTGGTTATGAGCCTGCTGAGACCCTCGCCCCAACTCACTTGACCATTGAGTCCCCAAGGATATCATTTTTGCTATTAGTAATCATGTACAAAAAAATAAAAAATTTTGGATAGACAAAAGACATTTTTCATAACATTATAAATCCGCAACCAGCAACTCATCTTAGCTTTAAATATGTTGCTCTTTTTATCCTTAAGATTGCTGCTATCTTCCTCTTAAAAGAACAGTCAACAAATATAAATGGTTTTGGCTTTTGAAATGAAAAGTTATATGTTTCTCAAGGACTAATTATCTCCCCAACCGATTTCTTCTTGCATTTAGATCATTGAATATAGGCAAGAAACTTAGTGTGAGAATGGATATGTTTATGTTGGATGTAAAGCATTTGATGAGTATTGGAATATTTCATACTATTTCATTGTTATCCATTGCTAGCAAATTAGTGTACTTTCTTGGTTCCTGTTGTAATTCCATTCACAATGGATCTTATTATAGAGAATTCTAAATCATTGGGAGCTTTTTGGCTTCTCCAACACACAATGGCCAAGGCAATTACTAAAGATAAATTACTCAACGAATACAATCCACTTTTTTTTTTCCACCTATTTGACTTAATCGATATCTGGAACATATTGTATATTGGCAACAATCAACTAAAATATCACCATTATATATTCAAAATATTACCCCACAAAACAAGCACAAAAGCATTAATTTCAAACTAACCCAATTACTTTAAGGAAATATACCAACTGACTACTACATACAGCAATTTCACCTACCAAACTCAGACCATTGTAAGTGTGAGGGACTAATTCCAAAACGTTTTCTGTAAATGACAGTTTGATAAATTCTTCTACAAAAAAAGGGGTTACTGGCCATCTCTATCAGGAAGTGCTATATAAAAAATATGACTCTGCAATCAATTGAAGCTGTAGAGGAGACATAGTATGAAAACTTTGTTATTAACATTAAAGCTGTTTCTATTTTATTTCATTTGATTTATACCTTTCAGTTTATTCATTTGTCATTTTTTTTTTTTTTTTTTTTTTTTTTTTTTTTTTTAATTTTGTTCTGTTCTAATTTTCGAAATTTTCATAACAAAGCAAAATTATATAATGTTATAAAACATTGCAATGGATATAGTATACCTATTACATGATGTTTGCATAGATTTAAAAAATACACATCTCATTTGACTTTCAATATGTCAAAAAATGCTCAGTAAGTTTTACTTCAGAAGAGATATAAATCAAAAATGAAAGAATAGTGTTTTTTATCCATCAACATCATCATTATCTAATCCATGATCTGCGTTATGATCCTTGCAGAACCTTGGCCTTCTCTACTATCCTCTTCCATTCAACCCTGTCCTTAGCTGCCCTTCTCCACCCTCTCATACACTCATCCTCCACATCTTCAAGCCTATGAAGTCGAGGCCTACCTTTCCTTTTGTAACCTGGATGTCTTTCCAACATCATCTTAGGGAGGCTCTAGCTTCGATTCTTTTTATACGTCTCACCATCCTATACTGCCTCTCTTCATATCAGCTTCAATGTCTGCGGCTGCATATAGGGTCTGAAGTTCTTTATCTATCTTCATTTACAAAAGATTCAGCCCTTCTTTAGTTGGACCATATATTTCTCAGGGGATTTTCCGTTCCTATATGTATAATAATCTTTTCTCATGTAGTGTCAAGGTCCATGTCTCACTCCCATACATAAAAACCTGTTGTAGTATCGTATGTAGACTCTAATTTTAAGATTGCTGGATATATATCTATTTTGAAAAATGTTCATCAGAGACAAATAGCACCTTTTTCCTGCTATTATTCTTGCTTTTGTTTCTTCTTTGATATCATTATCCTCAATGACCACAGTACCTAGGTACTTAAACTTTGGAACTCTCTCTAAGTGATATTCAGCCCCCTCAATGTATCTATTTCCTCTTTCCTCTTTGGTCATTATCATGTATTTGGTCTTTCCTTTATTTATTGTGAGGCCTACATTCCTTGTAGCTTTTTCACGTTGTTCTAAGGCTCCTAGAAACACATTGGTTGATCCTTATCTTTAGTTCTTTATTGCTATTGTTGAATTAATTTTATTTCAATAGAATAAATTATTAATTATTGTTATTGAAATTAAGTTATAATTATTATAAGTTGATTTTGATATAACTTGCAAAATCAAAAATGACAACTCCAGGAAGTTTTACATACCATTTTGATTTTAGGTAAAACATTTATTACTCTAGTCTATATGTTGGACTGTAAAAGCTTCTCTTGCAATGTACCCAGAAGACAATGCTTATTTTTCCCATTAAGTCCAGAATAGAATTAACACAGGATTGTTGACAATAAATACTACTTCCATAAAGTAGCAGGGTTCTGATGTTTAATAACATATCCTAAATAATATTATTATTTATTATAATGTAAATAATATTAGTAATTATTAAATATGGGACGATTAAAGAGCAGTTATTTTTGCACCTTAAAGCATAATAACTATAAAACCTAGCTTAAATAAAATACATATCTTTGTGCTTTTATATATTTTGGCCTGCTGAAACTCAAATAAATGGTTTTTACAAGCTTGGTGTGTTTTCCATCTAAATCTGACTGCACCCCTGACTAATTTTGCTACAACTCAAAGTCTATTAAATTAATTCAAAAACATTACGATTTTTTAAATGATGAAATAATGTTATTTTATAAATTATATGTATTCTTACTACTGTATAAAAAATATCATAATTTTATTTAAAAATTGTGACATAAAATGTTACTTATCCGATTAATATCCATAGATAGTTTCCAAATTGAAAGTGTTTATTCACCTCTCATTTCTATAATTGTGGTGATAATTAAATAGATACATCTTTAATCCATCTCATTGATATTATTTTATTAATTAATTTAAATTCATGTCACACTCCCATTTTCTTTCATCACAAACAAAGACAAAAACCTGGATACTAATATACAACAATAATAATTGTTTGTTGTTTCATTTAACGTCACTTTATGCTGCTATGGCTATTCGACAGCATAGCTAAGGATTTTTTACTCCCCTTTAAAAAATCCTAAGGTCATCTGCAGGGCTGCGAACCCGCGATCTTGGGTTTAGTAGGTTGCTATGCTAACCACTACACTACAGGTGACCCTACAATAATAATGATAATAAATAATACAATATACTACCAATGACATCAATATGCTAATCGAATATTGTGGCATCTGCAGTATGATCACATTTCTTTTGGCGAAATTCCAAACAATTAACACACATTCAGCCCTCCATTTATTTTTGCAAATTTACTTTTGAATTACCCAACCTCTGCCGACACTCTTAGCAGTTGGAGCTAATTTAATGAGTCAATCTTTTTAGAGTTGAGAGAGACATAATCTTCTAATAATTTTAGAATTTGATATTTATCCAAAAATACTTGAGTCATTTAAGCATTTTCATATGAGATAAATGCTGATATGTTGTAACTTGAAATAGTACAATTTTTCCAAAGTACTGAGCTCTAGACCCTTCATGGGTTGTAGTGGTGCATGTTTTATACTTTTTTTTTTCTAATTATGAATTTTTGGGTGTACAATAATTTTTCTTAATTTATCATAAAATATCAACAATTGTATCTTTTATCAAATAGAGTTCTGTAGAAATCTCATAACATCATATATTTAGTAAATCTATTGGTCTATACATTTATAAAATCAGTATTATCAATAAGATAAATCTTAGAGCATATCATTCTTATAATTTACTTATAATTATTGTGCTCGATGTTTAATATATTAGGATGGTAAAAATCAAATTCATATTTAAGCTTTATTGCTTGTTTAGTCAATTAGCTTTGTTTCTGTCATCATTTTAGTTATTTTATTGTTTGTTATTAATTATTTATTTAGTGAAATATAAACAAAATTTAATTATGTTTTCTTTAAATTTTATTAAATTGCATATAAAATACATTAGGTATTTTTCTTCAAAATATTAGTTATTTTATATTCTTCTTTGTTCTTCCACATAGATGGCTAAGTAAATTAAGGAAACTGATGATCCTCTTGAGGTCATCAAGGGTTCCACATTTCTTCAAATCGGCGGGGATCGGCCACTAATCTGCATGACTGAGGAAATACATTGTTGTCCTTCTGCTCTGCATTCTCAGAGGGAGCTGTCTTCAATTTTATCTTTATGAAATGGTAATTTGATTTATATATATATATATATTTGATTTGAATATATTTTATATATATATATATATATATATATATATATATATACATATATCTGATTATACACAAGAGACAATAAGATCAAATTGATTAATAAAAATGTAAACCAATGAACTTGGTAATACGTGTAGTATGCCTAAAAACAGGCATGGCGCATGTAAATACGCTAAATAAATTCTCCTCTTATGGGGTTACCATAAGAGGAAAAAGAGAGAAAAAAAAAAAAAAAAAAAAAAAAAAAAAAAAAAAAAAAAAAAAAAAATATATATATATATATATATATATATATATATATATATATATAAATATTTAACTTTTAGTTTTAAAATAACAGCATATAAATAAAAAGATAACGAGTGTTTCTTTCATTAAAAGATAAAATAGAAATCATTATGCGGCTATCGCGGGTTCGCAGCCCTGCAGATGACCTTAGGATTTTTTAAAGGGGAGTAAAAAATCCTTAGCTATGCTGTCGAATAGCCATAGCAGCATAAAGTGACGTTAAATGAAACAACAAACTTTTATAGTTAACGTTTTATAGTTATTATGCTTTAAGGTGCAATAATAACTGCTCTTTAATCGTCCCATATTTAATAATTACTAATATTATTTACATAATATTAGTAATTATTAATTATAATAATTATAACTTAATTTCAATAACAATAATTAAATTAATAATTATTAATAATTATTTCATTATTAATAATTATTTAATTATAATTTAATTATTATTAATAATTAATTAATAATTAATTAATTAATAATTAAAAAAACAAAATAAAGTGCCTACACTGACTGATCATAGGCAGAGACAAAATCAAATTTTAAAGTTTCTTGTCTCAATAAACTTGTAAGACTTTATTTGTTAATTTTACTAATAATAATCTCTCCTTTGAAGAGAGTTTATTGTGAATTATAACTATGTAAACTTATTTTTGATTAAAGTTAGTTCATGGTCCATTTAAAATAATAATTAAATAAAATAAATTCTCAATAGTCTTAACTGCTGGTAGAATTATTTTTTCGATTTTTGTTTCATTTAAAAAAAAAAAAAAAAAAAAAAAAAAAAAAAAAAAAAAAAAAAAAAAAAAAAAAAAAAAAAAAAAAAAAAAAAAAAAAAAAAAAAAAAAAAAAAAAGACATTAGAAAGATGCAAATACAAACCAAAGCTTACATTTTTTGGTATTTTTTTTTATAAAAATGCAATTTTTAATAAACCTCAAATTTGAACAATCCACAAACTTCTTAATTTATAATGAAGGGAATCATGTTTTTAAAAACTTTTTATTTAAAAAACACAATTAATTTTGTAATCGCTGAGCAAAATAAATATGCTTCCTTTTAAAATTAATATATTGAAGAAAAAAAAAAATTTAATAATAAACAACAAACAAAATTAAATTCATTTAAAACAACTATAATTCGTTTTTACATGGATTACATTCGTTTTTACATTCTCTAATTAATTTAAACTAACGTAGTTTTGAAAGAAAAATGAAGGAATCAAATGAAAAATACTCCTGCTATGGCTGATTGGGGATGTATTAATTATAAAAACAAACTAGTAACAAAACAAAATTTATTAAAATAGTATGAGTAAATACTCACACATATCATAAATAATGCTTTCCATAGGAAAGCATAGTAATATCACATTCTTGGTAACATTTTTGTATGTATAAAAACATTTGTCATTGAATAACTTAGCAATAGTGAACACATTTTAAAATTGCAAACGCGTAGTAAACATATAAATCGTTAAGATGATTCTTTTAACCCTCTTTGCTTTGCAGCCAAAAGTTTTTGTTGTCGAGCCACTTGCAACAATTGTCTTTCCTCCTCAATTTCTTCTTGCGTAAAAACTGCTCTTATACCTAAAGCACCTGAAACCATCCTTCGAGCGGAAGCAGAACAGGTTTTTGGTCTAGGAGGAGGTGGTGGAGGCAAAAGCAGTTTAGCTTTATCTCTGGATTCTGGAATACCTTCATTTAAAATCCTTGTTTTTAGAAAAGGCAAATCAGTATTCAACACCTCATAAGCAATTATTTCAGAAGGGTAGATACCAAGGGCATGGGTGTCATCAACCCACCTTATCCTCATTCCTCTTGAAATATAAGATGAAAATATTGTTCGCAAATCTGAAGTTTTGAATTCTGCAGGAAAATCATATATTTCTATAATGCAGTTTTCATTTATTTCTTTGGATCCATAAACATCATTTCCTTTGTGTATGTTATGAGTTTTAGCTACTGTTCTGGATTCTGGATTTTCATGCTCATATAGTTGTACCCACAGATTTCTGAATATATGATTTTCATCCTCAGGGTTAGGTGTGTTATTTGCACCCGCCTCTGATGACAAATTGTTAGTATCTAGATGATGATTACATGCAATTTTGGGGTCAGCTTTAACTGTGTCCTGATTGACATGAACATCATTAGATTTTTCACTTAGACTTAATACATCAGAACAAGTACATGAACAGTCACTGATTTCAACTCTACTTGAAGCAGAAATATCACTTTCACTGGCAGATTTTATTTTATTTTTACAACATTGTTTTTCACTTATTTTTTCGTCATTTTCACTAACTACACTTAGCTTATTAAAATCCAAATTAACAGAAAGTTCAGTGGGAATAGTCTTTTTATTCACTGTTTCTTTTTCTCCACTTTTAACTTTGGTAACTTTTAGATCTTTGAAATCGTGTTTTTTCAAAACTTGTTGAGAAAGATTTTCAGCTTTCCGTGCGGGAGGAGGGATGTACACATTAAAATTTTGCCTGCATTTTTTAATTTGTTTTCCTTGACTCATTTTTGGTAACCTTTTACTCTGAAATATCGTATTACAAACAGCTGTTTTCTGTGATAGACTTATCGCCTCTGTTCACTGAGAATCGTAATTAAAATTAAATATTTTTTACTTAAAGGAGGAAAATGGTTAGTTCCTTTAAGAATAAATAAATTAGAACATTATAGTATCCTGGCATTAATGTCCGCCTCACTTTTTTAAAATTAGGTAGTGGACACCTTAAGTTATATTGAGGTTAGAATGAAGTTAAATATTTTTTTTTTATGAATAATTATTGTTATAAGAACATAAAAATAAGTAAGTAACTTCATATAACATCCAAGGATTGGTCTAACAACATTACGCAATGACTTTTCATTATTAGTTATTCAAGCCGTCGATATTGTATCGATAAACATAGAACAATGATTAAGTTATTTGAATCAATTTTACCTCTTAATATATATTTATCCTATTTTTATTTTATCTTAAAATAATAGGTCGAGTCATAAGTAACTTCCGATGTAGTTAAGTGGAATCTATTTGTTTCTACCCGCTTTGAGCTACTATGACAACAAATTTTAGTTTACACTATATAGACGAGGCGTCAGTTAATCTTTTGTCAAATGGTTTATTTTTTTAACCTCTGAAATGGAGAGTAAAAAAGTAAATATTCCTTATGTAATGCTTTAGGACGTTAAAAAAGGCTGCTAAGGCGACAGCTGAAAAAACATGCAGTGTATATGGTGAAGGACTAATAACTGATCTAGCTGTTAAAAATTATCGTCAAAGTCGGAAGGACGTGTCCTTAATTTAACGATTACTGTGGATGCCATCCTTATCCGTTGTTTATTTATTCCATTGCTATCCACTGGATGGATACCTTCAGTTAGAGTGCAAGGGAAACTCTATGAAAAGCGTCCTTCACATGTCAATCGCAAAAATGTCATTCTTTTACACGACAATGCGCGACTGCATACAGCAAAGGTGACTAAAGTAAAATTTCTTGAGCTTGGATGGCCTGTTTTACCATATCCACCTTACTCACCGGATCTTGCCCCGACAGACTACCGCCTTTTCTGTTCCTTACAAAATTTTTGGATGAAAAAACCTTCAATTCTGAAGAGCAAGTCAGGCAGGCTGTCGAAAACTTCTTCCAATCCAAATCATTTACAAGGAAGGAATTGATAAACTGCCAGGAAGAGGAGAGAAGGTTAAACATAATAGTGGTGAATACATAATAAAATAATATAATTTTGTTATTGAATGAGAGCAAAATAAATGTCGGAAGTTGCTAATGACTCAGCCTTATATTACATTCAATATCACTTATAATAACCTTGAAGGCACCTATTGGATCCTTTTGCAAGTAATAGAAGTGGGAGTAAATGTTATTGCTATGTGTTCATTTATGTCCTGAAAAATCGTAAAAATTTGCCCTATAATTTTTATATGGAATAAAAAAAGATAGGAAAATAAAATACTTAACTTTTTTTTTTTTTCACAAATTCATAAATAAGATAGTTTTCATTTAATCCTTCTAAGACAAATACTTTCTGCAATAGAATAGAATAGAATTAAACCCATTAGAAAGTAAGGCTTTATTGAACTAAAATTGTACAATGGTTTTAACATTATAACAGCATTGATCTATAACCTTTGAATCATATGAAATATATACAAAGAATGCCAATGGTTCCTGAATCACTCATGTGATAGAAGGAATACCAATGATTACTATATCACTACATTCACCCCTGCCTACTTGCAGTTGAAGTCTCTGAGGTAACTGGGGTATTTCCTAGTAGGACTTGATCTTCTTGTGGGAGCTTTATGCTCCTCAGTCGTTTTCAGGGAATTCGGGATTTGCGATCCATCTGTTTTATTAGTTTCCTTTGTTCTTTCTTTAAAGTCCTGATCTTGGTTTGAACTAAAGTTTTCAACTTCTTCTGTGGGAAAATTTTGCTCATGGATGGGTGATTGTAGTTCCTCCTCTTCGAATGTGTGCTCTTGCTGTAGTACTCCTTCAGCACCTTCATGTACATTGCTTGTCTCCAATAGTTTACCTGGAGGTGTAAGATATCTAGTTGATGTTATAGTATCTTCCCACTAGGGAGCAAAACCCGGGCATACATTGCTTCTATTAGCTGGACCTCTTCTACCAGAGGATCGAACTTACTTTTTCTCATGTGATTTTTCATCAAAACAAGTCCTGGTCTCATCAGCCATGGTGGTAAAGATATTCCATTGGGAGATCTTCTTTGATGATGGAACATACGCTCATGAGGTGTCGTATTGATGGAAGTGCATAGAAGTGATCTGATTGCATGCAATGATTCGTTCAGTACGACTTCCCACTGATCAACTGGAAGTCCTCTACTCAGGAGAGCTAAGTTGATTGTTTTTCAGATGATCCCATTATACCTTTCAACTTGGCCATTTCCTTGAGGATTGTAGCGTGACTAGCAGCGATTCCATAGGAATGTAAAAATGTTTTGAGCTCAGTAGACATAAATGATTTTCCACAATCTGAATGGATATAAGCAGGTAACCCAAATATAAAGAACACTTGGCTAAGGGCTTTGATCACTGTTGGTGCAGACAAACCGTGACAGGGTATAGCAAACGGGAACCTTGTATACTCATCAACAATGGTAAGTAAATAGCGGTTTCTTGTAGTAGAAGGTAGAGGGCCTTTAAAGTCAATATTGAGTCGTTCGAATGGACTTGTGGCTTTTATTAAGGTCCCATAATCTGTTTTGAAGAAATTTGGTTTGATTTTCGCACAAACTGGACAAGAGGTGGTCATTTTCTTAACATCTTCGAGAGAATATGGAAGATTCTTGCTGCGGACAAAATGGAACATTCTTGTGACACCTGGGTGACATAATGAGTTATGGAGTTTCTTCAGTCTTTCAGGATCCGAAACCATGGAACAAGTCCTTGACAGTGCATCTGCAGCCACATTTTGTTTTCCAGAACGATATATGATGTTGTACAAATAAGAAGAAAGTTCTAAACGCCAACGCAAGATTTTGTCATATTTTATTTTTCCATTATGCTTATTATCAAACATAAATTTTACAGATTTTTGATCAGTGATTAGTGAAAAATGCCTACCAATGAGGTAATGTCTCCATTTCCTCAAAGCTTCTACTATGGCATAGGCTTCTTTCTCCACTGCTGAGTGACGTTGCTCACTAGTTGATAATTTTCGAGAGTAGAAAGCTATTGGTCTACCTTCCTGAGAGAGTGTGGCAGCTATAGCATAATCTGATGCATCTGTTTCTACCACAAAAGGAATACTTTCTTCAATAGCCATCAACACCGAGTTAGCCAGGTCCTGTTTTAGTGTTTGGAAATCTTTTTCAGCTTCAGGCGACAAAGGGAATTCCTTGTTTATCACTAAGGAGTGAATCTTTTTTTGAAAAATTTGGGATCCACTTTGAATAATGGGAGAAAATTCCAAGGGCACGGCGTAAAGAGACAGGATTTTGAGGAAGAGGGTATTCAAGTATTGATTTTATTCGACTAGGATCTGGTTTGATTTGTTTGTTACAAATAGTGTAACCGAGAATGTCGATAGATTGTTGGGAGTAATGGTACTTATTTTCATTTAATGTGAGGTTATACTTTTTTGCAGCATTGAAGAATCTTTTTTAGATTTTGGTCATGTTCTTTCAAGTTGCGTTAGTTACATATAGTTATATAGTTACATCATCTAAATATGCATAAACCCCTTCAATGCATTCTGTTTCAATGATACAGTCTATAGTTCTTTGAAAACTAGCAACACCATTTGTTATTCCAAAAGGAATCCTTGTGAATTGGTACAGTCGGCCGCAAGCTTCAAAAGCAGTATATTCTTTTTCAGTGGCTTGGATAGGGATTTGGTGGTATGCACTGCATAAATCTATGGAGCTAAAGATGGAGAATTTAGATATTTTGGTTATGAGAGCTTCAATATTAGGGATGGGATATGCATCTAATAATGTAAATTTGTTGATAGTTTGAGAATAATCAACAACGAGCCACTTTTTGTGATTTTCACTCTTGGTCACAAGGACTTGAGCTCTCCAGGGTGAGTTGGAAGGTTCGATAACTCCTTGAGAAATCAACTTTTCAACCTTAGCATTGTCGGGACTATGATTACGTGATCTTATTGCTATAGGCTTGCAGTTAGAGCTTAGATGAGAGAAAAGTGAAGTGGGTGGAACTTGAGCACAGGACAAGCCGCATATACTAAAAGATGGCTTAGATTTCCCAAAAGCTAATTCTATTGATGAATGTTGTTTCAGTAAATCATGGCCAATAATTATGTTGGCACAGAGTCCAGTCATAACTGACAATTTTACATCAGGATAAGTATTATCATCAAGTTGAAGTCTTACATATCAACATTTATTAATAGTCAATGAATGATTATTTGATGCTAGGCGTACCTTATTGTGGAAAGGAGAACATTTCAGTTTGTTTATGCAAACAAACTGCTCACTGATGTAATTTTCACTGCTACCTGTATCAATCAGAGCTTCAGCAGGGATTCCATTTACTGTAATTTTAACTACTGCTTTGGAGAAGCAGCAAGGACAGAGATAGTTGTTTCCTCAGAATTGGTAGCGTTCAGAGGCTTTCCCACAGACCTGCATACTTTAGAATAGTGGCCCTGTTTCCTACAAGAATCACAGGTAGCATTTCTAGCTGGGAAAACTTTACGTATATGTCTTGTGCACCCACAAAAATAACATTTCTCGGGAGTGGAGATGGCTGCAACAGGAGTATTCTGAGGAGTATTTGGAAATTCACTAGAAGCAATTAACTGATATTCCAAGGATAAAAATGAACCTGAGTGTTTTTGTGCAGCCTCCAGTGCTCTAGCTTGATCATAAGCTTCTTTTAAGATTAAAGAGGTATTTTCCAAAAGCCTTTGGCGAATTATAGAGGAACTGGGCCCACAAATAAAAGAATCACGAATGGATTCTTCACAATATAGTTCAGCCGAAACTGCTTTAAATTTACAATTCTTACCAAGTAATTTAAGTGCCTGTAAAAATTGATCTATTGTCTCACCTGGCAGCTGTGAGTGTGTTGCAAGGCAGTGGCGAGCATAAATTTCATTAATTGGTTCAATGCAGAGACCAGTGAGAGTTTCTATGGCAGAGGCATAGGTTTTGGATTTACTTATAAGCTGGTAGATATTTGCAGACACATGATTATTAAGAAGCATGAGTTTTTCATTTTCTTCTGCTTTGATGGTTGAAATGAACTGCTCAAATGTTTTGATCCAGTGTTTCCATTGGTTAAATGATGAAGTAGAGCCAGGCTCAATATCCAATCTGTCTGGTTTCAAAAACTTTTCCATTTTTATTTAGTACACTGATTTTAATAACTCTAGTACACTGATTTTAATTATTTTTAGTTCAATAAATTGTAATAGAATAGAATAGAATTAAGCCCATTAGAAAGTAAGGCTTTATTGAACTAAAATTGTACAATGGTTTTAACATTATAACAGCATTGATCTATAAACTTTGAATCATATGAAATATATACAAAGAATGCCAATGGTTCCTGAATCACTCATGTGATAGAAGGAATACCAATGATTACTATATCACTACACTTTCAAAGTCTTAAATGTTCAAGTAAACCCTTATAATCGTAAAATTAAAAGTGTGCAGCAAAACAATAATGGCCACCATAAATAAATTGTTTGAGTTAAAAATAAAAAAAAAATTGATTTTCAAGACTTGAGACATAGGGAAAACAACCTGGAAAGGTTCCTAATTTTTTAATATGGTGAAGCAACCAATTAATTTTTGTTTGTATCACTTTTTGTATGTTATGAAGAAGATTTATTAATGATGAACACTTAATTATGACATTAATACATTTATACATCACTATTACAAATGAGGCATGGAATTCCAAAACCAGCTAAGTCCAATTTCTAGATTTTTTTATTTTATTGATTTTTTTATTGCATAGTTTTTCAATTAGACTATCTTTAGGTGAAGGGTTTTCTCAAAATAGTTGTGTGGTGAAAAGTTTTTATTAATTAATGTTGTCCTGGTTACCAAATTATATGTAACATCTAGTTGTATTGTTGATGAATGTGTTATTATGAGTTTAATAAAGCCTTATTATCTCGTCTAAGGTCTATTCAAATTATCACAATTTATTAAACTCATAATTAGACGACTATAATTCACGATGGATAAATACTTCAAGCCCGAAAGATTTGAATCAGAACACACATCTGGAACAAGCTCATCCCAACGGAATCACTGGAAGAAAACATTCAAAGTCTTTACACAATCTATCAAGGCCTCTGATGCAGATAAGTTATTATTACTTTATAACCATATTAGTCATAATATTTATGAATTAATAAAAGAATGTAAATCATATGTTGAAGCGATTTCTAGGTTAGGTGCTCTATACATCAAACCTAAAAATGAAATATTTTCAAGGCATAGGATAATGAGCCGCCAACAACAGCAAGGGGAAAATGATGATCAATTTTTACAGGCGTTACGTCTCCTTAGTTCTGATTGTGGCTTTAAAGCTGTTCAAGCTGAACTTTATAGAAATGAATACATTCGATTTGCATTTATAAATGGCCTAGCATCAAATAATATTCGGCAACGATTATTAGAAAACTTTACTCTTAGTCTAGATGTTGCATTTGCTAAAGCACAATCATTGGAATCTGCACAGTCATTTTCTGAGACCTATTTGAATAATCAGCCCCAAGTTGCATCGACTGAGATATCTGCGAATGAAAGTTTAAAAGAAAATTCTGAACCTTTAACTGCTTCCTCTGTCTATAAATGTTTCTTTTGTGGATTCGATCGACACAATCGTACTTCTTGTCCGGCACGTGATGCCATTTGCAGGCTTTGCAGTAAAAAAGGACATTATGCTAAAGTTTGAAGGTCTTCCAAAAAGAGAAATCATACTGCTGTTATATCTTTGAACCCTAACTCTCCTGAACATAAAGACGACTGGGCAACTATTGCTTGTCTTCCTGGTAAATCCCTTGTCAACCAAGATAATCATTATCTTAATTGGATAATAGTCAAGATATTGGCTGCTTCTCCACCTAGTCTTTCCAAAACAATTACTAAAATGAAAATAAATGGTTTTTCAGCTGACGGCCTAATAGATACTGGAAGCACTGAGAGTTATATTAGTGATATTTTTTGTTTCCAGACACAAAATACAACATTTTCCTACTACTTCAGAAGTTGCTATGGCATCATCATCTTTAGCAATGCAAATAAAGGCTTACTGTTCTGTAAATTTGCAAGTCCTTGACAGTATCTCTTGTAATACAAGACTTAATATTCTTAAAGACTGCTGTGCTGATGTTATTTTGGGGCATGATACGAGGTGTGATCAAAAAGTTCCAGGACTTCCTATATACTTTGGGAATGCAATGTCTCATAGCGATGCGGTTGGCAGCATTGTATTGCCTTACTCAACAGGAACACAGCTGTGTTTGCAGATCAATCATAACATCACTGAAAGTAACATTAGCACAGTTTGTTTGAGGTTAGTTTTATAGAGTTTGGCTATTTTATGAAAATGAATGTAAAAAAAGAGCAACGTGTTTGTGTGAAACTGAACAAAACGTTTTCTGAAATCTTTTTGATGTTACAAGAGGCTTTTGGTGAAGAATGTCTATGGCTGATCATGCTGCCATCAGTGGTTCAAGAGGTTTAAAGCAAGCACGCCAAGTCAAATCAAATGTGAAGGTCATGCTTACGGTTTTCTTTGACTGTAAAGGTGTTGTCTACTATGAATTCCTTCCACAAGGTCAAACAATTAATCGTTTTGTTTATCTTGAAACCCTCGAAAAATTGTGTAATGCTGTGAGAAGAAAGAGACCTGAGCTGTGGCAAAGTGGTGATTGGGTCCTTCACCATGACAATATTCCTGTTTACTCTGCATTAGTTATCCGTAACTTTTATGTAAAAAACACAATGACTGTCATTCCTCAGCCCCCCTACTCACCTGACCTGGCTCCAGCCGACTTTTTTCTTTTCCCGAAGCTCAAGAGACACCTGAAAGGACGAAGATTTCAAACAGTTGACAAAATTAAAGAAAAAACAACGGAGCTTCTAAACACCTCTACAAAAGAAGAGTTTTCTGGGGCCTTAGATCAGTGGAAACACCGGTGGGAAAAGTGTGTAGCTTCCCAAGGGGAGTACTTCGAAGGAGACAAATTTGAATAACCTGTATGTTGTATGAATAAATGTATAAAAATTCAGTCCCAGAACTTTTTGATCACACCTCGTATTCTAAAACAGCATTCGGGTTTGTCAATCAAATTTGGTGGAAGTAAACCTGTTTTGTTCATCAGTAGTAGTTTTTGTGCTGAGGTGGTGCCTGTAGCCTTGTTTGAGCATTTGATACCAAATTGTCGACAAATCGCAGTCAAATCTAGACACCACTCAGAAGAGGATGAAAGATTTATCCAGTTCCACATTCAACAGCTACTCTCTGATGGCGTTATTGAAGAAAGCAACTCACCATGGAGGGCTCAGGTTTTAGTGGTCAGCGGAAATCATCGCAAGCGTATGGTTGTTGATTATTCGCAAACCATTAACCAGTACACAAAACTAGATACATATCCTCTTCCGTCTATTGAGAAAATAGCATCTAATGTTGCTAAATATAATATTCATAGCACTGTTGATCTTAAAAGTGCGTATTATCAAATACCAATCAGAAAAGAGGACAGGCCTTATACTGCTTTTGAGGCTGCTGGAAAACTCTGGCAGTTTAATCGAATTCCGATGGGTGTCACTAATGGGGTAGCTGCTTTTCAAAGAAAAAATGGACGAGATCAAGATGAAAGAAAATTTACATGGTGTTAATATATATTTAGATGATATCACTGTGAGTGGGAAAGACCAAGCTGACCATGACTACAATCTCTAAAAATTTCTAGAGGTTTGCAAGAAATATAATTTAAAAATTAATAGAGAAAAGACCCATTTCAATTTAAAATCTATCAAACTACTTGGGTATCTTATCGAGAACAACACACTAAAGCCAGATCCTGACAGACTTAAGCCATTAATTGAGTTCCCTATCCCAAGAAACAAGGCCTCACTTCAACGAGCAGTTGGTATGTTTGCTTATTATTCTAAATGGGTCCCAAAATTTTCAGATAGAATACACAGATTAGTTAATTGCCAGAAGTTCCCCATGGATCACGATTTAATTGAGGACTTTAACAATTTATGGAACTGCATTGTTGAATCCTTTGTAATGAATATTGAAGAAGACATCCTATTTTCTGTGGAAACAGATGCATCAGATATAGCAATTGCTGCTATTTTGACTCAGAATAAACATCCTGTAGCTTTCTTTTCAAGAACTTTGTCAAAGAGTGAGCAACACCATTCTGCTGTTGAGAAAGAAGCTTATGCAATAATAGAAGCCCTTCGGAAATAGAGGCATTTCCTTGTTGGATGCAAATTTCAGTTAATCACAGATCAAAAATCCGTCTCATATATGTTCAATACCCAGCATCCAGGGAAAATTAAAAATGAAAAATTCACAAGATGGCGCTTAGAACTAGCTTCATACAATTATGATATTATCTATCGACCTGGGAGAGAAAATGTTGCTGCTGATGCTCTATCTAGAACCAGCTGCTCACCACATACCTTAGACAAGCTAGTTCTTCTTCATAATGCTCTATGTCACCCAGGTATTACTCGAATGAATCACTGGGTGAAAATTCAGAACCTTCCATATTCAATTGATGAAATTCGCAGAGTAACTTCTTCCTGTAAAACATGTTCAGAGATCAAGCCACGCTTTTATTCTAAGCCAAACACTCTCATTAAGGCAACTGCTCCATTCGAAAGACTCAGCGTTGATTTTAAAGGACCTTTGCCATCCAGCACACCTAGAAAGTATCTTCTAACATTAGTCGATGAATTTTCAAGATACCCTTTTGCCATACCATGCACCGATTTGTCATCTTCAACAGTTATTCAAGCGCTGAACCAAATCTTCACTCTCTTTGGATATCCATTGTATATACACACTGACAAAGGTAAATCTTTCTTATCCCAAGAACTTCAATCTTTCTTTTATTCAAATGGTATTGCCACCAGTCGAACCACGTCATATAATCCTTGCGGTAATGGACAAGTGGAGCGATACAATGGAATCATTTGGAAAACCGTTTTGCTTGCATTAAAAACTAAAAATTTAGATACGTCACAATGGGAGAAGGTATTGTCAGAAGCATTACATGCTATCCGTTCATTACTCTGCACATCGACTATTGTTACACCACATGAACAAATTTTCTACCATAAAAGAAAATCTAGATCTGGAGTTTCTATTCCATCATGGCTTACTACACCTGGTAAAGTCCTAATGAAAAATCATGTTCGTCAAAGCAAATATGATCCTTTAGTACAAGAAGTAACACTGCTTGAAGTCAATCCAAACTATGCTCTGGTTCAACTCCCTGACGGTAAAGAGACCACTGTCAATCTTAGGCACCTAGCTCCAGCAGGTTGTAACAAGGAGGATATTGAAGTGGACAAAAGTGTGGATGAGGTACCGAACCTTGAGAATCCCTCTCAATATTCTCAAGACCTTAACGAACTGGGGACTTCTCAAGACTCGAACGAAGTGAGGGCCACTCGACTAGAATCACCCCTCAATGGTCCCCGCTTTAAGAATAAAACCATTCTTAGCAAGGAACCATTAGGAACTTTTGACAATGACACATCTGTAAAATCTCAACCTTGTCTACAGCCTGCACTCCGTCGATCAACTAGAACTACTCGAATTCCAGAATATCCCAATCACTACTCACTAAAATAAAGGGGGGAAGAATGTGGTGAAAAGTTTTTATTAATTAATGTTGTCCTGGTTACCAAATTATATGTAACATCTGGTTATATTGTATTGTTGATGAATGTGTTATTATGAGTTTAATAAAGCCTTATTATTTCGTCTAAGGTCTATTCAAATTATCACAAGTTGTTAAATCACATTGAAAACGGCCATAGAAAAAGTAATTCCCCTTCCTAATCCAGTCTGACCTTTACCTTTATCGACCAGCAGTGAAAAAATTTGAAAAATAGAGTTAGCTGGTTTTGGAATTCTATACTTTAGATAATATATAATTATTATTCATTTGAATAACTTTGCCAATTTTGCCACCCCTTGAAATCTGTCGCAGGGGGCACCCACCCCCTTGGCCCGCCTTAGTTCTGGGCCTGCCTTTGAGTGTTGATAAGATACACAATATGTTTTCATTACTCCTGTTTTGAGGACACCCCTCGAGAATGTATCTCATTGTGAGAGTAGCTTTCAAAAGTTGACACTGAAAGTGAGGGAAATCTCTCTTTGCCATCATGGGTCAAAAGGCAGAAGCCTATTCTGATTTATTGATAACCACATATCTTCTGCAGTGATTTAAGAATGAAGTACATTCATTAACCATTGGCTTGAGATCTCTCAGTTTTTCATTTTCTAATTCTCAAGTTTTTTCTAATTAAGAATCAGAGAAATTTATTAATAATTTTTTTTTTTATTACGAGTATTCTGTTTTATAAGTATCGATAAAAAGTATGGCATGTCCTCTGAAATTATTTACAAACTTATAAAAATATGATTGTTTGACTCTATTCTGTCTGGAAAATTGACAGCACTGTTAGCTTTTACTAATAGTGAGAATATAATTATTGGTTTTAATTTTGAAGGAAAGATAAAGTTGCATCCATTCAATGAAAAATAAAGGTAATTCCAGAAATCTGGAAAATTGTAGTGGAGCATTTGTAAAACATTAAAAGTAGTAAAGTCACTGCTAGGCTGAAATGAATCACTTTTTCTGTGTACTGATATCAATACATGAGACCAATATTATAAATAGCTTAAAAACAGGAATGCTCATAGCTGTAATATAACATTTATACAAGGATTCTGCAGTCATATTCCATTGCAGTCACATTTTATTTTATTTTTATTTTTTTAATATTATACCTAAGTTTTCAAAATAGTGGTACAATTAAAATAACAAAACAATATGTTCTGATCTAATAAAAAACAATAGGATTTTTTGAAAGTTAAAAGAAAGGATACTTATTATAATAAGATAGAATGTTTATAAACATATTAATTTAAAAATAAGTCCAGCCTAGAACACCCGATAGGTGGTATTCAACAAAACATTTTCAAACAAAACATAAGTGCATAGTGTACACACAACTTTGTATTCTTAACTATTAGGAGATTCCTTAGGCCAATAAAATATTCATGTTTGTTTTCAAAATAAAAAAACAAATCAGCCTTGATTAAGTAACAAGTCTAATAGTTTCTTATTGAGGCATAGAACACAAGTGAAATCTACAAAAAAACAGTTTACGTTTTTACATGTTAAAGTGAAAGCAGAAGGTATGATGTTCTGCACTTAACTTTTCTTTATCCTATTCAATGTTGACTTCAATGCTTCCATGAATGCCTTTTTATGCCTCTGTTTTTTCTCTCTTCCCATGACCACCTGACAGTTCTCAGTACACATTTCTGACAAATGTCTGCTGTCTGAAGTACTCAGATTTGGATAGTTAGTGTGTTAATGATACTGTGTGATACTCATCACATGATACTGGGTTCGTCCTAATTTGAAGTACAGCTTGAAGAATAACTTCTTCCTTTTATTTATTTATTTTTTTTTTGTTTTTTTTAGGTTCTCCTTGAATATTATTGGGTTTATGTATAGAAGATTCCCTTTAAGAAATGAAAAAGAACCCCTAAAAAAATATTTCGAAATAAAGATCTTTAAAAATAAACAAAACAAAAAAAAAAAGAAAGTGAACATTGATGTTTTACTATTAGTGTCTGGACTTAATATAACTCTCAAGACCTATGATGGCTAAGCGTGTTGAGGCGAAATTCTCAGAGCGCTTAGTTCAAAGGTTCTATGTTCCATTCCTTCCTAGGTCGGTTAATATTTATGACTCCCACTCTTCTTACAATGGTAAAGGTTTTGCAGGGGTTGGAATTATTTTAATGTTGATTAAAAAAACCTAGATTAATATATTACTCTTTGATTTCACTAAGCAGATTAATGTATGTTTAATAATAAGTAAAAAATTCATGACACTACATTTTCAAACATAATCCAGCCAAGATGACACTAGTGTAGTAATTCTATTTTATATATATAAACAAAGAATTGTAATTGTTAATTATTATATTGTAAATAATACTTGGTTAGAGCATTTAAAAAAATATATTTGTTATGTTGGTTTATGAAATATCTGAGGGATGTTTTAAAACTATTGTATTTATATATATATATACATATACATGATAAATAAAAAAAAAACTTCTATTAGCAGTGTGTATAAAAAATTTAAACTATTATTACAATAAATATTTAACACTAACATAAAATTATATTTATAGATAACCCACTTATTTGATAACTAAAAGTTTTTACAACCCAATTTACAATGCTCTTTTAATATATTTATTATTAGTTAGTGAACTAAAAAAAAAAATTATTGTACAACCTTTAACCTCTTCCTTTTAATAATCAGCTATTCGCTGCTTTGCCATAAGTTCAAAGATGTAGAATATATAAAAGATGTGAATTTACTTCAATATTAATTCACTTCATTGTTTTCAAATAGTTCTTGAAGACAACTGAGAAGTGTTCTTTAACTCGATCCTCAATTTCAAGTCAATAATTAAATATGTTGCCTTACTGGACTTGGACTACCATGGGGGCTTCCTCTCTTAAAAACTCCCTTTCCATCTACGTCACTGCCTTCTTAATCAGCATCCTCTCTTTTTTTTTTAATTACTGCTCATTATTAGTCAACTATATAATCTTTTAAAATATATTTTGATTTTTATATTACATTTATTATACTATAAATCTAAGTAATTATGTTTGGAAACATTTTCATAATTATATGAAGGATGTATACAGCCTTTGTTATTAAAATAAACAGTTTATCAAAAACATTGAACTATTTTAACTATGCCACTGCCTCTTTAAATAATGTTTGAAAAATATAATTATTAATATCAAAATTAAATGTCAATTTTAATTTTTTTGACAAAATGAAATGCAATTAAACTTTCTATAACTATATTGTTCCAAACAATCTATAAATGTATTGTTTACTGTAGTATACTGTGCCCTGGAAAGGGTTAATTATAATTTTCAACTCAGTATTTAAAGTTGGGTCAGTGGTATAACCATGTATATTCGAATATGAAATATGAAATCAGGATACTCTGATATCAGTATAGTGCAATGCTTGAATTTAATTTCCATAATTAAATTTGTTTAAAAAAGAACCCATTTATTTTGATTTTTTTTTTTTTTTTTTTTTTTTTTTTTTTTAATTTTATGTCAACAGAAGTGATTTTTATGTCATGGGTGTTACCTAAATAAATAATTTCTTGAATAGTATAATTTTGTTTACATTTTCTCTGGACTGCAATAACATTATATCGTGGGACACCTAATTTCACTTAATTGGGTTAGTAATTAATTTTTTTCTGATATCGGTAAAATATAGTTGGGAATGTTACCAAATTTTCTAAAATTTTGTTACCATTATCAAAAATTAGGTCTTATCTTTGAGTAAAGTTAGGTATTATTCTTCACTCATAAGAAAAAAGTCTCTGTATTTAACATAAAAATCTTCACCTCACTGTATAGAGTGACGTCAGTGAGGTAACACTCCTGACGTTCGCCTCATTTTTCCATGCTGATGAACTTTCATATAATTTTTTACCGATAAAAAAACTAAACAAACCAAAGTAGGCTCTTTGAGAATATAATTGTTATTTGTATATAAAATAAATATTGAATAAAAGACATTTTATAGCGGTAACACTCCTGACATTGAATTAAAATACTTACAATTGTTTTTGATGCTAATTAACCTCTCTCCTCAAGGAACCGGAAGTAACTGGTTTAACAACCAGAAGACGATACCAAAACTTTTGAAGAAAGTTCCCCCTACCCTTTTGGAGTCAGTTTGTTGGATATCAAGGTCAGAAAGAATAGTAACACTTCTGACCAACATTTCAGTAAGACCATGAGGACAGCATTGTAATTTTTTTTTGGCTATCTGTTTATTCTACTTCTATTTAAAAAAATACGCGGATATTGTTCTTTAGGATATGCACTTTTAATTTATATCATTCACAAAAATAAATTATTGTTTTTTGTAGACAAAAATACATATTTTTGTTGCCATATTGAGCTGGTGACAGTAACACTCCTTACATTTTTAGTAGCTTTCAAAACATTTTCCATTTTTCTACTTCAGAAATATACTCTGGAGAAACTATTTCTTAAAAAAAATTACTGAAGATGTAGTCGAGTAGTAAACAAAGGTCAAGATAACGTGACCATCTGTCACTAAGTTAAATACGAGTGACAATTTTTTTTTTATGACCCGTTACACATGTATAGTGTGATCGAGCATTACCAACTATGTACAATATATCTTTCTTCGACTTAGGAAGTTTTATAATATAAGTTAAAAAACTTAATGGATCAGGAAAGAAGAATACAGCTCTCCAATTTTCAACTGAAACAACCCTTGATCAAGAAATGTCAGTAAAATCATCGTGTATTTTGCATCTTCTTGAATGGGGAAATCTGGAATTTTTGTTTTATTGAACATTTTTATTTCTCTTTTTACATTGTACGCGTTGTAAAAGGAGTCAACGGAAACTAATATTTATGATCATAAAAATTCATTTTATTTTAACTTTATTCCAAATTTTCATCGTTTAAGTCTTTTTTTTTCTTGTTTAAGTCTGTTTTTAATATCTAACGGTACCTTAGACTTATAATTTATATGATGCCCTTCATCACGCATAACTATGTTTTTTTAAACTCAAACCTACACTATGGAAGCACAAATGTATTTCTATTCGGTTTCCATGTTTCACAAATGGAACTCAGTATGAACAGCTGAATCGAGAACAGATCCATTACACGGCTCAGAGCGCGGGACATAAACCAATGTTACGGTCAACCAGTTCTTTCCCAATTTGTGCAGATTCCTCTTCTGTTGAGGGTACACTCACCCCAGCAATATGTTGTCTTTTGAGCCCTCGAGGGCTAGATTATATTCTGTTTGCCTCACTATCTTATCATTATCCTCGTCACTGAAGTAGCTTTCGGATGGCATATGGTACGAATTATAAACGAGTGTTTGCTTCATGACATAATGGTGTTAATCTTGTTTCCTGTTTATATGACCGTGAAATGGCTATTATATGTCCATTGATGATGTGATTCGTGACATATACCATCAGTTAACACTAGGTGATATGGGGTAAATGAAAAATTATTGTATGGTTACGGTCAAGGGTAGAATAATGCTGTCTGTTTAAAAAAGAAAGATATTTTTATGGTTATAACTACAAGATACCATATTAATAACTGCTTAGATTTCTATTCGTTCTGAAAAATATGTTTTATTGTTTTGTTTGTTTGTTGTTTGGGGCTAAATGTTCTTGTGTACTCCAACTAGAGCAGGAAGGACGTGTTATCCCAACAGGTTACCAACCTATTCTAGCCAGGGTGGGAAGGTCAAGATTTATTCGTGGGATCGCCACGAAATAAATTTTAACCCACTCAGGTGGGATTCAAACCCACGACCTTCTGGTTGTTTTATTGTTTTTGTTTTTCACTCTATATCTGTTGCAATGGACATAACCTACAGATGTGCAGGCATACAATTTGTTTTCAAAAATGTGCCTTGAAAGGCATGAAAAGATAGGTATCCTCCAGTGGAGATTTCTGTTGACGACATTTTAAAATGAAGAACGGAATGTAAAAAACTAAACAATATATATTAAAAAAAAAAGTTAATACAAGTCCCTCATTTAAGCTCTTCTAACTCTTAATCTAAGAATCACGTGGAAGTTTCTGTCGAGAACATATCCTATATTAGTGTGTTTCAATTTTGCTGTGGAAGAGTGCAGTTTGTGACTATGAACTAATTAATTGTTATTTGTATTGTTATCAATACAATTAGGATTCATCAATTAATTGCCACTTCTTATTGAATTATTTTATTAGAATAATAGTTTAGAATGCTAATCATTCATCTTCGGTTCTAATACATACAACATTTTTAACACATCAGCACTATATTTAATGGATTTAATATATGCCAAAGTTTTCAGAAATGTATTACAAGAAATCAGAGATCTCCCTCAGGTGATTACCAATATTTAAATTCTTGTCTTACATTTTTGAAATTTTTAGTATATATACTCAATGTAACATTGTGCTGATGTGTTGAAATTTTGTGTGTTTTAGAACTGAAGATGAATATTTAGCATTCGAAACTTGAATTCTAATAAAACAATTCCAATAGAAGTGGCAATTAATTCATCAATCCCAGTTATGAATTGTTGAAATGTTTTGGTCTTGGTGTAGAATATTGTTTCTGCATATGGAAGGGTCAGTATAATCAAATACAAAACATTTGGCAGAAACAGTTGCAACTCGGAGATTTCTAACATTAATATTCGTTCTGGAAAATATCTCTTTTTCTATTTGGAATATGATTTAAATATATCGCTAAACGAATAAATTTCTCATTTTAAGTTGTACAGACTACTTCAACATTTACTAGACAAACGTTCAAAGCTCCCGATTAATTAAACTAAAGACTTATATACATGACTGTGATTAGATCTATCTGGACGTACGGAGTTGAGCTTTGGAGCTCCACTAACCCATCCAATTTATCTCGTATCCAATCCTTACTATCCAAAATCCTTCGAAAAATCCTCAATAAACCTTACTTTGTCACCAATAAACTTATCCATAAAGATCTTAATGTTCCATATGTTGCAGATTTAGCCCAAACCAGATATCTATCCTTTTACAGTAAGCTCCATAACCACTCAAATCCCCTAATTTCTCAACTTGCTTCTCACACCATACCCGATAATCCTCCGAGGCTTCTGAAAAGAAGATGGCCCAGAGACCTTCTAGTGTAGAATTTTTATTAAAGTGCTACTGATGAGTAGTTATTCTCAGGTTTTGTCACGTTATTGTAATAGTTAACAGCACATTTAGTTGATGTATAAATTTTGTTCAGTTGTAAATTTCAATAAATTGTTATTAAAAAAAAAAAAATAAGTTGTAAAACTTAAAATTAAATGATAATAAATATTTTTAGTTTAAATAATTTCTATATTTGATTCACCATTAATATAAGTCAGACACCGATTTATATTTTTGATTCGCTTTTGTTTTTAAATATCTGATCGTGTACTCTAAAATTAAATAAAATGGAAAAACTGATATTTGCCAACTTTTGTTGTTGTATCAGTGGTAGACCAAACTGGCAATGTATTGATCTCGACTTGAGAACACCTGAGCCCGGCTTGGGGCTTCCCTCTGTACTCAGCCCGTGGCTTTTTCAACTAAGAGCGAAATTCTGCATCTTATAACGAACCAAATTATAAGAATCTTCAATTATTTAAATCTAACAAAGTATTTTCATATTATAATGAGGATTTATTGACACTAGGAAAATGTGAAAATTGCAACACTGGATCCTAGTTCTCTAGTTTAAAATGTTATTAATAATATTCTGGAACACATTGTTCTCAAAGAATAATATTACAGCACAATGAAATGGTATGGCCTGTATTATTTTCAACCAAATACATCAATAGCTATCGTTTAAGAGACTTAAAAATTTAGCAAATAGAAATTGTAATTAGAAACAGATTTTCGAGTATGCTTACAAATACTGAGAGATAAAAATACAATATGCTTAAAAGAAGGAAAAAAAACAACTCAATTTCTCCCGAATGGAAAAAACAATAGATCATGGATATGTCTATCTATAATCTACTGCTTTCCCCAATTTACATTTTAGAACTTAATTGTTCAAATTACTTAATTCAATAATTAAATTAAGTTAACAATTTATGATAATTCGAAGTTGAGAGAAAATAGGGTTTCAAACATAATATTTTCATTCAAACCAATATAGCTCTTAAACGGTAGTCCTAGCGATAAATGTTAAAAAAAAAAAAAAAAAAAAAAAAAAAAATATATATATATATATATATATATATATATATATATATATATATATATATATATATATATATATATATATATATATATATATATATATATATTCTCTATTAAATTTCTAACCAGGAGACTGTCGGTAAATTTTCGGAAAAACAACGCCAACGTGTCAAAAAAATCCCAACGCTTAAAAAATGTAGGCAAACGTTACTTTTTTCATTCATACCAATATAACTTCTAAATTGTAGGTCTTAACGACTAAGGCTTTATTTTTTTTAAAAATAATTCTTCATTAAATATCTGATTGGGAAACTGTCGGCAAACTTTTGATCAGTGGAACACCAACAGAACTGTTACAAAATTTTATATTTGTGAGGTTGAAAGAAAAATTTACATTAAAAAAGTATAGACTCCTAGCAAAAGGACATATCCAAGTAAAAACAATTGATGAAAACGAACAAATAAATAAAGAAATACTTTTTTCTTAAATATTTATTGAAAATTACAACTGTATATACAATATAAAATATAATACATCAAGTCAATGTGATGACATAGATAAAAATGACACGTCACTTTTAAAGCAACTACCAATTAGTAGTACTTATAAAGGTTCTTTATAATGAAGTTTTATATTAGAAGGTCCCGAGGCCATCTTCTTTTCAGGCACCTTGGAGGGGAAATACATTTAAATACAGAAAAACGAAATATTGATAAAACACCACTCAGCTAATTTTTATATTACTTTGTCATATTAATGAGCTAACTTTTTTTTTAAATAATTGCTTTTGTTAAGAATGTGTTTTAAAATTTTGATTTTTATTTGGTCTAATAACGTTAAATTTTTCTTGTTTACATTGATGACTTTTGAATAGGGGTGTAACGTTTCTTCACTCTCAAGAATGTAACAAATTGCCACGCTTTCGTGTAACAACTCCAATGGTGTTCGGATCGGAAATTTGCCGACAGTTTCCTAATCAGATATTTAGCGAAAGACATTTTTAAATGAAACCTTTGTCCTTAAAACCTACCATTTAGGAACTATATTGGTATGGATGTAAAAAAGTCATGTTTGCCAACATTTTTTAAGTGTTAGGGCTTTTTTGACACTGCGTTGCTTTGACTGAAAATTTGCCGTTATATGAAATTTGTGGCTACAGAATTTAAAAATACTATTTGTCTGTAATATTCAAGCATTATTTTCATGTACTCTATAGATTATAAATAAAAACTTATTTCAGGTACGAAACTCTTTTTTCTGTTATATTTCCATGTACAATCATGCAAGGACAGAATTATATGAAGCTGCTTTATGTAGCAGATTTTTATTTATGGAAATCGTGAGCTAAAATAAAGTAGCGTGATGCCGTTAATGGAATTTTAAATTTATATGTAAATTAATTCAACATTACATAAATTGAATAAAGAAAAAAAATGCCATATTTCATTACCAAGAGCAAATTAATCATAGCTATTGACTCTAAAAATAATTGTGTCTGAAGTATACATGAGTGGAAATTTTTAGTTTCCAATTCTCTACTAGAAGATATTTATAGTTAACTTTTTAAGCATATTCTGCATATTTATTACAACATGCATACTTATGTATTTAACTGGAAAGATGGAAAGAAACTCTTTGACAACTGAAACAGATCCTGATCCTGATTTTCTTTCAAGGCTCACTTCACCTTTATTAAATATTTGGAACCAGTATATTTACTTGCTGAAAACATCCGCTTCCAATCTTGGAGCAAAATTAAGAGAATATCATAGTTCACCGTCACTGTTAAAAAAAGAAAGCTGCATAAGTACTGAGACCCCAGCCAGAATTGGGAAATTTATCAAATAATTGAGACCAGATCAAACATGGATTTCTTGTACAGTTTATACTCCCCGAAGGTTAATTAGAGAATAAATACATTTCAAAGTTGAAGCACCATTATTGTGTCATTGATGGACGTTTTTCATTCTTCTGAGAACCATTAACTTGGACTAATTATTAGTGAATTATTTTCCTATTATAATATCTTGCAATGTCCCCCTGGCGTTTGGTAGCATCCAAATCAGTATTAATTTAAAGGGATGCCGATCAAATTATAAATAATTTAAAAATAACTATTTAGTTGACAAGATCTTCACCAAAGGTTTGATATAAGGGACCAGATAATCACGGGAATTATAAAAGAAAGTAAGCTAAAGAAATAATTATATATTTTATGTTATTACATTTATTTATTTACTATTATTATTTAGAATTTATTTTATTAAATTTTCAATGTAAGTTTTAAAACCCAATGATAATGAACATAGACCTCAATTTTGTCGCTAGCTTCTGAATGCAGATGATGAAGAATACCACTTTTTGAGGTGAATTTTATGTACAGATGAGTTTGTTGGGGTATCGTTGATTTATTCATTTTTGTCGAATAGTGTTTGAAAATCATAGTTTACCCAACAGATTGAATGATGGATCCTTTGATCTGGTGACGGTTTATTGACAGTTTTCCTTTATGTTTTATTAAACAATATTATTTTTCTCTGCTTTTTATTCCAATAAAGAGTTAATTATGTTTTAAATGCATATTTTCATTCTGCGATTATCATGTCTTATTTACACAAGTAACTGATCTGTATGCCAAATAAAAACACCACGTTTTTCCGGTTTTAAAAGTAAATTTCTCCATGAAATTGATACGGATCACTCATTTAATCATATCAAATGAAAGCTGGTTAAATTTTCAAGTTTATATGGGATTTACCGTTTTGTGGATAGGTTTTTCGAAAAACTCTGAGCGTTGAAGTATTATAAGGCATTGTAACTTATCTAAATGATATCAAGATCAAGCTGTTCTTCAGGTCCCAAGTTTTTAAAATTCAAGGCTACGTGTACTCTCTCATCTAGGAAATTTAATGCTTAATCTGAAAATGTGATAAAAATTTGAAAAAAATAGTTGAGCAAAGAGGAGATATTACAGCAATATTTTCTATGACAGCTTTCATTGAATTTAGAGAACTTCTAATAATAGTCATTCATCCGCATAAACAAAAATCTGATAAGGCAGTACTGCTTTGGTCAAAATTCACGTTTAACCTCCACGTTTTTTCCCCAATTAAGGTTACGCACTTTTTAAGAGGCTGGGTGTGCCCCCAGGAGGGTCTTCCGACCTCGAATCCGATCAATGGATGAAATAAGAGAATATAAACTTTCTGCCGTTAGTCGGATTCGAACTCGAGCCCGGGAAGATGGTATTCAACCCACTGAGCTATATATATATATATATATATATATATATATATATATATATAAATATATATATATATATATTTAGAATATAATAATTCACATCATACCTATTGAATATTTTCTATCATTTGATAAAATATATTATTTGAATAAATTCTAATCAGGTAAAATTTATATGATACACCTTACTAATAGTTATATATTTTAATTTTTGTTTATTCCTTAAAAATATAAACGCCCAATTTAACAGGAATAAAAAAAATCAATAAAAAAAATCATAGCCTCAGTTATTTCCATAGAACAGTATCAAGATAGTGCTGGTTCATAGATAGCAGTAACCCTGCAATAGGGGGGGGTATGCCCGCAAATCTCATCTTTCTATTTCAATCCGTTATATCATTCGAAAGCTGATTAAATTTGCAAGCCACATTTTTTTTGTGAGAGAGATTTGACGTTTTGTGGATGTCTTATTTACTTCAACGCTCACCGTTTTTCGTTTTTTACGAAAAAACGGTGAGCGTTTCAATTTTGAAGTAAATAAGACATTGTGACTTCCCCAAATAAGGTGAAGATCAAGCTGTTCTTTAGATACCAAGTTTGTAAAATTCAAGGTTACGTGTACTCTGTTCTAATATAGGAAATTTAATGCTAAATCTGAAAATGTGGCCAAAATTTGAAAAATATTTAGACAAAATGGAGATATTACAGTTTTTATGGGAAAAAAAACGTGATTTCCTCAAAAAAGTCTTTGATTTATCGTATATCTGCAACGGATTGGAATAGAAAGGTGAGATTTGCGGCATTTAGCTACATTTTTGATCCAGTTTAACCCATGTTTTTTTTTTTTTTTACACTAAGAGATACTCACCCTGTATATTTCAACGCGTCCCATCTCTCGAAATAATGCGTATTATCATAAATATTTTCACAAACATGCTTAGTTATATATAATGTAAAATATTTTAAAATAATACAGAAATTAACATTAAGTGAATATAAAACATATAAAATAATTAATCAATGGAATTAGAAGTTAACTAATAAATATAAAAAAAGGTCTTAAGATAGTTGTAAACATGAATGTTACATTTTACACGCAATAAATAAAAGAATTAACCAGGAGAGAATGTTTTAAGACCTACATATCCTAACTAAATTATCTAAATGGCTGACGAGTTTTAATCGAGGTCCCAGCAAGTAATTTGATTCCCGTCCAATCCTTTTTGCTTGATCCTCTCGGGAATAGACCCTCAGCTCTCCATTACTCTTGTTAAGTCTTCATCGGTTCAGTCGATCCAGTGGCTGCTGACTAGGGATCGGCATCGATATGATATATATAAAAAATATCGATAGTTTTCTTTGGCAGTCCGATATTTTTTCTCTGAAATATTGATCTTATCGATATGTACGTTATGATATTTAATTTTCTCTTTATTATAGAAATAAAACATACAACTATATATATATATTTAAAAAAAAAGAACAAAACCTTATAAAATCCGTTTAAATAAGGGAATGTTTTTAATGTTAGGGGCAGGAGACAGTTAGCAAAATTTTAATGTTTGGCTCTTTCTGAAGCCGTTATACCGCACATAAATGTCTCCAATAATCCATTTCTAATGCTATTAGTCTTTAAACTTATTCTCCTTAATAGTCCATCACTCGACTGAATTAAGTGTTACATTTTCTAGGAACGAGTTATGTTTGTAAATATAAATTATTCAATTTTTTATTTTGAAGAGAAAAGATTTGCCCAGTCGGGATTCGAACCCGAGTCTCCACTTTTCTAGCGTGGTGCCTTATCCACTAGCCTGGTGGATAAGGCACCACGCTAGAAAAGTGGAGACTCGAGGTTCGAATCCCGACTGGGCAAATCTTTTCTCTTCAAAATAAAAAATATATTAATCAACAACAATTAATTATTTCATAATTATAAATTATTCAACATGAACAAAATATTTTTAAACGAAATATTAAAGAAATAGTAACTATAGAAAAAATTAAAAATCGCGCAATAAACAAAAAATAAGACGTCCTTAATCTCAACAAATGCTATTTCAATCTAATAAATTCAGATTAATAATATACATTTATATGTAATATACATCATAATAAAATCATTTATCCATTTAAATATTACACAACAAACGGAAATTCCATCTACCAGTACTGGGGAATACCACTAAGTGTGGAAATACCCACATTAACCCTCATCCCTTACCTTTTCCCCAACTTTCCCTAGTTCAGTTATACACTAGAGTATAGATAACCAATAGCAATATCCACCAGTAACATTCTAAGTAGTTTCATAATCTTCCATATTTTGTAAATATATGTAGTTATATATTCTAATGTTTTTGTATACTTATATTGTTGCTAGATTTATTTTTTAAATAGCCTGTGTAAAATTTATAATTTTATTGTAACCTGTTTTTTCACTGTTAGGCATGATTATAATTATAATTATAAGGTATTATTTTATTGACTGAACCTCAAGAACCTTATATTAAACATCTAATAGTAAGAGTCTAGAAAATATCTATGTATAAAATAAAATAAATAAATTATAAAAAACGATAAATTTAACAGTAATATTATAGTAATATAATAGCGATATTTTTAATGGCTTTTCATAAATAATAATAAAAAAGAAACATAATATTTCGATGCATCGATATTTAGAGTTCAAAAAATTGTCGATAAGGAACGTGGATATTTTGCTTAGAATACCCATCCCTACTGTTGACCATTAGTAATTTAGCACTCTATTACATAAGAAGAACTAAAACGCACATGTGAATAATAATGCAAACTGAACTGGGAATTGGATTTTATTTAACAGAATAAACACTGCTTTCAAATAAGGAAAAAGTTTTAAACTTTTTCCATTTGAATAAAGTAAAAGATGATGGCTGGGGACATTTATCAGTGCCACTGAATGTGTTAATCTTCGTACTGGACTCCCGGTTCGAAGCAGTCTTCTTTCCTAGAAAAAAATAAAATATAAAATGAAATAATCCACAAGTAATTTAAGCCTGAAGTAAGAATGTTTAAGAAAGTCTGAAGTAAGAATGATCAATTTCCATTTACGATCATAAGGTTACTTACTATTCGATATTATCACATCATTACACTTATTAGCCTGTAAAAAATGAATAAACTGCTCACCAATTCAAGTGCACCACCACTAAAGGAATTTAAGATATTTTATAATTTTGTTTACTTGATTGATATAAGGTTTCTTTAACAACACTTCCACGATGTTAAAGAGAATAAAACAAAAACTAAGTTTCTCTTTCTCTTCTGGGAACGTTTATGGGAATGTGTTCCAGAAGGTCACGTTTGTTTGTTTCCAATTGTGTTTTGTGAACATTATTTACCTTTTATCTTCAGTATAAATCCAACCAGTACACTATACAATGTTTTACAATGCCGTTATGGCGAATTAGTTATAAAGAACTCGGGAGGGATTTAGCACTTCTTTAGTTAGGTCATTATCCGCGTGTTGTTAGTCGCAAGGTCCAGTGCTCTCAAACAGTTATTGGGTGAGCATGGTCTCGATACCAGGCAACAGGTACTGCTCAGTGCAATCATGGAGGAGGCCGAATTCGAAAAACTATTTCTCAGCAAAAACGCTATTTAAAAATCCAAACCACTAGGCAACGAGTTTCAATAGCTCGGCAGCTGCAAAGATCTTTTTAACAAGCAACGGCAGTCCGCATTTCAACTCAGACTTTTAGAAATTGCCCAAACGAAGTCGGATTAAGGGAAAAGAAGACCAGCGAGGAGGGTTAATTTAAGCAGACAACATAAATCAGCTCAATATCTGTAGGCTCGTGAACACTTTGGTAGGGCTGTTGTTTACTTACTGAAAAATGGAAGTGTGATATCCATCATCAAGATCGACGTTTTGGAGTGTGGTGAGAACCCAACCATAAAAGCACAAAGCCAGCGATTTACTGCAGAGATGACTGATCCAGTATGCACTTTTGAGGGAGGTTCAATAATGGTTTGGGGATAGTGACTTATCGGAAAACTGAGCTGGTATCATTTAGAAATGAAAATTTAACCGCACAGACGGACCTCAGCAACGTCATCAGGACTGTAAATGTTCCTTTATCCCAAGAAATGAGTGAGAACTTCATTCTTGTTGACGATAATGCTCGACCTAATAGGACATGGATGGTTCAACGTTGTTTAGCGAAACAAAAAGTTACCTCTATGAACTGGTCTGCTTGTACGCCAGACATGAATCCAATTTAACCTTGTTCGCCTTTTCCAAATAACGTAGATGAACTTACTGAAGCATTTATTGAGGAATGGGCTTTTTTACCTCGACATTACATATTGAGCTTAGTGAGGAGCATGGACCGTCGATGATAAGCATTAACTCAAAATAGAGGGAGTACACCATATCAAAGAATGTTAAAGGTAAAAAAAGATACAATATCATTCAAACTTTGTAAAAATTTAAATGTTTATTTTGTCAAATTTTTTAAATCAATTTTAGAAATACGTTTTTCTTAAATTTGGTTTGGTGTATTTTGTTTTTGTTGTTGAGCAAATTTCTAATGTTTAAGAAAGGTATTATACACACAAAGAAATAAAAAAACAAAACAGAAGTGTGGTTAAAAAAGAGTTTGACTTAACTTTTAATGATTGGCTCACTTCTATTTGTGAGAAGCTTAAATTAATAATATATATATATATATATATATATATATATATATATATATATATATATATATATATATATATATATATATATAAATAATGTATCGTGATTAGTAAATCGGATTCTGTTACATTGGTGGTAGTTCAATTTTTGTTGTGGGTGTCGGAAGAAAATGGTTGAACGCTCCCGAAATCATGCTAGGAACTGAAGCTATCGCGTCATTAGCCCAAATGACGATGTTATTCCAAACATTTTTCCAATTATATGTTATTCTGCGCATTTCATATTTCTGAAACAATGCAGTCAAATAAATTAGTAATCATAAATAACATCACATTCATTATTTCAATTATTTTATTTTGTTTATCTATGGTTATATATTTATGAAGTGAGACATAGAATTCCAAATCCAGCCAAGACCATTTATAGGCAAATAAAAAATATATTTATAAGATCTTGAAAATATCCCATTTGATTTAATTTTTTTTTGTAAAAAAAATAAGAATTGTGCTTGTATAATATTCAGTTAGTTATGCGCCATCTAATTAAGGTATATTAATAGGATCCTATTTAAATATTTTTATTCATATATTTTTATGGGCTACTGGAGGTAAGACTAATTAAACTACTCTTAAATACTAATTCCTGATTTATTGACAGATTAGTAAATATAACTAGACTATTAATCTAATATAACTTTACAATTACAATAATCTGAAATAGTATCACCTAGGTCTAACTTATATCTATTTGCAAAAACCGGTATAATATATAATAAGGTAATGCTAATCCTAAATTGAATACTAGGTTTTACAAATACGCATAATATTCTCCAAATATGCAAACTGACACTCATACAGATTGTGATGGTACTACGTTCACTGACACAGGCTTATAGCTACCTCACTCACTGACTGGATAGCCATTGACTCTCCACACGGGTGGCTGGTCGATTTAAAGCCTCACTCAACGTTCCAGAATATTCGGTTTCCATCAGTCAGAGGATCAGAGGGTAAATCTATTGTTGTGTAGACCTGGGCCCTCCTGGGCTACCTGGTCTGGGCATAGAGGGACCGTCCCTAATCGTCGATAAGGAAAATGAAAAAAAAAAAACTAAAAGAAAGTTTCGAAATTTTGGGGGGAACACTCACTAGGATAAACGGTGTTGGTGCAGATGAATTATACGATCTGTGATGCGCAAAATCGAATGGAACCGTTCGTCAAATCAGCTTAATCGGATGATCCGGAAAGGTGAAATATTGAGAGATGCTTATTCTATTTATTTATTTTTTTACTTATTTTTATTTTTATTTAAATATGAAATATAAACTATAAAATATTTTTATTTAAATATATAACTATAAAATATAATCGAATGAATTGCCCAGAAAACGGCTCTTTTTTTTCTATTAATCACCAACGAGTTGGCCAATCTCTAGTCGCCTTTTTTGGCGAGTGATTGTCCTTTTCAGTACACAATAATAAAAAAAAAAAACTATATCTGACATCGTGCTAGTGACGCAGCTGAGAGAACAGCGCTGGGAACTCTGAACCCAGCTTGTCTTCCAAATTAGGGGGGGGGATGGTTTGGATCGCGGTGTTCCTTGGGATATTTGTAAATATTATATAATTCTTTTCTTTTTTAATATTAAATATTGTTTAATTCTTATAATTCTATGTTAACAAAACATATTAGACATCGTTAAAATTTATTGAAATTTACAACTGTACAAATGTATAAAAGTAATTGTGTTGATAACGATTACAATTACATGTCATAACTAGAAAAGTACAACTAATCAGTAGCACTTCAATAAACATTCTACACTAGAAGGTCTCTAGGCCATCATCTTTTCAGAGGCCTCGAAGGATTATTGGGAATGGAGTGGGAAACAAGTTGAGAAACTAGTGGATTTGAGTGATTATGGAGTTTACTATGAAATGTTAGGTATCTGGTTAGGGCTAACTCAGCAACATATGGAACATAAAGATCTTATTGAATAAGTTTATTGGTGACAAAGTAAGGAGCAGTTCGGATTTTTTGAAGGATTTTGGATTGTAAGGATTAGGTAAGAGATGAATTGGATGGTTTAGTGGAGCTCCAAAACTCAACTCCGTACGTGCAAATAGGTCTAATTATTCACGGTCATGTAAATAAATCTTTTGTAATTTATGGGGAGCTTTGAACGTTTGTCTGGTAAATGTTGAAGTAGTCTGTAACTACGAGCAGTTTATGGTCGTTTTAGCCTAGAATGTGGGTTAAGTAGGTGTTAAGAACAGTGGTAGGATAAGTTGGAAGATATCGTGTTTAAAAAAAAAAAAATCCTAATGGGATCCCAGAAATGACCGAAGTGGCTATGTAGATTCGGATCCTTTAATCTTAATATTACTACAAAATCAATAAACCAAACATCTTTGACCGCGCAGCCTTATTGTAGTTTATTTTACTTGAAAATATCATAGTCTAATAAGTGTTGTATAATACCTCATTGGGAGTCCTCTGAGTTTTGTTCCTCGTCTGAAAGAATTCATTAGCCCAAGCCAAGTATCTCTTCGTTAGTAAATCAGTTTTGCTTGCATCTGACCATATTCCAAACCTACAAGATATTATTTATTCGCCAATTAAATATTTGCAAATTTTACTTTGGGTTGTAAATTACGATTGCTTAAGTTGTATAAACGTATTCGAAATATGAGAATTCTAATTATTGAACTTTAATAAATGATAAAAATTAAACAGTTTAATATCACTGGAAGAAAACTAAGAGTATCATTGGATGCATAATATATTCTATCATTTACATTTTGCTAACAAATTTAAATATAAATTATATAATAAAGTTATACATATAAATTTATTTAATCATTAAACTATATTTTTAATGATCAATACTATTTATTTTCCATCCAACACATTTGGACTATATTATATCGGTGGTTGTTGTGAAGAAGTGGATAAGTCAAACTACCTTGACAACGAGATGACTACTACCTTTTATAGCAAGATTTTTACTATCTGGTTGTAAAAAATTATTGAAATTGCGCTTCTCAATAAAAAAACTTTACCGCTGCAACCCATAAATGATCCTGGGTTTAGTTCTTGGTGAGGAAGTATTGATTCGTGATCAAAGGTTATGCAAGGAGGTGATATGGTCAGCAATCACATTCATTTACCAATTAAAGGTTTCCTCCCAATTAAGGGTACCCTCATTACAGGTTATGGGTGTGCCCTTGGATTGCGCTTCTTATGAAGGCCTTTAGTCCCTGTACTGGCGCAATTTTTAGGGTGATTACATGATTTTTGAAATGTCCAAATAAAAAGTGCACATTTTTAACTTACCTACTCGTTTACTATAGGATATTTGAGGAGTTATCTTTCAAATTTGACCATGACCACATAAGAAAAATGCTAGAAAAGTGCAAAACACCTACACCAGTCCTTCACCTGCTATTAAATCCAAAACAATTATATTGTTTAAATCCTTGATAGGTGTCTACTAACAAAAATAAAGTATAGTACGGTAAACCAGACAGCTATTGGCACCCTGAAGTAATATTCGTTCAATAATTAAAGGGTTTGGTGATTGAAGGGGTTAAGTCAAATTTAAAATAAAGAAAATCTAGTTTGTTGGATAAAGAATTTATGTTCAGATGTGTCAGGTAGCAAAATTTGAATATTTCTAAACAACTAGAAAAAATATATGAAGAAGATGAAGGGGCTATGTAACATTCTTCTGCTAAAGGAAAATGTAAAAAAAAACATTAAACATAAATTACTCAAAATTATGTTTTGTTACATAACCTCTTATGAAATTCACAGTTATTTTCCCTTAATTACTATACTTCAAGCTTAAAAAGAAAGTTCACATTAAACATTATTCCTGGAATGTATTTAATTAGATAGTGACAATAACTAATGTAAAATCAGCTATTGACATTCGAATTGTCTTTTAATATTCAAGACTTGGAAGTATTTTAACACATTTGAGTTTTAGGATTTAAAATAAATTTATTAAATTGTTTTTTGGTTAATTCTTTTTAATTTATAAGTTATCTTTATCTTGTCAATAACTAAGATGTCAATAATTGCCTGGTTTATCTTAGCGTGTGCACTTCTCAAGGCTTCATCCAAAAACAAAATCCGACCAAAAGTGGTCTAGTTCAGTTTTAAAAAATAACTCCTCTAGTTAATTTACGAATTGATGAATTTATTTCATTGATTGGTCAAACTTGTAGATTTGAAGCTTGTAATTTTTTTTTTCTGACGTATTTGTAAGGTAGTGCGGATTAGACCAAAATTTTAGACAAATTATATTTAAAAAAAAACATGTAATGAACGTTTCTTTTATTACTGCTTCCTCAAAAAAACAAATTCATTATTGATTATAAAGTCTAATAACGAACAACTCTAACGTATCATTAAAATTATTTTGCCAAATTATACTTATCTATTTGCTCCATCTCCAGCTTACCTCACGGCTTCTTCAACCGCAAAACCAAAGATGGCGAACTTGATGAGCTTTACTAGCATTTGCACCTTTGACATTCGGACTTTGCATTCATAATCAGGACAGTCGCATACTCCTGGATTGCAGGCAGCTGCAAAAGATTTTGGAGGTGAGATGTTTTCACAACGAATCGTAACATAGTCGTTGGCTTTCGCATCAGTCCTAATAAATCGTTGCATTGTCAGAAAATTTTTGCTTTTGTAGCACATTTTCAAGAGGACAAATCTCTGCTGTAGTAACACTATATTTAAAAACTAGGATGTATCATGATGATTTGAAACGTTTCAATGACATTTTGCATCAGGAAAATATGCATGCAAAGAAAACATTTTTTCTTTTAATTTTTTTTAATTCTTTAATTTTTTTAAATTCACACCTGTCACTTATCATGTGACAACAAGCAGATGTGATAATTGTAGTATACAAGATAATTGGCATGGCAGGCATGAGGGAGGACAGCACCCAAGCGGTACTTACTCCTAACATGAACATGATATTTAATCTGTTTTAACGGAGTAGATCCTTCAATCAACTCCTTTTTAGTCTCCTTTGGGTATTATCTGGCAAGCTTATGGAGGCCGTACTTTGTATTTAATTAATAATATGTCCGTGAAGTTTGTTGTGAAGTCTTTTGTCTGTGTGTAAAGTTTTGTTATTGACATACCAGGGTGATTGTGTAATGAGTCTTAACGTTTTTGACTGGGAAGTCTGTATTTTTTGGACGTGTGTTTTTTAGCTGTTTCGTAAATTTTTGAGGCTAAGTCCGTAGAAGTTTTAATAAGTAAGTATATGTATTTAGTGTTAGCGTCATTTTCAATTTAGATCGTTTATGTAGAATTGGATATAATAGTCTCAGTCTTTTGTTAAGGCTTAATCGTTTCTGTTTCACATGTGGGCCCCATGTCATCACTCTGTCGAATATTAGGCCTAAGTATTGAACAGTGTCAGTTTGTTTAATTGGAACATTTTTAATGTAAACGATGGGGCAGGTATTATGCCGAAGTGCAAAAATGATGTGCTGTGATTTGTCGTTATTGAGTTAAATTTTCCTTTTTTTGAACCTTGTAATGCAAAGAACAATAAACTTATTTTATTTAGAGGATAATAAAATAATAGTAGTGTAGTTTACAATTTAAATACTCCCAAAGCTACACAAATAGATTACACTGGTCTACAAAATCTAACTTTTTGTGTGCCTTTAAAAAAAATGCCATATTTTTACACTAATACTGGGGTCACTGAATACGAAAATACAAATATCTATTTAAAGTTAGTTCTTATTAAAAAAATGTGGCTGGTGTAAAGAAAACTTGACTTAGTGAAAAATGTCAAAGAATAAAAACAATTTATTAAAAAAAAAAAAAATGCATCATTTAATATTTTATTTTACTTTTCGCAAGAAATAAATTATTTAAACATATTTGGACGGCTTTTGGCAGAAGGGAACCAATCCACAAAATATGCAAAAATGAGTCAGGGGTGGTTTTGGATAGGATTAGTGCTTACTATTTTAAAAAGAAAAGAATCATCTCTTGGTTCAGTTATTTTAATGGAAAAATCGAAGTCGGAAAAACTATTTGAAATAAAATACGACGTTTTTATTACAAAAAAATAATCAAACTATTTAAGATTTTAAAGGATTGGTTCCCTTCTGTTAGTGCCGTCCATTTAGCCTGCTTTATCAAGAATTTCCGCCCTTTCTCGCTCTTCTTTTATAAACAGTTGCAGAGGTGTCTGTAATGAAGTTCCAGCAGTAGTCCGCTAACATTGAAGCATTCCATCGGCCCTGGTATCTATTTTCGATTGTTGATGTGTCTTGGTGGAATCGTTATCCATATTCATCACTTACATTCCCGCAGTTCTAAGGGAAAAATCAAAATGGGAGTGAAGAATTTTGAGGGACATATTGAAACCCTGCTGCTGATACTTTTGTAGGAGATTGTTCACAAGTTGTAAATAATTTTCATTTCTCTTTTTGCCAAAAAACCCATCAAAGACTTCTACGCTTCAGCAAAAGCGAGACAAAGTTTTAGAATCTCTCTAATTTGGGGGCCAATAATGACTCCTTTTATTTTGGCGTCGCTTGGACGAAAAAATTCAGCTCGCAGGTGTTTTAATGCCGGTCTATGGTTATTGAGGACCTGACAAAGTTCTTTCTAGTCGAACGAGTACTGCAACTAAAACGTGGTACCCAGGATTGGTCTTGATTTTTAATTCTTATTTAAAAATAATGGAAGTAAGCAGTTTTTAAACGCTGAGTTATCGGACATCTTTGGCTACTCAGATTTACCACACATGTAGCAAAAATTTTTTGCACTATTAACACAAGTACGTAGCATAATTAAAATTTTATAATTTTCGCCAAATATAGCCAAAAATATTAAGAATTCTAATGAAACACGACTTTGAACTAGCAAAACAAAACACTGATTTCATGAGGCAGAACAAACGAATAACTAACAATAATGTTTATACTATTAGTTTCTTATTACTTCGGACTCTTATAATAAATATGACAAATATCTGAAGCTACCCTCCATTATATTAAATTTTGCATAAATAGACAATATAATCTATCAATTTTAAGTTCCAAAGTTAGATTCAGTGAATCAAATACTATAGATATAGTACATTTTCATGAAAATGGCAATTTTAATGTAGACCAGTATCAACACTCGAAACCGAATGTGCTTAATTTTTCCTTTTTATTTCTTCTGTTATTTATTACAATATATCGCCGGTGAGAATGCCAATTCCACTATATCCATTTTATCACATCTAGGATGTTAAATACAAAATATGCTTTGATTGCTACTGTATAATTATGTTTTGGGCTAAAATCAGAAAAACTGTTCAGTAATAACAATCATAAACAAGTTTTAAAACGGAACCGGAAAAAAATACACATGACGGTATTGGCAGTCTCACCGACAATATATAAAGTTATCATCTGAAGACGAACGGTATTTGGTAAGAACGCTTGCAGGAATCGACTCCTGTGAGGGTATAGGAGTGGGGGAACGGTTTGATAGCTGGCTTCGCTCGCCTCCTTACAGGCGGCTCTCTTGCCGCTTCTATTTGGTACTACAGTGGAAACTCGTTATTTCGTCACTCGATACTTCGTCTTCTTCTATAATTTGTCAGGTTTTTTTTTTCTTTCTTTTCTTTTTTTTAAATTGGCTCCTTCAATTAAGTCCAATGTGTATAATGTTCACCTGTTATTTTCTACATTTAATAAATTGAAAAAAAATTACAATAATATAGATTAAAATGTTTTTTTGTTACTTTACCAGCAAAATTCTGTAATTCGTCATTTCCGTTATTTCGCCACCCCCTCTCCCCCACCCATGACGAATTATCGAGTTTCTACTGAATGTTCTGTGGTTACACCAAAAATTTAAAAAAAGGATTTTCAGAGAAGAAATGACGAAACCACAAACATAAGTGAATTAACAGTAAAGATGTTCCTGATTTATTAGTGAATGCACAATACACGTTTGCTTTTTTTTTCTAATAACTATGACACCACTAGGAGTATCAACAACAATGAATGAAAACGCCAATTCAGGCTATTTCACCATTGATAATGTAAAATCTTTATTCTAGACTAATTTTCCTATATCAATAATATAAAGGCATAATGATAAGCTACTATTGTCTGTCTTCATTAATCTTTAATGAAATAAAAAATATAAATGCTACTATCACTTTCAATTGTGGATCTTTCAGGATACTAGAAGTGTAAAAGCATTTCTGATTAAAAATAAAAATCAGATTTTTCCGTAACACAACAAAGATTAATCAGTAATGTAATAAGATGGTAAGTAGCGGAATCTGTTTGTTATCTTGTTTCTAGAAGGTTTTTTAAATGTTGTTGTCTTCAGCCGAACATAATCTGTCCCAGTCAACTTGTTATTAGGAATGATGAATTAATTGCCACTTTTATTGGAATTATTTTATTTGAAAACTTGTTTCGAATGTTGAACATTGATTATTAGTTCTAAAACATACAAAATTTTTAGAGCATCAGCACTTTGTTACATATATTGTAGATATAAACATATGAAAGTTTTTAAATATGTAAGACAAGAAATCAAATACAGCGGTAGTACTCACATAAAGAGGCAAAACGGACAGCTGAAAGATATCAAGAATGGAAGGGGTGGTGGAAAGGGCCAGGTAGGCCATATGACCAGGTAGGTTAAACCTTTTGAGTTTTACCTATGACTGGTTGGTTTTGTCCCTTCCTATTGGAAGCGGAAAACGGAACACTTCCAAATCTTTATTGAATTTCTGATTATTTTCATTTCAATGGTTAGCGAAGTTGGGATTCTGGGTCTTATTAATGTATGCTCTTATATGTCTATTAATCTTAGATTTACTGATCGTCCAGTTTTTCCCGTGTGTTTAGCTTCTGTATAATTACATTTTAGTTCATATACACTACCTTTTTGGAAAGGGTATATTTCGTCCTTAGGTGAAGCGAAATAAAATGGAAATGGTTTATGTATTTTAAAAGCAGGATTTAAAGCTAATTTTAAATTTTAGATAATTAGGTTGTTGGAAGAGAGCGTAGGGTGATTATTTCAAGCTTGGGAAAAACACTGGTATTGGATATGGTAAATTAACCAGTCTATCGTTGGTGCCCCACCTGCAATGAAAGGCTGTCCAAAAGGGAGGGATAACAAATATAGAATGTTGTAGGAAAAGCTTATATCAAAACTGTTCCAGGAGGAAAATATACATCTATGTGAGTGAATCTGAAAGGATTAGTGAGGTATACTGAATGATGTTGTGGTGTAAATAGCTGTCTAAGGACGACTTAGCCAATTTCATTAAAACTTGATAATAAAGAATACTACTCACCTGTGAGCCTGCCCGTACACACCCTGATCCTCGCTCCCTGAGACGACCCCATGGCGGTTATATGTCGCTGAGGCTTCGGTAACTTCTCGGTAACCTCGAAGACCGCAACCATCATCTTTCTTTTTGCATCTCTTGGAATTGTGCCACTTACGTTTCCAACAGTCGGCATTTTAATTTTTTTTTTTTTTTTTTTTTAATTTCTAATAAAATTCCGTTACTAGTCCATAATATATAATGATTGGGGTTAGGCACATTACATGGTCTTGCTAAAACATAATTACTATTTACCATTTCACTTCAGTTATTGGAAATAACTCAATTCTCTTATTTAAAAGCTATTATTAGGTTTTATATTTTGAGCATAAAGAGCTAGTAATCCTTCCATAAACTGATTGACAGAGCTGCCAACTCGACATAACACATAAACGTTTTGGTTTTCGTGGCTCACTGTCTGCATCAATATGTCTTTTACGACTTACCACTAGTTGCCAAGAGCCGTTAGAATCCCCTGTATCACTGTTGATAGCCTCCATATCACTTGCCTGTTTTTCAAGAGATTCAGCCATTTCTGGCTCTGGAGCCCACCATATTATAATTGTCTGGTTTCTGTACTAACAGTTACACTTTTTGTTTACATATTAAAAACATGAATTTCACTAAAAAATAATACTTTTTAAAGAGACAAAAAAGTTACACTTTTTGGTTAGATTATCACCATATGTTTTCCCCTCAAATGTTAAATGAATAATTTTGCTTTCCAAATTTAATAGGGACTCGATGGGCAAGCTAGGGTCACAGAGCATTGGATACTGAAGGTCGTTGGTTCGAAACCAGGGCTGCCGATTGGGGGGTAATTTTCCCCCGGGGGGAAATTTTAGAAGCCTTTGCACTTTTGGGGGAAATTCGAGCTATTATTAAAGGTTACACGTCATCAACAGGGCTGCCAATTTGAGTGTTATTTTCTCCCGTGGGAGAAATTTGAATTGAATTTCTTAATCGATTTGAATTTTATGAATTTTATAAAAATATTTATGAACTTAATGCCTCATTATCAAAGTTAATAACCAACATTACTCGTTTGTCATTTGGGGGGAAGTTTTAAAACGGTTGGGGGGAAATTAGGGATTTTTTGCTTTGACGCGGGGGAAAAATGTTATTTCAGAATCTGCAGCACTGTTTGAAACCCACCTGGGCGGGCTACATATATTTCGTGTTGGGCCAACCAAATGAATCTTTACCTTCTCACCATGGCTAAAATAGTTTGGTAAACTGTAGGATAACCCGTCATTCCTGCCCTAGTTGGAGTGTGTAAGGACCCTAAGCTCAATTAATAAAATTATAGTTAAAAAACTAGAAAAACACAGTTTTATAGCAAACTTAACTAAAAAGCTAAGCGTAATGAACAATTTGCAGCAGCCAGACCTTTTAATTTTTAGAGTTTGAAGCTAATTTCTCTGTATTATTCGTGATTTGTTTGCAATTTTAATACAGTTTATCCAAAATCAACAATTTTGTGACGAAATGCCTAAATCAAACTCAGCTTAAGGGATGCCTTAAGGCGCACAATTTAATAAACTTTAGTTCTGTAAATATAACATTTTTCGTTTGTTTTTTCGAAAATCTGAAAAAAATTCAAAAAGTGTGGGTTATTTTGTCCCCCAAACAGTTTCCCTTCTTCAAATTTTGTTTAATTTTTGATATTTTATTCTCAGTTTCATATTTTATCCATCTGGTTCATATAAAAACATAAAACCTTCTACTCCGCCTTTTGCAAGGAAGACCCTATTTTGGGTGTAATTTAGCTAGACTAAGTGAGAACATTAGAATAAAGTTGTGCAATTATTGTATTGCCATTGGTCCTTGAAACGTGTGACAATTCTGAAGTTAATCAGATAGCTGGAAATTAATGAAAATTAAAAAAAAAAATTAATAACGAGACATAAACTTTATAAATGTCTTTATATATTACTTAAAAAAATAAATAAATAAACATTTAAAAAAAAGTATAATTTCAACATTTTTAAACAAACATCTTTGTTTAAAGTTTTAAAAAAACTATTTTATGTAATTATGACATTTTGTCCCAAACCTTTGCATAAGCTGTTTATAGTGTCAGGTAGTTTATATGCAATGTTTTCTATTATTAAGATCATAAAGGGTCGCTCAACAATTGCTTTTGAAGCATCAAGTTAATTTCCCTGTTTTCTCAGGGGTATTTCAGATTTTACTTTATGCAATTCGGTACTGTTATAAAATAAAAATAAATACTTTTTTAAATATTTATTATAGCCAAGATCTACGCTACTGGGATGAATAGGCATTTGTGTATTAAAAATATGGGGTAAAAAATCGCAAAACTATTTGCTTGTAAACTTTTATTTGCAAGTTGTTGATTATAACAAAAATAAGGCTTTGTCATAAAACCACATAAAAAATATATCAGTAATTAAAAAAGTTGTCACCAGCTTCCATGAGGAAGGAAATGGATTTACCATAGTATATAAATAAAAATGACAAAATATTGTTAGTAAAAGTAATTATAAATCAAAATGTCCTCTGAATTAAAATAATGATAAATGATCGATTTTATAAAGTAAATGTGGCAGTGGCAAGTCCATTTCACAGTTCCATTTTGGTTATCACACCTTGCTGATAACGTGTAGCCTACATGATGGCTTGAATCCCTCCCCCCCTCCCCCCCCCAAAAAAAACCTTTCCCTATTTCGGTGCAAAGACTTCTAAAATTTGAATTCATAAAAAATGATGGCATTTACGTCCTCTTATATGAGTTCGAAGTCAGCAGGGCTTCCTGGTCATAACCAGTCTCTAAAAAAGTGAGTACTCTTAATTGTAGAAAAAACCTGGTGATTAAGCGTAAATTCTGGCCCCCTTTTACACCCGTTGGTCCAGTAATAGTACAGAATTACAGAACTACTGAACTCCAGAATCTTAAATTATTATTATTTGTTTTTTTTAAAGTGCGTATCCAGTGCTATTTTCCTCAAGTAATTATATTGACTGACTAAAATGTATTAAGAGTGTGAGGTATATTAATCAAATTCTGGCTTATTAATGATAAGTCTTTGTTCCACCGGATGAGCGATATGTACGCTCTCGCTCTTAAAAGTTATACACCATGAAGTTGGTCCAAATTGGTATCTCCCTTACTTTCTTATGTTAAGGTTTCCTGTAAGTTAAAATCTTCATACAAAGGTAGGAACAACAAATAATGAATACACTGTATTCCTATCTACCCATTCATTATATTGCGCAGTTGAAGCAAATTTTGGAGAGACTACCCATTCATTATATTGCGCAGTTGAAGCAAATTTTGGAGAGACCCTTGTGAGTTGGTCTGGTAGACCTAGAAGATCCAACAGGTCCTAACGTAGTTCTATACACCAGTCACGTTACAATGGTAGTCCTTTGCCAAACTATCGAAACGAATCATGTACTAATCGGACATAACGAGAGTTATGACAAAAGAAACCAATAGTTTAAACTGGAACACGTATTTGAAGAGCAGACAAAATATTAATGTAAAAATTAAAAAATGAATAATTTATTAACAATATGATACAGCATAAGGCTCGTTGCACACACACCGGTTTTGGACGGCCGGTTTTTTACCGGTCTTCCAAATTTCAATAGTGAACGACATGTCAAATAGTAACCTTGCACACACACCGACTTTTTGCCGGCCGGCAAAATGCCGGTGAGTTGCCGGCGCCTGCCACTGCATTATAATTACTGTTTTATGCACTGCAATTACAAAAGCTACTACTTGTTTGAGTTACTGAGTCGAATGAAACAATATTAATTTGTTAATCAGAAATTGTTAAAACTTTTAGGTCGAAAAGTCAAGAATAAAATAAAATTATAATTCTACTAATTGTTTGACCGGTAAAAAACCGGTGAGTGTGCAAGCACTAGCACCGGCAAAATATCGGTCGGTTTTTTGCCGGCCGGCAAAAGGTCGGTGTGTGTGCAACTTGCCTAAGCCTGCTTAATATTACATTTTGCATTGGGAAGGCAATAAGAGAATCCAAAACCACACTTTTCATGAACGTTAACCAATTGATACGTTGGATTCCTAACGTATTCCGAGCCTACAACAAAACATGGCCAATTGGGTAACTTAGATTAGACATATTAGATGATGGTTAAACCTCACCCAAGAAAATTTAGGATTCAGAACTTACTTCTTGGAGTTTTCGACTTGCATAAATCTGAGGTTACATATAACAACATCAGTAAAGACAATAGAAACAGAATATTTTAGGAGAACTGGTGTTTTTTCGAAATCACAGTTGGTAAGTAGAGTAGTGAAGAATTAAATAAAAATTGTTTATGTAAAACACAATTTGTCCAATCCAAACATAGAGAGTGGAAACATGAACTTCAATTAAAGCTAAATCTCTTCTTATTGAAACGTTACGTTCAACAGAAAATATTTGGACCAATGTTTATCGGTAAATGATGGAAAACTAACCTAAGAATTAATGATCTGGCTAACTGCAATGTCATCACTGCTATAATAGTTTAGTAGCTACAGTGAAGGTGTTGCATAGAGATATGTACAGCAAATTTTTGTTCTGGGTGCTTCCCTTACCCATATAGATCATTTTTATCAAGGAGTCTGCTGTGAGGAGATTTTTCGCAAAATGGCCGCCAATATCCGCAAAATAACATAAGGAAAATCCATATATCTTTCGCGCTATCAAATAATTTTTATGGATAAATTTTGCTCAAAACACTTCCTTACATTGAATAAAGGGATTATTTTTTCCTTTCTTGTGCACTCCAACTTGGGCAAGTATTACACATTTATCATATTTAAAATTGATAAATAGTAACATTTATCATATTTAAAAATTTAGAACATGAGAATATCATAATTTTATCTCTGAAACATCTTGTTCCAGTTAATATTAATAAAGAACAACAAATGATTATAATAGGATTTTTAGAACTGGTCGATAAACCACATTTGCAAAATTTAGAACATGAGATAGAGTTTAGTGTACATGCACACTTCTTTTGAAACCCGCAACCCTTGCTAGAGCATGGGTGTGGTAAGTTTTCTGATAGATCGCGTTCAATAATATTTGGCATCCACCATGATTCACGTTTATCATACCCATAGTAAGAATGATCACGAAATAACGAATTATTCTCTTCCAACAGGTTGTACCACAGAGCAATTTGTAAATATGCTCTTTTTATGTCCAGAAAAACACTCGGAAGATGCTGCAGGAATCTTTGTAGAATCTACCTTTTTCATTTGGTGATACTTAGTTACTCGAAGCTCATTCTTGTTACTAAAGCCTTTGCTCAGTACTTTTGTCAAGTATTCCTCAGTTTTTTTATTATATCATCTGTCAGCTCTTCCTTTTCAGAATCTTGTATAAGGTATGCACAGTCCTTTGGTATGTGTAAGCGCAGAGTGTTTTGTTCCAAATTTACTCGTCGTATCACACCCAGTCCGTAAGCCATTGGCGGGCAAAATTTACATAACTTGTTTGTACAAACCTTTCGATACGTCATGAAGTGAAAAAAATCTTGAGATTTACTCAGTCCCAAAAAAAAAACCATAATTGATTTAATTCATTAGAAGGGAGCATTCTGTGGAAGCAGTACATTGCGTATACAAAAACGTCTGTCAGATTGTGCTATTAGGATATTTTCTTAACCTAACACTACAGGTTAGGTTACTGGCATGGACAATACTGGCATGATTGGTGTGAATAAATAGTCGCTTATTAATGAGTAAATTTCAACGCATTTTCATCCATTATTTTGTTTCCTATAATTTTAACCGGACTCAATTCTCTCTTGAAAATGCTAATAGGGTGGATATAGTATTTGACTCCTGTGTGGACAGCATCAAAACGGGTGAGATAATATATATATAGAGAGAGACTATAAACGGGATAAGGACGCATTTTAGGCATCAAACGACAAAAAAACGCAACTACGACAATTCTTCAAACAATATTTTCTTGATCACTAGGACAGATTATCTAAAGCAACTGTCTATTTTAGTCTATTTTAGTGGTGTTATTGGTAAAGAGGCACTAAAAATTATAGCAAACAAGGTAACAGGAGAAATTGCGTTGAAATCTTCTCTTAAAAAAGCTGATGAACGATTATTTATGAACAATAATCTTGGTATCTCTGGAGACAGAAAGTTTGTTCTTTGTTAAGAAAGAAATGAAAACACTTTGACCAAGAAATCCAGAAGTGAGATGGTAGCGATAAGGGCGTATATATCTACGGCCCTGTAAATGAAGAGGGACAGTTTTGGAGAGAGAGGATGAAGAGTTGATTGACGGTTGGAGGCGGATGGAGGGCGAAGAGATGATATCTTGGAGGGAGCCTGGAGAGGCTGCTGACCGATGATGATCTCACAGAGGAGACCCAATATGTCGACTGAAGACCCATATTTTATATTGAAAAGTACCCAATAATATTTTGTAATAGTCTGTATTAAGTTGATAAAAGGTAACTTGTGTGCTGACTTTAAATAGATCAATGAAAGGGTATTCTCAACTTCCTAGATATAGAATCGAAATATTAAATAAAGTATACAAATTAATAGTATTAATTATTCCTTACCTCATTAATGCCACTAAATATGAGCCATGGAGATGCAAAAGGGGTAAATCCACTTTTTATCATTTTTAATTTTTTTTGTTAGCGTCCTCAATAAGGTGGTAAATCGTCCATCCTCAAAATTTGAACCCATGAAGACTTCGAAACACACATACACTCAACTCAAACTTTGAAGGGTGGACGATTTACCACCATATTGAGGGCGCTAAACTAAAAAAATTACAAATGGTAATAAGTGGATTTACCCCCTTTTGCATCTCCACGCCTCATATAATAGAATTGGTTGTTTGGTTAGTATCCAATAAATGTAATAACTGAGATATTAGTTGATGGGGCTATGACATCCTCATGGATATATTTAATGTTAATATAGTAATTTATAAAACCCCCATAGCATCATAGCAAATTCTTTTCAAAGTTTTTATCAAAATAAAAGTAGTGAATATTATTCTCATAATAACAGTTTCTAAATTATTATGGAAAAGATGTACCTTACCGTTCCAGATTTAGGTCGATTGAGACGCCAAAAAATTAAAAATTAAAACTTCTTTATTATTACTTTTGAACTCATAACAGAACATGTGGGATATCATTGTAAAGTATTATGCCTCAAAAATCTGTGTTTTGAGATATCACCATGGTAATTCCATAAATATCGCTTACAAAGTATAAATATCGTACCGGATTAGCTTAAAATCTAAGCCAATAACGATAGCTTGTATCACGTTTTGTTTTCAAGTCGTTCAATACACTTGCCAAAAAAATATTTAAAAACTATTTATGTTTCAGGTTGTTAGTGGGTGGGATTCCAAGCTAATACTGAATAAACCACTGTTTATCCTCTAAAACACAATAAAATAAATAAAATGCAACTATTTATGAAATTTTTCTTTAATAATAAATTAGGTTACGCAAACGTTCATAGTTGCATAGTTGGAAGAAGCTTAGCTCACGGATTGGGTCTGGGAGGTGAACTAGGAAAATCCAATTATATGATAGCTGACTCGCTAAGAGGGGATCGATATGCTAGCCAGATGAAAATGGGAGGTTTCACATTTGAACAAGAATTCATTTATTTAGAAACTCAGGTAAACTCCGACAAAAAGCAGCAAGAAATCAAAAGAAGGTTAATAGCTGCGAATAAGTTCAGTTTTGGACTCCTAAGGCACTTCAGAAATAAAAACCTCTAACGTAAAACCAAAGTGTAACTGTATAACACCTTAATAAGATCTTGTTTGACCAATGCTTCAATTCATAAAACGTGAGAAATCTTACTCCTGGAGTTCAAGAGTCGGATTCCTAGAAGAATTTTATGACCGGTTTTCAGAGATAGTACCTGGAAACTGAGAACGTATTCAGAACTCACACAAGTATATCAAAATAAAAATATTGTAAGATATATTAAGAAGATCGGAAGAATCCGATGGGCGGGTCATGTGTCGAGGATGAATTCAGATGTCCCAATAGAACTCTTATAAAAAAAGATACATGAGGAGAGTTGACAAACCAAGACTGAGATGAGTAAATAGGGCTTACTCTTTAATTTTATGAGCACTTAACCCTTAAACTTTTTGAAAACTATTTCTTAATTTATATGTAAAATAAAAACAGTGAACTTATTATTAAACTTATCTCGACACTCTCAGAACCTTTATCATCTCTGAATCTTTCCTGTCTTTATCAAAAGTTATTGATAACCTTAATAATTTTATTTATTAGTGGACCACCACAGGTCGATGGAGTGGCTGAGGATGCGTTGCCTATCATGGGAGTGATTAAATGAAGAGCCGCAGCAAACACAGCGAGATGACTAGCGGTTGATGCAACAGGAGGCCTTGACTCACTGTGAGCTGAAGCGCCGATTTCATTGATTGATTGATTTACGTCAACTGTAGGCGTTTATTTATTCTAGCATTCGCATAATTTTAAAGGGGCGCTATTGTACTGTGGCGATCTCGCAACTTGGTCGATTGAGCTCAAAGTGAAGCGATAATCATAGCAACGCGTCTAGCAACAGAAAGAAGAAACAAACAAAGTGTAGGTTGTTGCTACTCTTTCTCGGTTGTTGCTTGATTCCTTAATATGCACATTACCATTCTATCCTCTCCTTCGGTCGCTAGTGTAGACGCTTGTTACATTGCTGTTCCGCTGTGACTTTAGCGACATATATACTTTTCCACTTCCTAAACATAAACAGATATTGTGATAATTAAATAAATAGTATCACTTTTGAAATTGGCCAGCCGGTTTTGTAAAGCGATAACAAGACGACTAATTACGCACTATCACGTTAGCAGTAAACTACTGCGTTATCATCTTGAGGAACATACCTGAAGTTTAATAAAGTTTGATACAAAGATATATACAGTACATGTATGTAGTATTTTGACCATATATAACAGTCTAAAATTTACGAAGATCTGCAATCCAAAATGTAGGCTGTATTAAAAGTTAATTAGATAGAAGTACGTTTTCTCAACACGCAGGCTATTTAGAGTATTTTTGAGAACAGCTGTTTTAAAATAAGCAGTATTTAATTTTTAATATTTTGAAACGATTTTATCTATCTCTTTACCGTGCCCCAATCTTACAGCCAATTTTGTCATTCTCTTCTTCCGTTATTCAGCAATGTGTTAAATAAGTAATAAGTAAAGGAAATAGGACTCATTGATGAAAATGTATAAGTTATTGTACAACAATAGTTATATTAATATACCTTTTATTGCACATACAAATTATATACATATGATCAACAGTAGGAACATTAACCTGTATATATAGAAGTATAACTTAACCCTATACAAAATACTAACTTATATAATAAATTATAAATAAATTAATACAATAATCGTAAGTAGAATATTCAATCAAAATATGAGATTTATTATGACTAGAAAAAGTATATGCACCTGAGACAATATAGTGGAAATTTTTCGATATATTTCTTTTAAAAAACGATTATGCCTGAGGCAATCTTGTGTTACGCCTTTTAGATTAACAGATAGCAATCGATTCTGAGCAGTACTGAGTTAGGACCGGTCTTAGTTCCTAACCACAATCCAATTGTAGGAGACTTAACTAGTTCTGTACCTAAGTGAATGAAGTAGTTCTCGATGAGTGTGTGGGAGGAGGAGAGGGGCGTGAATTGTTACAAACGAATTTGATAAAGAAGTACCAAATCATGTAGACATCGATTGGTAATAAGGAAGCCGAATTCTAGAATAAAAAGTTCTGGTTTTCGTGGTAGAACGTCCACACTAATAATCTTTTTTATGTATAATATTATCTCTAGATGTTGAAATGCCAAATGATATGAAAAATTAAAACGGATTGCTAAAATTACAAATGTGTACAATAATCAGATATTATTGAAAATTGTCATATTTTTGTCTTAGAAACCACCTGCCATTTATTATTTTTCTCAACTTAACAGGAGACAAATAAAACTGTTTTATTCATATAATTTTAGTCCAAATAAAGGAAAAAAGTGGGTTTATTGCTATAATGTATGCGTTAAAAAATGAGAAACTTACGAGTGCCTCCATTTCGCCGGTGTATTGCACGTGTATTGATAACAGCTAAACGATTTTAATCTAAGGATTTGGTGGATGAAGGGTTTATGTAAGAAAACAATATTTAATAAATTTTTTTTTTTGCATTTTCCTTTAGCTACATACCCTCTTTATCTTTTTCATATCTCTTCCTCTTGTTATTTTGAAATAGATATTAGCAAATTTCTGCACATAAATTTAGAAATCCAATAGAACAGATTGTATTATTAAGAAATTTGGTACAACCCCTGTATTCACCAAACCCTTCAAATGTGCTGTGTGGGCAAAAATAGCTGTAGAAGTGATCCCTTCGATTTTTTTTTCAAAAATCATTCATTGGAAATGGATCCAGAGCGGAATTTCACGTAAAGGATAAGCTATAACTAATTAGAACTGACTTGTAGCACTTGGTTGCTGAAACGTTAATATATACTCATTTTATGCGTCTAGTGATCTCAATGCATTACGAAATATATCAAAACAATACCGATAAATCGGGACAAAACACTAAATTACACGTCTGATGAATTTTGGGGTCCATTAAATTTTAGAGAGGAGACTAGACATCTAGGACATGGTTGAGATAGGCGATGTAGCATATAGCAAGCTTAAGAATCTCTATCTTCGACAACTTCTTGTCCGGCGGAAGAGTTGGAAGGAGCTTCCTCAGTTCTGCGAACGCAACGTTGAAGGCCTCAACCCTCACTCGTTCCCTCGTCGCGTGCGCTGTTCTGTATTTGGCAGTAGCTCTACGTCGGCGTCTTCGTTCCTCTCTGCTCATACCGCTCGTCATATCACAGCGTTCTCTGAAATAGGAAGGATGTATTAGAAAAGAGGTTATGAAGATGGTGGTAGTTGGGGTCTGCAGTCATGGATACACAGTTAAAACATAATTTATAATTTCTTGCGCCGACGTTTCGGCCTACAATATAAGCCATCATCAGGGATAGAAGAAAAACAAACAAAAATATATTACGAGGTATAGTTGACTGTTAAGTATTTAGAGAAGTAAATACTCCACGTACAAATATTTTCATAATTCGAAGTATAATCGAGAAGTTTATTAGAAGGGACAAAAGGATTCACCTAGCCTTCTTAGATCTCTCTGGGGCGGTCAGGCTCAATGGAAATAAATCGGACAGATTCCAAATGGTAAGAGGGGTAAAGCAAGGGGATAGCTTAAGCCCATTGCTTTTCATAATATACATGGACAGGATAATGTGGGAAGCTAATCAAAGGAGCCCCAAATTCAAAGTAGGAAACTGGAGAATGCATCCCATATACATCCAGAATTTGGTATTTGCCGATGACATTCTTTTAATTGCAGAGAGCAGAGTGGCCCTGCAGGAAGCGCTGGAAGTGTGGGAAGAAGCACTGAGCCGAAAAGGGATGACGATTAACCCCAACAAATCGAAGTATATGGTCGTGTCTAAAAGTGGTTGCTTGGAACAAGGAACTGTGGCTTGTCGAGGTTTGGACTTGGAACAGGTCAAAGTCTATCAATACCTAGGAGTTAAAATTAGTTATGATGGCAGTCTTGATTCTGAAATAAATCAGCGCATAAGGAAAGCGACCAACATTTATTACCAGCTCCGCAATGTTATAATTGGAAAAAGGGAAGTAGAGATGAAAACCAAAATGGTAGTATATAAGCAAGTATTCATCCCTACGCTGATCTATGCTGCTGAAAGCTGGCCTGGCATCAAGAAGTTTGCAAGCCGAATACAAGCCACACAAATGAAATTCCTGAGGAAGGCTCTTGGCAAGACAAGGTTGGACCAAACCCGAAACCAAAGAATAAGAGAGAATATGGAGCAGGAACCGCTGATAGACTATATTCACAGAAAAGAATTAAAGTAGTTTGGCCATGTACTAAGAATGCCAATCAATAGGTTGCCAAAAAAAGTCTGGGAAGCAAAAGCAGTGAGAAAACGACCTAGAGGACGACCGAGAAGTAAATGGGAGGACCTCATATCGGATCTGGCGAGGAGGAGGGGACTCACTATGGGAGAGATTAGGAGGTTGACTGCGGATAGAGAGGTGTTTAGAGCATGGTTGCTGGCTGCCCCAACACCGTGAGGTATAAGGGTTAGATGAAGAAGAAGAATACTCCACCCCCCCCCCTCCCTTCATCTTCAACTGTTATAATGTACCAGTTTCTGTTTACATCTGTCTTTGAAAGTAAGCCCCTAATTTCTTTTATCATATTTTCCACTCATTACACTCTATTCTTGAATGATTTCTCATCCTTTTTTCAAAAATTAATCCCTTCATTTATTTATAGATATTTTAAAAAATCCTTTTCCTTTCTTCAAATATAAATGTTATTGCACAGGTTTGGTAACTTTCACTTTTCTCACATTTGCCCCTAATTCCTTTATTTTCTCTTTCCACTATGTACATTTATAATTATTTTATTACTTATGCCCCAATATTTATCACTCCCTTATTGCTTTGTACTTCTCAATGTTGTACTTTATACATGTACTATCAATTATATAGCTAACTTTTGTTATTAATCTTATTCTATAATTTTTGTATTTACTCACCATCTCATTAACTTTGTATCTACTCTTTTTTATATTTACCAATTAGATTGCAGTATTTACTCATTAAAGTTTAAGTTCCTTTCAATTTAAATTAATTCAGTAGTCTGTATGCATTATTCTTCATTGCCTTTAGATATTAACTCATTAACTGGCCCTTACGATTTCATTAACTTTGTATCTACTCAGTGTTTATGTTTACCAATTATATTGTTGAATTTACTCATTAATTTTTTAATTAACTATTACTCATTTTAATATATTTTAATTTTAATCTTATTTCAATAGTATTTATGTATTGTCTTCTTTACCTTTAAATATTGCCTTTATGTTATTGTCTTTACTCTTATATATTTATTCTTTTCATACCGTTGTTTTTTATACTCTCGACAATTTAGTCATACTTTTTTGTTTGTTTTCTACTTCTAGCCGTGATGAAGGCTTGCAGTTCAAGTTGAAACGTTGGCATTAAAAATTAAAAAACTTATTTTTTTAATTGCTGTGTATATTTATGACTGCATACCCCAATAATCTCCTTCTCTAAAAATACATGACGAAAAAAGGCAGTGAATTTCAAAAAAGATAGGAAAGAAAAACAGTATAAAAATAAAAACAAAATTAAACAATTTAAATAAAGAATTGTCGTATGAGGAAGATTAAAGTAAAATACGTTGATGGAAGTTAAAAAGCACCATTTATGTATTTTTATATGTTTCATATACTTATTAATAACAAGATTAAAATTATTTTTAGAGAAAGAAGTTTCTCCTGCTATTATAAATAAAGAACGTCGATAATTTTTACTAATAATTGATGTTTTATTTGTCTATCGCTAAAAATATTGTATTAAAATATGCAATTGAGAATTATTTCTTTTCATTTTTAAATCATTATTATAAGTGCTTGCAAAAAGAGGCCCATGAGTAAGATTTCGACAGAAAAAATCAAAAAGAATTGACATTTTTATTTGATAATCATTTTTATTCGGCAGTAATGATTTTTTATTTTTATCTGGTAGGATTTTAATTTCTAATCATAGAAATTAATCACAGTGTGGCTAACCTTGTTTCTACCACTTTTTTATTTTTTTAAATACATATATATACATTTATTGAAATTTACAACTGTACAAAATATATACATCAAGTAAATGTATTGCCAACGTTTACAATAACATGTCATAACTTGAAAATTACTACTAATCAGTAGCATTTTACTAAAAATTCTACACTGAAGGTCTCTAGGCCATCTTCGTTTCAGACGCCTCGAAGGATTATCAGGAATGGAGTGGGAAGCAAGTTGAGAAACTAACGGATTTGAGTTGATATGGAGCTTACTATGAAAGGATAGGTATCTGTTGTGGGCTAAATCAGCAACATATGGAACATTAAGATCTTTACGGATAAGTTTATTGGTGACAAAGTAAGGAGCATTGAGGATTTTTCGAATGATTTAGGATTGTAAGGATTGAATACGAGATGAATTAGATGGTTTAGTGGAGCCCCAAAGCTAAACTCCGTACGTCCAAATAGGTCTAATCACAGTCATGTATATTAGCCTTTTGAAAATAATTGGAAGCTTTGAACGTTTGTCTAGTAAATGTTGAAGTAGTCTGTAACGACGGGCAGTTTCTTGTCGTTTTAGTCGTTTATGTGGATCACTGCACATTTGAATTTTTATTATTGCTAAAACTTCCTAGAATTATGAAAATGATGTTACAAATGATCACCGTTGGTTCAATAGTTTTACAATTGCAAACTGTTGCAGAAAGGCGCTAGCCATATATCGTTTTAGTATTTAACTTCGCTAGGATCCACACTTCACACCACATATTTATAGGTTTCTTGATAACAATTTAATTTAATTAAGCAAATTTTATTTTCAATTTTTACCTCTATATAACAGTTTATCTTTGTAACCTCACTTGAATGGCAATCGTCACCTATCGATTAATTTTCAAACTTCACTACACGCCACATATTTATCCTTTTTTCTAACAACAATTTAATTAAAATATGTAAATTTTATTATTGCTGAACTATCCATGAACTACGAACTATGAAGATTGTGTGGTTAAAATTTGGTTCAGTAGTTTTCGTGGTTAGTAATCACAAACAAAAAATGGCTTGTCATTTTATATAATAGTGTAGATATAGATTAATTTTAAATTATGCTCCTATATATGACATTGAAATAACAGGAAATTATGAAACAGAGTATTCTGACGGCCGGAGATAGATCAATATAAAGCTTATGGAATATTAAACGGTCATTATTGACCCAATGACATAAAGGTCGCGGGGAGGGGAGCAATATTTTAAAGTATTTGTCCAAGAGCCCCCATGAGACGATATAACCCCGAATCCCCATCCCCCGGATAGATCGGGGACCTCTCTCAATATTCCAATCGGGGAGGAGTACCCATGCGGCTGGTTAAACATTCAAGGCTATCTCGTGCTGTTATGGGTTTTAAAGTCCGAAAGGGACCTGTCTGAAATAGTTGAAGAAACCAAAAAAATATGAGACAGAGCTATAGTTTCACTTTATAACAAAATAAGGTCACTACTAATAGAAATGTTATTATTGAAGTCACAATAGGAAACAAACTGCTCAAAAAAAAAGAAAAAAGAAAATGAAAGACTATTTACTATATTTTCCAAGAGAATTGAAGTAAATCAATGAATAATTTTTCCTGAAAGTTAAAATCGTAGACATTACGTATTTATTAAACACTCCATTCATGATCTAGACATTTATATATTTAATAAATAACTTGCTAATGACCATTTAGGGTTGATCCTGTAAATATAAATAAATAACGTTTATAGTTTCTACATGAAACATTACGTTCTAAAAATATGTGTGATCAATAAATAGTTCATATAATATCTTAAGAAGGCATTATACTGTCGGATTTTTGTTAAGATTGAATATTTTTATTACTCACTTAATCTTAATTGTTTTATCAACACGCACAAATCTTTTCTAATATCACAAAGCTGAAGAGATTTTTTTAAAATTCCGATCTCCGTAATTACAGAATCGATTTTAATAATCCTTTCGTAGATAGTAAGATACCCGATTCCTGGGTAGACTCTCATACCTTACCTCTCATTAGACATAGGTCGACTATTACTCCGGTAAAAAGGCCGATTATTCGGACAAGCCTATCATTATTTCCGTTGGAAATCTGGTAACATCGGAAACGTTCGAGGCGCTTCGTTTATAGCTTTATAGCCGACGTTACATGCAGCTATAGGTCGGTGTGTAAAGGAGTTTTTTTTTTAAAAGAAAAACTGATCAAAAGTGAGCAATTGACTTGATAGTTTATCGTGAAATTTGGAATCTAATCATGCCAAAAAAAATATCGTGTTAATGGACTTATATATAGTAGGTTACTTGTTTATTGTGCATTGTGGAAGGCTTCGATTTTTTTTTTTTTGTTATGGTCTTTCTTAAAGTTCGATAATTGATTACAAAAAAGCCTATTCCTAGAACAAATAAAAAAACTATAAACATTATCTGAACTAAAAATTATAATCAATAAAGGCCTTGTTTTCAAATCAACCAACCTATTTTTAAGGTAGAAACAAATGAATAAAATGGCAGACTAGTTGGCATTACTTTTATTGGGACTAAGAAAAGTCTCAGTGACTGTATAAACTGATTCCTAAGAGTGTATGTTATCATAAACCAGTCATTTTTTGGCTCTTTCATTTATGGACAACTTTTGCTTCGATTGCACAAATCTGTCTCACAGTAATGTATGATTGATATCTGATTATCATTTTAAATATGCTGCATATCCATGAATTCGTTAGTAGAGTTATCAAGAAGAGGTTGCACGCAAAAAAATTTGATATGGAGCATGCCTCCAACCCTCCATGAGGTAAATTAAGCCAAAGGAGGGCCTTACCAGTGCAAAAACGTCGTTACCGTGATCGAAAATTAATTTTTAAAAAATAATGCTGAAATAATTTCATAAAAATTAAATTTTTGCTTTATATTTAAAGTATATTATTCCTTAAAATCATTCTATATTCAGGACACAATAATTAAACCCGGAATTTTAATTTAGTTCCTAATGATTCCTTAGGGATGAGTATTTAAATTTTTTGATTTGCAGCACTTATTTTATTGGGAAGTGTAGGTGAGTTGATAAAATAGCTTACACAATTCTTTAGTAAATTATTGTAGTTCATTTTAGTTAAATTTTGTATTTTTATATAAAATTGAGTCTAATCAAACAGGAAAATTAGAATTTTTTAAAAAGTTTTATATTTGAACTTAGAACTCCAAAAAAACACGAATCAATAAAAATTTTCTGCATAATTTTTCCTTCAACCTATATTAGTTACTGAAATATTACAGTTTTTGCCACAATTTACTTGGAGAAACTGAAAAACTTGATACTAGGTTATATGTTCGCAAGAAATCATGATCCTCTATCTACTTAACCTCCCAGACTTTTAATATGCTCTGTTGATTTTTTTTATATTATTGTTATTCTTGATACTATTTTATTTAAGATATTGTGTAGTTTTTTTAATCAATATTAAAAAAAAAATAAGAAAAAAAAATGATTTAGTATCATAATGTATTCTCCGCTCATACCTCAGTGATAGAACTTTTAAAGTTAATCATAACTTTTCCTATTCCTCTACCTTTACCCAATCTGCAGGTGTTCCTCAAGGAAGTATCTTAGGTCCAATCCTTTGCACGGTGTATACAATTTATTGAAATTTACAACTGTACAAAATTTATACATCAAGTAAATTTGCTGTTAAATATTACAATAACGTGACAAAACATGAAAAGTACTACCCATCAGTAGCACTTTAATAAACTTGATAATATATAATAATATACCTCGAGGACTTTCTATGTGATTAATTATATAGAACCTTTTTAAGTTCTACCAATGGGTTGTTGCTTTAAAAACAAGTTGTCATTTTTATCATTATCATCATATTTACTTGATGTATTATATTTGTATATACAGTTGTAAATTATAAAGAACTTCAAACTATGGTTGTGAACCAGGCCATTTCCGGAACTCTGTGTCAAACTTAATAATTTTTTTTTTAATAACAATTAATTGAAATTTACAACTGTAGAAAATTTATACATCAAGTAAATTTGCTGTTAACTATTACAATAACGTGACAAAACATGAAAAGTACTACCCATCAGTAGCACTTTAATAAACACATATTTTTATTTAATCTTTGATGCACTTGCCGAACCAAGTACTATGTTAACTCCGTTGAGTATTGAATAATATTTTATTTTAATTTGGTTTCCAAAACAAAAGAAGATAACACGGATATTCTATGTTAGAGGCTTCTCCAAGGAAATAACCTAATATCCGAAACATTCAGTAGCTTATTGTAAATTGACAAATATATCGATTAGTCGGCTGCTTCTGTAGTCGGCTGCAAATCGGTGACCAGTTGGCAGGAAGTCCTGCTAAATTAATAAAAAGGCCGACTAGTCAGCAATTTTTATTAATTTATATTCGGCCTTAGAGTTGTTGACTACATTTCCTCCGCTCTTAAAAGCAAACAATATTGTTCCGGCGCATATATAGACATAGAGCAAGCTTTTGACCGAGTATGGCATGCCGGTTTGCTTTTCAAACACAAAACCTTTTTACCTCGATCCCTTTTTTTTGTTATTAGAATAAAAAGCTTACGTTACTCACTATTTTATTTTAATAATCACAGTTTCGGTTTTGGGTCATAATTAAAAAATGTGTAATAAAAATAATAATGTACCTTTTTCTGACCAAGATCGGTGAAAAATCCCTATCAGGCCGTGGTGCACCGATAGGTGGAAACATATCTTCCATACACTCCATATCCTAGAAAAGAAAAAATAATATTACAGTTTTGTTTAATGCTATCTTAATTATTTTTACAGTGTTTGTATCAATATATCATAACTTCATTGCTGAGCTTAAAATCGGATCAGATATGCAATTTACTAATGTTCTTGCCCTCTTTTAAATTGTTTTAGTTTTTTTTGGTTGGTATACAAAAAAATAATGGTTGAGCTTTAACATCATATGTGAATGGAATTTTACACCTTGATTATGGGGATAAGATTTTTTTTTTTTTTTTAAGAAATGAAATGAAAACAATTAAATTGTTTCTTTCTTAAATTGTTGTGTTTATTGTTTCTTTAACAACAAACCTAACTAAAATACAGCCAACTATATTTTTCTCTATATTAGAAGATATTTTCTCTGTATGCTCATGCGTCTATTCTTGAACTCCATACCATCCTGTTTGTCTCTGAATAACTTTTATTATTGTCCACCCAATCTATCGGTTCTAGCCGAAATAACCTTGAAGCATTTCACATTGATTGTTTCAAAACCTCTATCCGTGTATGTTTCCCATGCTGTGACAAAATCCACAAGCAATGACTCATTATAAATTATGCAATTTCTTTATTTTTTGATACTTTTTAAATATGATATAATGCTTCTGATCGTCAACAGTATCGGTATAATAATGAAGAATTATTTTTCTGTTTTATCCGTGATTTTTTTTCAAATGGTTCAGATTCACTGTACATTAGAGTATTATTTATTCATGTTATTGTATAAAGATGCCCTGATAAAGAGATTTCTTTCCATTGCTCAGAGCTCATCCGATTCATCACCCGATGTTGACGTAGTGAATAAACATAATCCTAAAAAAAAAAAAAATCTATATTTCACCTTCTAAACAATATTTATTATGTATAAAAGTAGTACGGGTAATTTTTTTTTTTTTAAATAGCTTGATCCTGCTTTTTGATATCGATAAACCTGACACCATTAACGAATAACAACCTTTATCAGGCATAGTCATAGCAATTTAACCTGCGAATGTCTTGAGATTTTAAAAAGCATTTTAATCATACCTTATCTAAGGGAGGTAAATAATAACCCCTTCATTCACCAAAGCCTTCAATTGTATTAAGATGTGTTTAAAATTTTATCTTAAAAATTTTTCCTAATATCTGGGTCACTTTTGAATAGACGGTTTAGTAGGTGAAACTCAATTTTTCCCACAATTTTACTGGAGCACTAGCTCTAGCGGTGGGAGGATGAGGTCGGTCTGGGATTAGAACGCAGTAAAGTTCAGGATAATTTATTGAAGAGTAAATAAAAGAAAAAAACTATGGTAGGAAGCTTTATAAAACCTCTGACCCCTTACCTATTATTTACTAAAGGTTTGGGAAAAATACAATTACATTTTCCCTCCCTTTCAGCTTAATGGATATTGTCTTAGTTATAGCTCATAACTCATGTCTTAGTTATAGCTCATCTATAGCTCATAACTAGACAAAGGTAAATAGAAAAAAAAAGCTTTCTGGTGATACCCATAGCCCAAAATTCACAAGAACATTTAACACACATAATGCACTTAACTGACTATTCAAAAGTGTCACAGATATTTCTAATATAGCAAAGGAATTTTACAAACAAATAAGATTTAAGTGAGTCTTTAAAAAGCATTTTGGGACAACTGGCAGCTGAAAAAATACCATGCCTATTATTGTTTGATGATATGATGATAGATGCAGCCCCGTTCATAGTTTGCGATTCTAAGGGCATATCACCCCTCGGTGACTGTGTACCATCACAAAAAGAGGAGCATATGCCCCGATCTGGAGTGTGATCGTATTAATACCCGATCCGTCTGGGTCTCAATAATGCAGAAATGACTTCCATTTCTATTCCCACATCGTGTCTCCGCCGTTGTCGTATCTCCCCCTGACCAGTCCTCTATATCTGATTCTGAAATAAAATCTTTTCTTTGCACACTTTTTGGTTTTTTTTTCTTTGTTCAATTGTTTGGGATATGAAGTGTAACCATTATGACTCTTAATTAATAATACAAAACTTGAATTTATCCTATCAAGATCCTAAAAACGTTTAATAGAGAACCGACGCATCACGACGCCCTGTGGATCAGAATTGCTATACAGCGCGTCAAAATTTTTTTTTTTTTTGGGAAAGCATAAATTATATTTGCGAATTTATCTTTTATATTATATTTTATAATAGAAATAGAAAGACTTATTTGGTCAAAGAAAAATACTCTAAGCTTCTGTAAATACAATAATATTACTACTAGAGACGAAATAAATCCTGCTTGTTTGTTTGGAAAACAACATTACACCCCTTATTTACTTTTCATTTGGGTCTTATTTTATTCTTATATTAGTTTTCATCCAGCCCCAACGCTAAAGGTCGGTCTTTGTGCACGAATAATATTGATTTCTGATTTTATATTCATTAAAATTCATTCTTGCGTTGGTAATGTTGGTATATAAAACAAAAAAAAATAAAATAAAAAAATAATAATTACAATAATACTAAGGGAGCTTGTTTCACTGAGGTAGACAAGAATTTGAAAGAGGTGGGAATTACTAGCTACTATATTAAGCAGCAAGTAATAGCACACCGATTCCAAGAAAAGCCTAAGCTTCCAACAGGCAAGAAGTGGACCGAAGGAAGGAAGCATCGAGAACGAAAGCGCAAGTAGTGGATGGATGTTAAAGCTCGTTGTAGCAAGAAGCAGTTAAATGAAAAAAAAAATAATACTAATTACAATAATAATAAAACAATAAATAATCTTTTTTTTTTAAATATGCTTATATCTAAGAACTTATTGCAACTGGAAAGTTCCTTCCTACATTCAAAAAGTGATCATTCGAGAATATATTTATAAAATATTGTTTGCCTGTTTTGCTTTTAACGGCATCATGATTTTTTATGCGTACGATTTCAAGACACCATAAATGCGGTGATAAAAAAACTGACCTTTGAACAACTAAAAAGCTTTTTTTGACGTTCTACGCAAGAAAAAACATTATAACATCGTTAAAGGCAAAAATAAGCAAAATATATTTTGTAAATATAGGCTCGAATGATCACCGTTTGAACTATGGAAGAACTCTCCAGTTTCACTTCTTTCATATTATTTGTAATTTTTTCTTGTTTAATTTGTTTATTACCCTTATATTTCTACTGTGGGAGTAAGAGAAATCGTGTTACAATTACCATTTAGAAAAACTACCTTATTAAATAATGTTATCTGTATTTAAAATTAAAATTTTTAACTGCACAAAATGTTATTCAAACTTTCGTATAAGAGCCCAAAGTTTACATGTAGAAAAAGTGTACAGTAAGTTGTGTAAAGCTGAAAAAGGTAACCTTTCATTGAAACAATTGATACTGAATTTGGGGAAAATTTAATATCCGTGAAGCTTCCTCTCTTAAACAGCAATCCTGATAAAGAAACGTATCAAGAATAAAAATGAAAGAGATACATCAATCAACCTTAAGCTGATATGGAAATAACAAACAGTGCTGAAAAGAAAACAAACAAACTTATTTGAGAATATCAAGGCAAAAGAAGGTCTAACATTTAATTGAAAAAAACAATTCTAAGACTGAGATAAAGGAATACTAGGTTTAATCTATATCTATACTATTATACAAAAGGACAAGCCATGTTTGTGATCACTAACCAAGAAAACTACTGAACCAATCTGTACCAAATTTTAACCACACCTTCTTGATAGTCCAAGGAAGGTTTAGCAATAATAAAATTTACAGATTTTTAATTAAATTGTCATACAAATATGGATTTCTCACATTGCATGTAATCGAATAATGTAATCATAAAGTATGTCAGACATGAAACATTAGCACACAGTTTGTTTATGGTAATATTTTAATTCTTGTAATGATAATGTTTGATCTTTTTCTTTTTAATTCTCATTTTTTGTCAATTTTTTTCTTTGGAATTGTGTTTATAATATTAACTCCTATATTCTGTATTTCTTTTTTCTTTTATTCTATTTTTTTAAATATGTATTTGTTCTCATACAAATTTATATTCACTTTTATCTATATTGTATTATTTTTAAAATCTCTCGGCCAGTTATGAATTTACTTTGCATGTATGTTATTTATAAGGGAATTTGCCCCAGAATAAAGATTTTTCTATTCTATCCTATTCTAAAAAAGCGATAAATATGTGGTGCGCAGTGAAGTTTGATAATCTACCGACAGGTGGCGAGCACCATTCGAGAGAGCTTACAAAGATACGGTGTTATATAGAGCTGGAAAATTATGATAAAATTTAATAATTTTCAATTAAATTGCTTTAAAAAAAAAAAAAAAAAAAAAAAAAAAAAAAAAAAAAAAAAAAAAAAAAAAAAAAAAAAAAAAAAAAAAAAAAAAAAAAAAAAAAAAAAAAAAAAAAACTATAAATATGTGATGTGACATGTGGATACCAGTACAGTTTAAAAATCGACCGATATTCGGCTAGCGCCATTATGCAACAGAGTTTACAATGGCAAAACTGTTGAACCCAACTGCATTTAATTTTAAGTACAACATCTTCATAATTCTAGAAAGGTTTAAATTAATAATGTTTACTATAATAATAATAATAATAATAATAATTTAAATGTACAGTCTTGAGTAGCAGAAACGAAGTTTGTCACACTGTTCAAAAAAATATCCTCAAACAATAAGTTAGTTCGCGGCGTAACCTTTATTTTTGCCAGAAATTTCAGTAGACTTTATCGGACTCCAAAAGGTTCTGAAGCCGATGCGTTAATGATTATTACAACACGAGTTGATACCAAGAAGGATGAACAACTTTGAGCAACACATTGGAGAAAGAAGGCTGTATTGCTGCCACTAATACACCCATGGATCGGTTAGCAAATCCCTTCGGACCCTTTGACCTATTAGCATATATAAATATAAGATCAGTTAGGAGAGGAGCTATGGCCAGTGATTTGAATTGGAAAGCTATCAACGAGATACTATGGTGTCGGGGCATCTGTTCGCTTTGAGGCCACCCCGCCGTGAAATTGTCAGCTTAAATCAATTACTTCAACTTCTAAACTACATCAACTTAGTATTAAAGGATCTCGGTATTTAATTTTTATTTGAGGATATCAAGTGGTGAATACTTGTCCATTAAATTATCGTCGAGTATGAAATGATTCCCCGTATAGACCAATTTTCCCAAAAATGTGGTCATTAGAGAAATAAAAATGCAATATGCCTATAATTTTATTTTATAAAAAAGTGTTTGCTCCTGTAAAATTGGTATTTTGCACTTTCGAGGTATCTCATATTTGCCGACGTTATTTGACAATTATTTTATTCTCAGTATCATATTTTTTAACTGTTTCCGAGTTGTTTGATCAAACAGCTAAGCACATATGATTTTTAAACCTTTCCCTCCCTCCCCCCGCCCGAATCCGACGTTTTTCGAGAAAGACTTTTTACCACACTTAATGATAAAGGTGGTAAACAATTCCAGCAGTTAGACATTTTTATCTTTGGACTTGAAGTACGATGTTAATTTCCCTGTACAATTTAAGCTCAACTGCAGCTATGTAGTTCGACTGGCTAAGCAGAGCTGTTACCGTCAAGTTCTCACCTTCTCAAATAATGACGAAAGTACTGGATTCCCAAAAACATCTTAAGAATAGAATTTATAGGAAATATAATAAGTTTAAATTGCAGAGATCTTAATGGTGCCTGTAGGCCTGATGGTTTTCTCAGAAATGGGGAAACTTGGAAAATAGAAAAATGTGATTTGTAGGTAAAGTGATTTAACTTAACGTCATCACTTTTTAAAAATAAAGATGAGTGGGGGGACAGGCTTGATTCAGGGTTCCCCAGGCTGTGTGTCTGTATTATACATATAGTATGAATGTATCACATTTTTTTATTTTAATTTTTGTCACTTAACTTTTATTATTTCATTTTTTTTTTTATAATTGTAAGTAGTTATTAGTTTTATTTTATGATGATTACTTGTTTTATTTTAATCTTATATTATTATTATTAATTGGGTGTGTTTGTATAGATGTTATGATTGAATACATCATTAGCACTGTTACCTATTGCCTTTCACGGAGGCTGTTTGTACATCTATCATATATACATCTACATCTATTCCAATAAAAGTAAAAAAAAAATAAATAAAAAAATATAAGATATTTGAGAAAATAATCAAAATGAAAAGTATGGGAGGTTATGCTAAACAAATAAAAGAAGAACTCCAGGAACTTAAAATTAGCAATAGAGATTGCATGGACAGAGAAAAATTCAGAAGGCAAATTGATAGTTTGAAGGTCCTTAATGATAAGAAAAAGCATACCGGAGGAAAATGGACTGAAGAGAGGAGGGCACTTCACTCGGAGAGAATGAAGGAAGTATGGAGAAGGAGGAAAGGAGTCAGGGACAAATGATATTTGCGTGGTCCATAGCTGGCCTGTTCGCGAGAAAAAAAAAAAAAGTGAGAGAGAGGGAGATACAATAGAAGGATTGTTTCATCGGATTCCAAATCACGGGGATTTTCTTCTAGATGGAGTTGCTTGAAGGGAGATGTATGGTCAGAGGTTGTGTCGCTATCAAACCATCGATTAGTGGATTTGCTAAGCTTTTTTCTTTATTTTATGATTATTGAGGTCAATAAGTGGATTGAAAGGAAGCGCTATGTGGTTAGCTTTTGAGCCTATGAGGATGGCTCTGATCATCATGAGAATCATTTCTAGCTACCCGACAATTTATGCGGATTTCCAAGGATAGAACTCTCAGATTTCTTTCGTTGGGCATCGATCTCTTTTTATCTTTTCTTTGATATAGCTTAAATCCTTAGATACTTCAATGGATATTACTGCTTAAACATACTCATTTTTATTCAACAACTTGTAATTGGTACGTTGCTGCCGGAGTTCATTTGAGCAATGCATATGAAGCAGAGATAACCGGAGTAAAATATCTCATATTTTTATGAAATTTGACTTCGAAATCTCAAAGCATTGTATTCCATCCCACCTGTGTTGAGTGCATTATTTTAAATATTTTTGACAGTTTAATGGGTTGGTCCTTGTTATATAAGAATCACACGGAAAGGTGTGATTTTAACGATTTTTTTTTTTTTTTTTTTTTTCCTCGTTTGCAAAATATAAATGTAATCATTTTACACGTAGACTACGAGTTACGGGATGACATTCTATTCAAATATTCTCTAAAACTATAAAAATAAAAAAATAAATATAAAATTATATTACTACGTATCTATTTAAACAATTATTTAGTATATAAAGGATACTGATTTTACCTCTAAAATAATTTTATTGATAAAAAAGTTTTCCATCAAATAAATTTTATTATAGATTATTTTAGATCTACTTGTCTTCTTCTGTTAGTTATGTTTAAAAATAGGTAAATTATCTTATTTGAAATGTTTTATTTATTTTTAGAATTAAATTAAAATATGCACACACACACACACACACACACACACCCACCCATACATACTATATACAGGGTGAGTATCTCTTAGTGTATAAAAAAAAATTAAACTAGATCAAAAATGTAATAAAATGCTGCAGACCTCACTTTTCTATTTCAACCCGTTGCAGATATACGATAAATCAAAGACTTTTTTGAGGAAAACCACGTTTTTTCCCATAAAAGCTGTAATATCTCCACTTTATTTAAATATTTTTCAAATTTTGACTACAGTTTCGGATTTAGCATTACATTTTCTATAATAACTGAGTACCTGTAACCTTGAATTTTGATTTTGTTTCAATTTCATGGAGAAATTTACTTTTAAGACCGAAAAAACGTGGTGTTCTCATTTGGCATACAAATCAGTTACTTGTGTAAATAAAACATTATGACAATCCCTTAATGGAAATGTGCATTTTAAATGTAATAAACTCTTCATTGGAATAAAAAGCAAAGAAAAAAAATTATTGTTTAATAGAAAATAAAGGAAAACTGTCAATGAAGCGACACCAGATCAGAGGATGTGAACATTCATTTATTTATTACTATAATTTAGGATTTATTTTATTAGATTTTCAATTTAAGGTTTAAAACTCAATGATAATTGAACATAAACCTCAATTTTGCTAATAGCTTCTGAATGCAGATGATATTAAAGAATACCACTTTTTGCGGTGAATTTTAAATATCGTGATGAAGTTGTGGTAGGATATTTTGTTACAAATCATTGTAATTTCATCATTCAATCTGTTGGGCAAACCATGATTTTTCAATACTATTCGACAGCTATACAAATATGAATAAACCAACGATACTTCACATGTAACGGTAGAAATGCCTTCCCCTGTAAAAAAAGACCCATCTAGCCATAAATTTATTCAAAAAACGTTGAGCGTTGAAGTAAATACGACATTGTGACTTCCCCAAATAAGGTGAAGATCAAGCTGTTCTTTAGATACTAAGTTTGTAAAATTCAAGGTTACAGGTACTCAGTTATTATAGAAAATGTAATGCTAAATCCGAAACTGTAGTCAAAATTTGAAAAAATATTTAAATAAAGTGGAGATAGTACAGCTTTTATGGAAAAAAACGTGGTTTCCTCAAAAAAGTCTTTGATTTATAGGATATCTGCAACGGGTTGAAATAGAAAAGTGAGGTCTGCAGCATTTTGCTACATTTTTGATCTAGTTTTACCCAATTTTTTTTATACACTAAGACATACTCACCCTGTATATCACATTGTTCTTCAGGAAGGTAATTAATATATAGGTTTTTTTCTTTAAAATTTGTTTAAGCTCCAATTTAATACTAATTTATTTTAAACCTTTATATATTTCTAATTTTAAGTATTTAATTAGGCAGAAATTTAAATTTAATTGTAGAATAATTCAAATAAATAAATATAATATTCGTAATTAATTATAATTTTTATTATTTATTCAAAATTTAATACTGCTATTTATCTTTCTATAATTTCATGGAAGCTTTTATCTGGAAGATCCATTTATTAATAGATTTTATACAAAATGAATACTGCACTAATTGAATGGGTCCGCTGAAAAACGTTCTAAGCGACAAAATTTCCGAAGTGGCGATTTTAAAGGTTTTTATATGTTTAATAAATAGTACATCATAGTATGATATAGTAATCCATTATGTTATTATACATGTAAATATAACAAATTACAAGGTGAAAAAAAAAATCTAACTTACAAAACTAACAAGAACTTTAGATTATGATTTTCTTTCACAGATTATTCAAAATTTTGTTTGTCGCTTAGAACGTTTTTCGGTGGACCCATTCAATTGACATTTTTCTTCATCTGTACATCTTTTCATATGCTAATAATAGAAGTATATTATATATAACTGTTATCTATTTTCTAGAAATATATTTATGTAACGAACTGTTGCATAAAAACCTTTGGTTTTTGTTAAATTTTCAGAAAAAGCAGTTTAAATAATTTATCCGTCACAATTTTTTAATCTAATATTAATTTGATTCAACCCGCGATTATATTGACAGGGATATACTTTTAGCTGAGTCTTTTTTGGAGATACTTTTTTGGTTTAACGTTTTTCCCCCCTCAAAAATCTAACGTTTTGACACGCTCCAGCTTTATTGGTGTTGCTCCGATGAAACATTTAATGGGTTTCATAGTCAGAACTCTTTGATTGCTAATATATAATACAAATTTTTAACCTGTATCCTTTTAATTCTAAAATGTAAATTGGGAAAAGCAGTAGATTATAGTGAAACATATCTATGATCTATTGTTTTTCCCAATTAGGGAGATATTAAGATTTTTAACAATAGATATATAATTAATATATGTTATTTAATGTGCTCCGAAACATATTTATCCCCATGACAAGCTATAACTTAACTGCAAGGTCCTTATGGAAAACTAAGAAAAATTTAAATATACATTAATTTTTGGGAAACTACAGGGGAATGGAAGGAATCATCCCTTTTCATATTTATTTTCGTTATTATCTGGGTTAATAACGAAATATTGAATTTTAGAATATTCGCAAAAAATAAATATTTAATACAAAACATAGCTTGGCTGAATACCTGGAGGAAGGCGAAATTTTCTTTCCCCAGCGTGATGAGTTGGGTGTCCAGTGCAAAAGAAGAGGTCGACCGCTGTGAGCTATCTGCGAAAGGGATGATGCTGGAGCCTCCAGGAGGGTTGGACCACACCTCCAGGACACGCCCCAACCAATCATGTCCCAGCATCCAGTTCCATGGACCGCCCTGATCAATCTTCCCAAGCCAATCAGATGGAGAGTTTATCCCTTCCATCCCCCCTGAGGTAAACCTTATATTAACTTCCCCGTCTCACCGACTTCTCTCTTAAAAAGTTACCAATTGTTCTTATTCTAAACTTCGATTCAATTGACTTCCTCTTTTTTATTGCTTTATTCTCCAGCTACTATCGAATCAAAGTATACTGATAGAATAGAATTAAAATTTTGATTTAAGTTTTTGTCAACGGCATTAAGGATTCGTATAATTAATAATTAGGACCAGTTCAAGAGTATTTTAAGTACACCTAACCTAGGACGGAAGGGATGGAAGTGACAAGGGGACGTTTTGACTTGTAGCTCACAAGTTTCAATACCGATTTTTGTGTGGGTAGTAGGGGCATATAATAGTGCAAAACTAGAGTTATAGCCGCCAATGAGCATTGGGAGCTGAAAAAAAAAAGTTTAATTTTTTATTTTGACCGAATTCACTATTTACATATTTCTTCAGAAGAATAATATAAAAATAATATCAGGATCGTAATCGTTTTTTAAATAATAAAGGCTAGGCAAATGTTTAAACTGAAAACTGATATAATTTTCAGATTCCTCCTCTCAAAAAACACGTTGAAAACGAATTTGGTCAAAATCAAAGATTTTTTTACCCCCAAGAGTTTATAAGATTTTAGAAGACAAGAAGAGGCTGACAATTTGTTAAACCAACCGTAGGTTTACCACTTCTAGAAGCCTTAAAACTACGAAGTTTAGCCCGAATACGGAGGCCGCAGGATTTCTCCTTATTGAGATATCTCAAGTTATAGTTGACCTCAGAATTATTTTTTCTAATTTGTTTTTGTCCACTAAAATCTAAAGTAAACCCAATGTTACATAAATTGAAAGCAGAATGCTCGAATGCTCAGAATGATTCTAGTGATTCTATTACTATTTTAATCGGTTGAACACAGCAAATGTTATAGCCGCTGATAAATTCTCAACTTAAAAAATGTTTATGTCCGTGAAAGGGGTAAATAAAATAAAATATTTTGATAAAATTTTACATATAACAGTTTTTTGTACAAACTATAAGCCAAAATTTTGTCTCCTGCTTTTGCAAAGTAGCTCAAATAATTTCCACCAGAAAATAAAAATTATTTAATTCTTAAATTTTTTCTGCGTGACTAGCAAGTTCCTGAGAAGCAATTGCCGAACTATCTTTTGTGTTGCTCACATTATACGGGTGCACCCAATACTTTCTATTCCTTCAAGTTAGTTCGTTTTGCTTCAACCCCAACAGTATAATGCAACAACATCCTCTTTAGACGAGCTCATCAAGATTCGAATTAAACCCAAAAACGAGTCATCCTCATGTTGCTTAACTTATCGTATCGCGCTGTTAGGAACAAGAACTATTGCATAGATAAAACATCATATCGATCAATTTCTTGTGTTATGTTAAATCTCATATCATATCTCATTATTGTTCACCACGCCTAAATGGTAACAACTTCCAACCACGAATCAACTAAATTAGTGCGCAGTTTCGCTTAGAGTTTCACATTTATCGATAGCTCTTTCCGATTATCTGACCTATAAATTTCCTTTTAGGTAAACATGTTTACCTTGAACATTGTATTGTTCATTGTGTTATATTGGTATTTTCTTTAAATTCATATTTTGCTTAGACATTTTTTTTAGTTGATTCATTTCTTTTTCTTTGTGTTCCAAAACTATAAATACAATTATTAGCAAAATGGGAAATTTTATAGGCCGGATTTAACAATGATGAACTTACATAGTGGGAATAGGCCGAAGAACGCCATAAGATATCTTACTTTTTTTCTATCCCCAAGAAAAACACCTAGACAGTTAAATCTATGAAATATTCATTTATTTTTATTACACAAGGGATTAATTACCCTAGGTCATGTTCACTTTGTTCCTCCATGTCTTTCAAAGATGAGATGGATGATTTATCGTTTAATATTATAAGGGTAGGGACCCCTGAATTGTAAAAAGACATGATATCTTCAACCCCAAAGTGAAGAATTTCAATAATAAGAACCCTTGGTAAGAAATTCAGTATAATTTTTCAAGTTTCTTCAAGTTAATCCAGATCCGCTACATAGGACTCCACTAGGACAATCGCCATACTTGGAATCCACATAAAAGACTAAAACGACAAGAAGCTGCCCTTCGTTACTGACTACTTCAACATTTACTAGACTAACGTTCAAAGCTCCCAATTAAAAAAAAAGACTTATTTATTTATTTATTTATCAGTGATTAAGCATATTTGGACGTACGGAATTGAGCTTTGGGGTTCCACTTAACCATCCGATTCATCTCGTGTCCGATCCTTACAATCCAAAATCCTTCGAAAAATCCTCAATGCTCCTTACTTTGTCGCCAATAAACGTATCCATAAAGATCTTAATATTCCTATGTTACTGATTTAGCACAAATCAGATACCTATCCTTTCATAGTAAGCTTCATAATCACTCAAATCCACTAGTTTCTTAACTTGCTTGCCGCTCCATTCCCGATAATCCTCCGAGGTGTCTGAAAAGAAGATGGCCTAGAGATCTTCCTGTGTAGAATTCTTAATGAAGTGCTACTGATGAGTAGAGTGAGTTTTGACATGTTATTGTAATCGCTACCAGCTCATTTACTTAATATCATTTGTACAGTCGTAAAAGTCAATAAATTAATAAAATAAAAATATAATAATATAATCATATAATAAAAAATAAATATATAATAAAATAAAAATGTTTTCATAAAGATCTTTTAAAAATTATACCTTACCCTGTCTGGTGAATTTCGGTCTATTAGAACTTTAACATAAAAAAATATTTAACACTCGCAAAATGTTACAACACCATGTTTGTTTAAACAGTTTACAGAGTACTAACTTAACTTTTGTAGGTATTTAGCAGATGGAAATGGAATTGCTATCCTTAAGGAAATAAACTGTTCAGAGTGAAACAAATAGACGAAATTCTTCTTGTGGTATCCGCTCCTAAGTTTCCAATCTCTGGCCTAGAGACATTCTAGTGTAGAACTTTATTGAAGAGCTACTGATGAGTAGTTCTTTTCAAGTTTTGACATGTTATTGTAATCTTTATCAACACATTTGCTTAATGTTAAATTTTGTAAAGTTGTAAATTTCAATAAATTAATAGAAAAAAAAAGTTTCTATTTAAGGGGCTATGCTATAAATTTTGGTTTCCTTCCTCTTATTTCCTAACATTGACTATGGTTGTCTTATTTATGGTAGCCTCTCGACTGTTTTCGAGTCCAGATTGATGCGAGTAATGAACAGCTTTGGCGGGTTTGTCTTCGATATCCCGAGATTCTCCTATGTTTATTCAAAATTAAATAAGCTTCGTCCCACTTTTCGTAGACAATATTTCCTTGATTTATTCTTTTAGCAAATATCAATACCCTTTATTAAATCCACACAAGATCTCGTCTTTCATATCTGTATATTCCAGCCCACAGAACTGCTGCATTCCAACCGTCCTTCCCTCCGCTCAACCATCCTCTGGAATTCTATTCCTCTTCATATCAGACAAACAAAATCTCTGAAAACAGTTTAATAACTTTATTTTCAGTATCTCATTCTCAAGGGACGCATGCTAGCAATCTACCTACTCAATTATATGAATCATGCTCTTGCATTTCTGGAATCCTTTCAATAACGATTTTCATAATTTAGATTCCAGTCATTTTAATTATTTCATACTCTGAATATAACATTTAGGCACTTCTATTGTATATACAACACTAAGAATTGTACCCAAATGATTTATTTCTAATTTCATTGGTAGTGTTCTCTTATTTTTCTCTCTATATATTTAATTAGTATCAATGTATCTATTATTTTTTATTTTATGATGTCTCTGACCAGATGTAACAAACTTATGTACTCCTGTTATTTATTTGTTTATTAATTTAATTTATTATTTACTTATTTGTTATTCTAAATGGAATTGGAATGTTCATGTCCCATGAATTGGGGATCCCAGAATAAAATTATTTTTCTATTCTACTGTATATGTACTGAAAGACTATATTATAAACAAATATATAATATCTATTATCTAAACGTTTTGTTTAGAGTTTATATGATTTTAAAATTTTAGCTGATGCTCATTTATATCTAAAAGAATATTTTCTATAGTAGCTTTGAAATTATATCCAAAGGCTTTAATATATATATATTTTCTTTACTCCTCCAGATCTTAAGCCCTTTTGAAACTAAAGACGGTAGTGTATCTTCGAGGGGGGTAGGTCGGGGCTTGACTCCCACATTGACTAAACGCCTGCTTGTTTACCACCGACTCCTTGGCAACGTCTCTTTCGCCGTCACGTCGGATTCTCAGAAAGTCTTCCTTGTTTATTTGGAAGATCTTAGGCCTGCCCTTGAATGAGCTGATGAAGCTGCTGTACCATGTCCATGCATTTCAGTGCCAACCAGGTATTTAGTATAATTAATTAGTAGATGAGATATAATCTGAACCAATGGTATCCGAACTTATATAAATCCTTTAGTACTATTTTAAAAAGAGATGTTGAATATAAAGAATTACGTCCATTTGTTATATAAAATATTGTAAATTATTTTAACATTAATTTATAATTAATCAATAATAATAACAATCATGGCGTAGATTTTTTTTTTTTTTATAATCTCTAAAAAGATGACTTAAAAAATGGAAACCACGGTAACTTTTCCGATTTTGTTTCGTGTTATCCAGAATGCGCCCGCCATCTATGTAAATAGAAATGGGAAACAATCACTTTATTTCTATTTTCTCTCATATTGTTTTTAATCTCTGAATATTTTTATTAGAAACGTAAGGTTGTAACTTCATTCAATTGTCAGAGGCCACTCCAGAGTTAAAAGAAAAAAAATATATATATTTAACATTTAACTAACAAAACAATATAATAAATTAAATGTTTATTCAGTTTTTAAGCATGAAAGAAAAAAATTACATCTGTGCCTTTTGGTTGAATTCAACTTCTTTTTATTTCATGATTCAATGGATATATATTTAATTATTATTATTCGTATTATTTATGTATATGGATTGTTTTCGAAATTGAGAGAACAAGATTTCCTGAAATATAGGATTTAAGACTTACGACGTTAATATAGGACTTAAGTCGTACTTCAATTTCAAGTTGTTGATTTTTTAAAAAAGATTTTAACGTAATATTTTTTTACTCAAAAATGATACGATGTTAATACGCAATATTTAATATTTTATATTGCAATTTCTTAAATTTTGAATAGCTTTTTATTAGATAAATTTTATTTAAAAATTCCTAATTACAATTAATTATCCATTGTTGTAATTTTAATAGTTAATAAGCACGGATTAACATAACAGGGCCCCATATGTTTTTACTTTGTTGACATATAACAATATTCTTTCTTTGCTTGAAATAAATTTCGGATTGCAACATATTACAACAGCCTGCAGTTCTATTTTGTTAGTTAGTTAATTTAAGATTTATAATATGAAATTCTTTAAAAATTGATTTGTTACTTATATTCATGAAATAGGAAGTTTAATAACATACTATAAACTTTTATTAAGTTTTGAAAAAGTGTTCGAACCCCAGCCAAAAGAAATTGCAACGTCAAAACAAAATTCTTTTATGTCCTAGATTACCGCTTAAATTACAAGATTCACTGTTCTTTGAATAAAAATTTAACATTTTAAGTAACTAAGGAATCTATTCTTCTGTCGTCAACATTAACCTCTCTCAATATGTTTTAACTTTGGTATAACAAACCCTTCAAACGAACATATTTGAAAAATAACCCATTTTTGCCATTTTTAAAACATTGGGACTTTATAGGTTTGTACTTTGTATTTTTCTGTATTCTTTAGTACATCATTAGTACACATTGCAGTGTGCACGACCAGCTTCAACTATGTCAGGAACTGTTATCTAAAGGATTCAAACCTAGTTTTATTATTTTAAGTAAGTCTAGATCTATTTATCTCGGCATCTACAACTAGTACGAGCATGCACGTCTTCTACTCCAATCGTTTCGGCTACACACGATCATTCCACCTCAGATCAACTGAACCCATTATTTTATCATCAGATCACTGGTAATATAATATCGGGAGGATTTATTGGCCAGAATTTGTCATTTGATAGTATGTCGCAATATATTCCGGTTGGAAATAAAAGTATGCTCTCAGATTTATTAAATCAACATTCATCATTTTTTTAAATATTTGGAAAAAAAAAAGTGGTGATAAAACCTAACTACATTACTTCAGTGACTTCCTTCCTTTATTTATTCCATTTTTTTTCAAAACTTTGTTTAAGGATTACATAGCTTTGTTAGGAAGCAAGATATTTTGTTGATATGACGTTAATTAATAAACGAGTATATGCTTACAAATCCATACACACACACACACACACACACACACACACACACACACACACACATACATATATATATATATATATATATATATATATATATATATATATATATATACGAGGATGGTCTGAAAAGTTTCCGACCTCAACGTGAAGTAGGCAGCACTCGTAAATAAAAGTCTAGTGAATTCATAAATCATTTGTTGACAGTTACTCACCAAAGTTTCAGCCATTTTGATCGCGCAGTTGTTATGTAACAGCCATTTATGTGAGAGTTTTTGTGAAAATGGAGAAAATCTGTCATTAAATATTTATTTTTGAAAGGCAATACGCCTACGCAAATGAAAGATGAGTTGGGGAGTTGAGTATGGGGACTCTGCATCATAATTTACCACAGTGAAATTTTGGGAAACTGAATTTAAACGTGGCCGTTTGGGTTAAAGCTTGGGAGACGATAAACGTTCGGGATGTCCAAAAACTTAACATGTGACAACGGGATGTGACAAAAACATCGCCTGTTCACCAAATGGTGATAGAAGACCACCCAATTAAAGTAATAGATATAGCAGAGGTTATGAACATGTCAAAAGAACGTGTTTGCCACTTATTAAATCAACATTTAGGCATGAGAAAGTTGTCCGCGCGTTGGGTGCCGCGTTTGCTCGAATGAACATTTCCAACGCTCTGTTGGCGCAGTTTAGGTGCAATAAATCCGAGTTTTGGAGCCGATTAATTACTGTAGATGAAACTTGGATACTCAATTATACGCCCGAAACAAAAATGCAGTCCAAACAGTGGACTGCAAAGAGGGAACCGGCTCAAAAAAACGTTTTTTCGGCTAGGAAAGTGATGGCCACTGTATTTTTTGAATAGTCATGAATGTGCAGGGTATAAAAAAAAAAAAAAAAAATTCAAAATTATTTCATTATACAAACGAAATATGTAATCTCCTTCATTGACTTTCAAAAGGCATATGACTCGATTGACAGAAAATCCCTTATATCAGTCTTAGAATAAATGGGCTTGGATAAAAATACAATTAATATCATAAAAGCAACGCTCACAAATACATTTTCGAAAGTTAAATTCATGGGTGAATTATCTGATCCATTCGAAATAAGAACGGGAGTACGACAGGGAGATGGGCTCTCACCGTTGTTATTTAACTGTGCACTTGAGAAAGTAGTCAGAGAATGGACTAAAAGTATAAAGAGTGGCATAAGACTGGGCAGTAAAAATCAGAACCTCAAAATTAATTGTATTGCTTTTGCAGATGATATGGCCTTGTTTGCTGAAACAATGGAGGAAGCCAGGGAACAAATTCTCGAACTGGAGAAACAAGCAAATAAGATAGGACTTCACACATCCTTTCAAAAAACTAAAATCATGACAAACATCAAACACCCACGTAAATACCTCGAAGTCCAAGAACAAAACATAGAAATAGTAAAAAAATTAAACTTGAACTTGCTTTCCAACTAACAAAAGATACATACAACGAAAAATCTCTTTTCTGGGGGTCCAAAATAAAACATTACAAAACAGTGATTGAACCAGAAGCTTTGTATGCAGCTGAAACACTAAACATGAATATCAAAGGTCATATGGAGAAACTTGAACTAAAAGAAAGAAAAATTTTAAGAAAAATCATAGGACCAAAATTTCAGAATAATAAGACAATATACATAAAGAATGAAACACTCTACAAGAAAATTGAAAAACTCTCTGATACTATGCGAAAAAGAAGAATCAATTTTTACGGTCATCTTCTCAAAATGAACTCTAATAGATTATCCAAGCAAATCTTTGACTTCTTACGCCATCTCAAAACAAAACCCAATTGGTTTAAAGAAACTGAAAATTAGCAGAATTAAAAATTACAGAAAATTCACAACTTGATCAGACTTCTAAATTAATAACTAAAGATGAATATGTTAGGTTCCAAGATAAATCCACTCTAAAAACCAAACCCTTTATCTCAGATGAAGAAAGAAAAAGAAGATCATAAAGAATGAAGAAGTACTGGGCACTTAAAAAGGACAACACACAGTGAAGTGATGGATTCAACGTACCCCAAAGAGGGTGAAAAAAAAAAAAAAAAAAAAAAAAAAAAAAAAAAAAAAAAAAAAAAAAAAAAAAAAAATCCAAACGAAATTAAATCATCAAAAGGATAATGTACATAAGCACAAATTCCATGTATTATAAACAATAAATTATTTTACTGGTAAAGCAAATATTTAATCTAACATAGAATATACTTAAAAAATTATACATTTTTTATTAGCCCAATTTATTATTTTCTTTAGTTCATAAACTAAAAAAAATTGTATTGTGCAACCTTTTATTTTCTTCTATTGAATAATTAGCTATTTGTCACTCTGATATACCTTCACAGCTCTAATTCATTTCATTAATAATTTTCTAGAATCAATTCTTTCTTCTTGTTGCCTTGGGCTCAAGAGATGCTCCTCGACTGGATTCCAACTCACAGTGGCTTCCTTTAGCATTACTCCTTTCTCATTCATTTAATACCTTCTCAATCAGCACCTGCTTTTTTGATTAATCGCCTCTTATTTTGAGTCACCTTTTAAAGTATATTTTGGTTTTTACATTATATATTCAATTGTTATTTATTTTAATTTTACTAAAAATTTAAATAATTATGTATGGAAAGATTTTCATAATTATATGAGAGATGTGAATAGTATTTGTTAATTAATAGACCAGTTTGTCAAAAATATTGAACTATTTAAACTATGTCATAGCCTTTTTAAATAATGTTTAAAAAATATAATTATTAATTAAAAAAAAAAAAAATTATATATCAAATTATTGAAATTTACAACTGTATAAATATATATATTAAGCAAATGTGCTGATAACCGTTATAATAACATGTCAAAACTTGAAAAGAACTACTCATCAGTAGCACTTCAATAAAAATTCTACACTAGAAGATCTCTAGGCCATTTTCTTTTCAGACGCCTTGGAGGATTATCGGGAATGGAGTGGGAAGCAAGTTGAGAAACTAATGGATTTGAGTTGTTTATGAGCTAGCTATGAAAGGATAGGTATCTGGTTTGGGCTAAATCAGCAACATATGGAGCATTAAGTTCTTTATGGATAATGGGACACATTTATTGGTGACAAACTAAGGGGCATTTAGGGTTTTTCGAAGGATTTAGAATTGTTAGGATTGGATACGAGATAAGTTTGATGGTTTAGTAGGGACCCAAGCTCAACTCCGTACGTCCAAATAGGCCTAATCACGGTCATGTAAATAAGTCTTTTGTAATGAATTGGGAGCTTTAATCGTTTGTCTAGTAATTTCAAAATTAAATGTAAATTCTCATTTATATAACAAAATAAAACGTACCTAATTTAACTTTTTACTCTTTAAAAAAAGATTCTCTTCGATTTCTGATTACATATTATCTGTTCCTTTGAATCCAAATCTTTTACTATTAGAGCGAGGTACTGACCCCTGACAGCTGCCCGGACAGCAATGCATGCACCACATGATGTTAAGACAAGCAACCCCAATAGAGCGAACAAGTGGGCCAAGCGCCATTAGTCAAGAGGAATTAAACACCCGGCTGCTCCACATCCTTCTGCAAACAGATTGATCAAGGGCTAAGTTCAGGCTAATATTTGCATAGCCTCTGTTTGCAGGCAACTAATCCAAGCTTCAACTGTGAGCTGTAACAGTAGAGAATAACTGAAGTAAAACTCTGGTTTACACTGGCTCATAAATTAATAACTAAACTAATTATTTGTTCTAGCTTTTATTACTGTTTTAAGAATTATATTTATTAGTCATATCTACACTTATTTCATTTTTACTCAATTATTCCCCTCTCACCCCCCGCTCTCAATCTCTTCTAGCTCAATTATCTTGACCTATATTAAAATAAGATTATATAATTTTGATTATATAATTATATCCCAGTCTGATGCCAGTCAATATGAATAATAATTACCATTAAATTTGGTCGAATCGAATAAATCTGATGCCGGTGAATTGATTCATAAATTTTCTTTTATATAATAAAAATCTTTTATTTGTTCCATAATGGTGAATAATCATTTTATTTGTTTTATAAAAATTCAATTTTTTTTTTGCTTTAAATGTTTTTCCTATACAAAGAAATTTTGTCTATTAACTTGACAATTTTTATTACAAGTGTATGGTTGTGTGTATATATGTGAATAATTGCAGTGTGTATAAGTATATATAGTGGTATATGTAAATATTTTCTTCATCCAATGTACATATAGACATAGTTCATTCTCTGTATATATATTTTCTTATGGTTATTATATATATATTTTTTTTTTCATTTTTCCTTCTTAATTATCTTATTTACTAAAGTTCTTTATACAATTATTTACAATTGACTGTATTTGCATGTATCATGTTCCTCATATATAAATACCTTTGTATGAAAATATATATGCCAGACCATTGTACAATTTTATGATACAATCTTGTTATTCTTGGGGACAATACATCCCAAAATAAAGATTATTTTTTCATTTATTCATTGATATATTATATTATTATTATGTAGTTATCTACTATATATTTGTCAAATACCACTCACTCACTTAACACGAAATCTCAGAAACCACCGAACGGATTGGAATAAAATTCGATATGTAGATTCCACTAGGGCCGTAGGTGCTCGCTAAGAAAGGAATTTTAAAAAATCGGTCTGGATCGCGGCTAATTTGCGAAAAATGCGATTTCAATTTTTATTGGGTGAATAATAAAAGATTAATTATCATATGGTATTTGGATATAAAAAATAGGTTAGATTTTTAAGCCACAAACTTTGACCACCGTTTAAGTTCCTTATAGTTGTAAACAAACAAAAATACGATCGATGTCGAAACCTTATAATATTGGTACTTTCTGTGAACTCATGGTAGCTGCAGAGGTTACTTACAACTTACAAGTTTGAGTTGTTTCGTGAAGAGAAGCTATTAAAAGACTTATGTTAAAGAGGAGGTTAAAATACTTATGTTCTCTGGTGATGACATGTAAGGCCAGTTCGATGTAGGGACAAAAAACAGATAAGAATCAATAGTTCTACCAAGTGTATGATTCTCTTTAGTATCGTATCATGTTCTACCATGGAGAAGAAAGGTGCAGTATTAACATCCCTCAGCGTGACCCAAACTCCAATACATCACTTCAGAAAACTGTGTCTGCAGCTGATTTTTACGCCTAAATGTTAGTGGAGCGAGGAAGGTGAAGGTGAAGAACCTTATTTACTTTAATTTCGTAATCTCCTCAACCAATTTATGCTTGATATGTACGCAAAAAGAAAGACTAAACTTTCTTCAAAAAAGTTGAGAAGTTAAGACTATATTCACTTAAAATATGCCTTAAGAAAAGCTGATGGTCTGGTATCAGAGCTGGGTAAGATGGTAGTGCTGCCTCGAAGCTTCACTGGAGGGCTATCAAAATAATATAAAATATAATAATATAAATAACTTTTGCAAATTGTCGAATTTACTTATTGAAATTATTCTAAGAATGGAATTGTTCAGGTTTATTTAAGTAATAATAATTATCAACGTTAAGCTTAACTTTTACTAATTTAAGTTGTCTTCATCCTAATGATATTAAACCGTAGCGGAACGGGGTACTTTCAGCTAGTATATTATATAATTAGGTATAATTGTCATTGAAATTATCTCATCATTTGTTCTTAGTCGGTCTCAAGTACACATCCTTTCGGTAACTTACTAACATTAAATAATAGAAAATATTTGTTAGCCTGATAATTGTAATATTAGTGTCGAGTGCCCCACCTGCTGGTGTCTCATTTATCTCATGTATTGAACTTCTATCGTATCCAATTGAAGCTTTTAGGCAATTATTTATTGATCATGATTGGTAACGCATTTTATATTTTAGAAATATAATATAATTTCAGCAGGGAGTGAATGATAGCTAAATTTAAATTACAAATGTATGGAAACTATAACATTTCTTGAATCTACACTTGTTCCTGACTATAGACATTTAATTTTACTTATATTTAGGAGCGAAGGTCCAAGCCGGGCTTTGTAATGTAACTTGTATATAAAACATTTGTCATTTTCTCTGAGGTCTAGGCATCTGTCGCTGCGGTTAGTTATCGCACGCAATTTTCGACTGTCAACAATTGGACTACGTCACACATAAAGCGATATCTGAGTGAGCGATTCCAGTGTTGAGATAGTTTTCCACTGAGCAGTTGTCCGCAGTAGTGGTTTTTATTTATTACAGTAATTTTCAGATCTTTCAAGGAAAATGAGTAGCTTATCGCTTTTTGATGGTCAAAGGACATCTTAGGTCTCTCCTTCCTTACGAATTAATGTTCGTCTTTGTAAAAATCGATTAAATATTTCTTTTTTCAAAAGGACACTCTCTTCCCATTTAATCCTTTCCCTAGGACACTGAAGGATTTTTAGATGTTTGTCAGGTGTATTTACTTAACAATTAATGTACCCTTCGAAAACTATTAGATGTTTAGCATATTAAAAAATAACACACATTACGGAACAAAATAATAAGACGCAGAATGATTTGTTGGCTCCCACCATATCATAAAAACAACAAACCTAAAGGCTTTTTTTCTCCCTTTTTGTCGATTTTTTACGATTTTCTGCACATATATAGGATACCTTATGTGGAACCCACGATTTATTCAAACCACCAAGTTAAAAAGTATTACAAATACTTTTTCACTCAGTCTGTAATGTTTCTTTGGTTTAATCACAAACTGACCACAGATGTATCGATAACTGTCACTATATCCGATTAGCCATAGCACCATAAAGTGACGTTAAACGAAATAAACCTACAAACTGTCACTATAGTTTATACACCACTAGGAAACATGAAAGTGATGCTAGGTTGAAAGAAAAGAAAAAAGCTGAAAACGCAAAAAAACTTAATCAATCTTTCAGTGCTACCAAACTCGAATAGACCCATAACAGCTACTTTCTTCATTTTACCCTCTAGTAGTCGCAACCCTAGGACTAACACCAATAGTCGCAACGATCTGACAGATCACCACTTGAAATTGAACTAATTTCAATTATACAACTTTGAGAGGCAATTTTTTAATTTTCTAAACACAAATACATTTTACATTGTTCACAAAAGTATTTAGTCAGCCTCTGATTTTTCACATAATTCACAACGTCGTCTTATAGGGCCGCATCCTTCATGATTTGCTTCAGGTGGAGCATCCTCTTTTCTATAATATATGAAACATATACAAACTCTTACCTATAAATGAATTATCGGTAATGCATTCCTCATCACTAAATAACATCATCTTTGTGTTCAGTATCTGAATGCTCAATTCTTTCTTCAACAACGTCTGTTTTGCTTTCAGAATCTTTCTCACTTTCATCAAAATTTTCTACATCACTATTATTCTCTGTATTGCATACAATGGATTTATGAATCATTTCAATATCGTCTAGGCTTTATAAAGCGAAGGTGCGCTTACGATTCATAATGTAATAATGATAGAATAAAATCTGTCGCGTCAGTAGTCGCAGTGAGCCTTAGAATGGAAACTAAATAACTAAACAATTAGAGAGAATATTGAGGATTTGACGTCACTAATGCATTTCAGGAATGTTAATTGAAAGGTACTGAGTCGCTTATCTCATAAAAATCCTACTCGGAATGCTGCGCAAATAATGCCTTATGTGATCTGTCAGATCGGTTGCGACTACTGGAGGGTTAAATACAAGAACTGTATAAGACTTGTTAAATTCTTTAAAAATATATAATGGGTGATACAGCTTTTTAATAATTGGATTCAGCACCCTAAAGTACATATATAAATAAGGTGTTTTCAGCAGAAAACAATTCTTCATAGGCATGTGTAGTTCTTACATAAAATGAAATTCTAGAGATCAAAAAATAAGGGATAAAAACTACGAATCACCGAAAATAGGTTATTCTTGTTCCTAGAAGCGTATGTCAAAAGTTTTTGGTAAACGACAGCAGAATAAAGTTGGTACCGGTGTCGTGCCTAACTCTTTTGCCAAAGAAAAACAGATGTCAGTTGACAAAGTTAGTTTACAGTCACGTGAATTGCGATCGATTGAGTTGGTGGCGAGCGCCTACCTTCAGTCGGTCGGCAAGCCCCAACCTAACCTGTGCTTCAGCCTCATCATCGCTTAGAACTCGTGGCTCTCGAAGTATCCTCCCCTCCATTTTTTTCCAGAAGTAAATAATACATTATTTCTTTAAATAATACTTATTTACATATGTTTGTATATATATTTTTTTATTTTTCTATAATTTGGATTTTACTTGTTTTAAAAAGGTTATGATGAGGTTTAGACAAAAAACATTAAACAATTCTTTCAAAAAACGTGTTACAAGTATTTTATAGTATTAGCCTCAGGTATAAAAAAAAAATCATCTTAATATTATAACAATTTTGAAACAAACACATCCTGTCATAAAATCGGATTAATTTATTTTAACGTATCCGGTAGATTAGACTCTTAAAATTATTTCTCGTTTAAAACGTTTAAAAGTTTGCCTTTAAATATTCGTTTCGTTATGAAATACGTTACAAACAGTTACGTAAGTGAAGCTTAACAACCAATGATTCCTGACGTAACGTTTGTTTTGTTTTTACATAAATTACTATGGGTTATAAATTATAAATTATGGATTTCAGTTTTTAATTTATTGAAGAAAAAATTTATTTTTGCTAAAGATATTGAATCTCTTTTAGTATATTGTCTTTAATAGTTCTCCTTCAAATGATTATGTAGCTTAGAAAATAGTAAAATAAAATCATTCACCACGATTATAGATGAAAACAAACTAATACCCCTATAAAAGGGGGCAAAGTGAAGGATTACAAGAAAAACAATATGGTTAAAGAATTATTTTTTTTTTTAATCATTCTTTATAGTTTAGCGTTGCCAGATAAATAAATAAAAAAGGAATCTAATAGTTTGAAAGAAACATCATCAGTTGAACAAACTAATTTATTTTGACACAATTTTTCTCATCATTATTATTATGCCTATTTTTTTTTTTTTTTTTTTTTATTGTTAAATAAAATAGGACTTTTATGCAGATTATTTAAAACCCATTTTTTTTCATATTATTATCGGTGCTTAATTTTACCCTTAAGTAACACACTAAAACTACAAAAATCCCATTCGCAAATGCTCAAATCTACCCACTGTTTCTCTCAATAGCAGTAATAAGAACTGCTATAAGATTTAAAAACTGTTTACTTATTCACCAGCATCGAATCATTGTCTAAACATTCGACGAAAAAGCTAGTTCAAATCCTTAAATAAGGACTGTCTACAGGAGACTATGTCGTCTTCAAAACAGTTTTGTCTTGATTAACTTTTTCTTATTTATTTATTTTTTAAAACTATTTATTGATATTTACAATTGTATGCATTACAGGTTATACATCAATTAAATTTGAGGAAAATGATTAAAATGACATGTCAATAACATGTAAAGGGCTACTCACTAGTATAGGGTTGTCATACGTCTTGGTGCATCGGAACATGTCACCGGTAAAGAAATTCCGTCCCGGTCGTCCCGGTCGTCCCGGTTGACACATCACATGTCATGTTTGCGGTTTATTTGATTAGCCCCTTCAGTGGCATTATATTATATCTTTGATGTTGTTGTAGTGCGTTCTTAATTCCTTGAGTGATCTTTTAAACTAAGGTGTTGGAGAGGAAACGAAATTTGTCAATATTTATTCACCATTACCGGCCATAATGCGAATGTTGAGAGAATCCTTTCCCTAGCAGTTGCTCAATGGACCAAAGAACCCATTCACCTTCATATTAAAACATTTAGAAGCATCATTCAGTGCAAATTTAAATTCAAAATGACTTGGGGGGAACCGGAGCTACAGAAGCAGGTGAAGAAGATAGAAAAACATAAAAATAGTTAAAAATTTCAAAATATAACAATATTGTTTACGTTTGTGTTAAATCTAAATCTATGTAATGTGCCATAATTATATTCTGTAATCACCAATTTAAATTCAAAATAAAGATAATACAAATTTTGCCTTCTGAATACTTATCTGCTTTCTCATATTAACTTAGGTACTATTGCACAAAGCATTATCAGACTGCGTGGAACACTTTGCCTACTACTTTTTTTTAAATTTTGATTTGTGTCCCGGTCAGTACCTGGATTATTATGGTAACCTTACACTTGTAGCACTTCAATAAGCGTTCTAGATTAGAAGGTTTCTTGGTGATCTTTTCAGACGACTCGAAGGGTTGGATTGAGTGTGAAGCTAGTTGGGAGACTAGTGGTTGGAGTTGGTTTAGAAATATTATTTTATGTAATATATCCAAAGAAAGTCCATAAACACAACATCTTTTTCGGCATGATTGATTTCACATTTTACAAATAACTTTAGCTTTATTTTTCTTAAAAAAGGATTCCGTTACACAACGGCCCTTTTGTAAAAAAAATAAGAAATAATTTATGATAAATGAAAACCTGTAGCTTCGTGTCCGAGATGGCTATAAAGCAATAAACGAAACGCCTTAAGCATTACCTTTTTACAAGGTAATGCTTGTTGCCATGCCAACTGGTTGGCAGTAGGCCAAAGTCATAGTTGGGCCATCTCTACAAATAATCGTATTTTTATAAGCAAAGACATTAAGTATTAACAAGAGTAATACTCTAAAAGTATATCTGACCAGCAATGTTAATATACGTGTTTCATTAAATTATTTATGTATTTAACATTAGGCGATATTTTTGGTTATCTTGGCTTTGCATTTGCCTATTCAGCATTCCAATGAAGAATAGGAACCACATACAGCCTGATCTCTAAATGATTACATGCATCAAGGCAAGCGACGTTCTGCAACCTCACAATGAACTGTTTACATATGAAAAACCCAGCGAGGAGATCTTAGCCAATCAGAAGGACACGCTATATTCAAATAGTGATCAGCTCGGCAGTGGCACACCGACGATGACAGGCCCACACGTGCCCTGACTGATCAGTGCCACGTGGGCACCCCAACCCTTACTGTTAATGTCTCCATTGCGTTTGCCTTCTGCCCAGCGACGGTCATCTCAGAGATGACTACATCCTCTCTGCCTGCTGGTTGATGCTGATTTGATTAGTTGTTGATAGAAGAATCAGCTCTTAACGAATGGTTTACAATCCGTTTTGGTTTTTTCAAACTCCTTGCTATTTTTTCGCATCATTTTAATTTATTAATCATCTATTTCATTCTAATTTTATTCATTATTAATCTATCTTTGCTCAAAGTTTTGGATTCAGAAGTATTATCAAAAAAAAAGAATTAGTAATAACTTAATAGTTATGGAAATATTATTTTTAATTTTTATAGAAGTATATTTACATTTACTAGATCCTTAGATATTTCCTTGTTTCGTCCATCTTTTTATTTTGGTCTGTAATGGTCTTATGATCTGTTTTATTGATTTTTTAAAATATTATTTTCTTGTCGAAATCCCTCTTTCACTAATGTACCCTTCCAGAAATGTGAAATACTTCGAAAAAATATATTTCGAGATTGGTAACTATTTAAGATTGAAGTTTTCTAAGTCTTTTCAATAATCTAAGAGAACGTTTGGGAATCTAATGCTTCTTTCTTTCTTCTTTCTTTCTCTTCCTCCTTAGTGCCTTTCAGGGTGGAGGTGCCTCTGTCCAGGCAAACCAATCCTCTCCATCCCGAGCCAGCGCCCTCATGCCATTCCAGTCTTTGCCTCTCTTCTCTCCCACCTTGGAGATGTAGTCCATCCATTGAGTTCTGGGTCTCCCTCTGGGACGTTTTCCTGTTGGTCTGGCCTCAAAGTACTTTCTCGGGTCTCGGTCCTCATTCATCCGGCAGACATGTCCGAACCATCTAAGTTGCCTCTTTTCAAGGGTACCCTTTAGAGAGACAACCCCTAGATCCTCTCTAGTCCTATTGTTCCTGATCCGATCCCTTCTGGTTCGGCCCGCTACTTTCCGAAGGTACCTCATTTCTGCTGCAGTAACTCTGCTTAGGTGCTTCCTTAATGGTACCCAGCTTTCACTTCCATATAGAAGAGTAGGCAGGTAAACAGCTTTGAAGATATGTAACTTAACATTTTTCTCTACCTCCCTTTTCCCTATAACTGTGTTGCAGAGGTGGTAGTAGATGGAGTTTGCCTTCTTTATTCTGTTGGATATCTCCTGGTCTACCTTTCCATTCCTGCTTATCACTGTTCAGAGTGGTAGTAGATGGAGTTGCCTTCTTGTTTGTGTTGGATATGTTCACTGTTCCCAGGTAAGTGTAGTCGTCTACCATTTCCAATGCTTCACCCTTGCAAAATACCTCAACGTATTCTTGTTCCCGACCAATTTGCATTATTTTATTCTTCTTGACATTAATGGTCATTCCCTTCCTTCCAAGCTCGGCCTACCATTCAATTACAACTTGCTGTTGGCTCTCTTTGGTATCAGCTATAAGGACAATGTCATCCGCGAATACCATTACTTGAGCAAGGATTGTCCTCATATTCCACTTTCCAATAGTAGTACGGGCTGTTCTAGGTTTGCACATTTTCAAAATCTCATCCATGTATATAATGAACAGAAGGGGGCTCAAACTATTTTACACCTTTATTAATTGTAAACGTATCGGACTCTCTTCCATTAATCCTCACTACTCCTTTGGAATCATTATAGGTCGACTCAATAGCTTTTATCAATCCTTGCGGTATATTCTTTCTTGAAAGAGCGTTCCACAGTTCCTGCCTAGGAACCGAATCGAAGGCAGCCTTCAAATCTATAAATGCCAAGTAAATACTCTTTCCCCGGTTCCATGACTTATCTATTATTGTTCTGAGAGAGAAGATATGGTCCTGAGTCTGGCGTTGAGGCCTGAAAGCAGTCTGCTCCTCCTCCAAGTCGTTCTCCACTACCTCTCTCAGCTTCTTTTCTAACATTGATGTATAGAGCTTGTACACAACCTGGGATAGACAAATCGGTCTATAGTTATCACATTCGCTAGCATTGCCCTTTTTGTGAATCGGAACGATGATGTTGTATTCCCATTGCTTAGGGATCACTTTTTTAGTAAGTAACTTCTGAAAAAGACACTGTAATGATTTTATTAGTTCTGACCCACCAAATTTGATCAATTCAGGGGTGATGTCATCTCTTCCTGGTGCCTTTCAGAGTCTTAATCTCTCCACCGCTGCTTCCACTTCCTCTTCCCCATGAGCCTATGAGATGTTCTTTGACTGGATCCTCAACTCATATTGGTTCTTCCTCCAGAAAACTCCTTTCTCATCATCTTCTTAATCAGCACCTTCACCCTTATTAAAATCAATTATATAATCTTTTAAAAATATATTTTGATTATTTAAATAACATATTAAATAGTTACATATTTTAATTTTACTACAATTCTAAATAATTATTTATGAAAACATTTTCACAATTATATGAAAGATGTAAACAGTATTTATTATTAGACCAGGCTATTAAAAATATACAAATATTTTAACTGTACCACTGCCTTTTCAAGTGATGTTTGAATAATAAAATTATTTATTTCAAACTAAATGCAAATTTATTTTCTTCAACAAAGTTAAATGTAATTAAACTTTCCGTTCTTTTAAACAAATTTAATTAATATAACAGTAAAATATTAAAGAAACGTCAGTACGTTTTTACCTCTTTTACAGCAACTTATGCCGACGATACAGCCATTCTCACAAGACACACTGATTCAACACAGGCTTCATTGACTCTTCAAAATTACTACTGACTCTTCAAGACTGGTTTAAACTTTGGAAAATCAAACTAAACAATTAAAAGTCACACGCATTACATTCACCCTACGACACGACGTTGCCCATCATTATACTGAGACAACAAACCAATTCCCTTGACTAACAAAGTAAAATACTTAGGGTCAACATTCGGTAGAAGGATGACACGGGGCCTTCATTCTACAAAGAAGTTCCTCACTGTAAGTAAGACTGCGACTAAATACATTCACTTACTAAAACTATGGACTTACACATCACATATTTATGGTTCAGTCAAAAAATGTCATATATAAATTACACACATTTCAATCACAAACGGTACGACTAATTACAGTAATAGAAAACTGCATACAGACCTACAAATACCCACTGTACTGGAACACATCATAAGAAAAATCAGAATATTTCAGGAAAAACTATATGAACATCCGAACAGTCTAATACAAAACATGGCCACTATAAATATTCCAGACAATACGCGGCCGAAGGCTGGAAAGAAGCTGTGCGAGGGACCTTCTTATGTAAGAACACCTATAATAATGCCAGGAGGAGGTACCGATGGGTAATGGTCTCCGATATGTTTTACACGCCTTATTTATTATACATTTTTTTCAGCACATTCACTGGTTGTCTTCATTAGAATACAGGTGTGGATTAACAATAAAGTTGTAAAAAAAAAAAAAAAAATTATAAAACATTAAGTGGGATAATTGGAGGGTACTGAATTTTTTCATAATTATAAATTACACCTATCTGTACAAACAAATAAATGAACATGTAACTGTTTTGATCAATTAAATCTCCCCTAAAATAAAAAAAATAAAAAAAATATATGTATATATATACAGGGTGAGTACTTCTTAGTGTAAAAAAAAAAAATTGAGTGATACTAGATCAAAAATGTAGAAAAATGTCGCAGAACTCAATCCGTTGCAGATAGACGATAAATCAAAGACTTTTTTGAGGAAACCATATAAATTGAATTTTTATCATAAAAACTGTAATATCTCCATTTTTTAAAAATATTTTTCAAACTTTATAAATGATAATTAACATAGACTTGAATTCTTCAACACAATCTGCATTCAGAAGCTAGCGGCAAAATCTGATGTTGCTTTATTGACAGTTTTCCTTTATTTTCAATTAAACAATAATTTTTTTTTCTTTGCTTTTTATTCCAATGAAGAGTTTATTATGTTTAAAATGCATATTTCCATTAAGGGATTGCCATAATGTTTTATTTACACAAGTAACTAATTTGTATGCTAAATGAGAAAACCATGTTTTTTTCGGTTTTAAAAGTAAATTTCTCCATAAAATCGAAACAGAACTATTACTTTTAACACATCATTCGAAAGCTGATTAAATTTGCAAGTTTTTGTAGGATTTGACGTTTTGTGGATAGTTTTTTCGAAAAACGGTGAGCGTTGAAGTAATATAAGACATTGTTACTTCCCTAAATAAGGTGAAGATCTAGCTGTTCTTTAGGTCACAAGTTTGTAAAATTCAAAGTTAAATGAACTCTTTTCTTATAGGAAATTTAAATCCGAAAATGTGGTCAAAGTTTGTAACATATTTAAACAAAATGGAGATATTACAGTTTTTATAGTAAAAAAAACGTGGTTTCCTCAAAAAGGTGTTTGATTTATCGTATATCTGCAACGGATTGGAATAGAAAGGTGAGATCTGCGGCATTTTTCTACATTTTTGATCTAGTATCACTCAATTTTTTTTTTTTTTTTTTTACACTAAGAGGTACTCACCCTGTATATATATATTAAATAAAGGAACCTTTGGTTAGTCCATACCATTGCAATATAAATAAAATAAAAGCACAAAATAAAGCTGAATAAACTTTGGCAAGGTCAAAACAACCTTTGGTTATTTAGTAATTGCCTTGAAGATCAGTTATAGAGCCAATAAATGTTCCCTGGAACAGAAGGGACATAACGATATCGTGTGGGAAGAAGGCCAATATAATTTCGCTAATCTGTTTTGTCTAATCCATAACGACTTTGATATTTCTTACTAAGTTCTTCTCCTTCGGAGATATTATCTGTTCTTTGGCCCTATAATAGCCGTTGGCATGCGAACTAGCTCAGGATTATTTAAAGGCGGTTTGTCATCTCCTTGGTCTCGGTGGGGTCTGTATTTTACCATAAAAGTAATTACTTTAAGATAAGCTACAGCTAGTTATTTACTTGAATTATTGTTCTGGCCCGTACCTACCTCACGCAGGGGAGGGGGAGGGGATGATAATAGATACTTTAATAAAGATAAATGTCACGTCATTTATTGTTACATCATTAAAATAGTGGGATACTGGTCTCATCATTCTTTTCTATTTCTCCTTATAAAAATACAAGAATATTTATGAAATTTACATTGAGTAAAGTTCTATTCCATCTATTGAAATAGGACTCAAAAGGAACGAGAAGACAAAATGTATGACAACATCCATAAAAGGCTCCGACGTATCTTCTATGAGTGGGGCATTCAATTTCGAAAGAGTTAAACATTTCAAGTATATCGGCACGATCATCACGAAAAGTAACAAAAAAGATAATAGCATGAAATAAAAATGGCAACAATGCTATTGGTCACTAAAGAATTTTTTTTTTAAATCGAGACTCCCCGAGAGATCATAGGTGAGAATTTATAAGACCAATCTTCGACTAGTTGTGATATTTAGTAGTTAATGTGGACGATCACAAAGCAACAGGAGAGGTACCTGAATATATGGGTAAGGAAATTTTTTAGAAAATATATGGCCCAACCAAAGCAGAAAACGGTTAAAGAATCAAAGGCAAACGTGTACCCAAGGACCCATATTCGGTTTCGAAAAGTAAGAGCGGTTGGGTCATGTGCATTGTATGAACAATGCAAAATCTCCAAGGAAACTAATGGAAGGACGCCCGGATGGGACAAGAGAAAGGGGCAAACCTAGACTATGGTGGCAGGAAGATGGGCGAGGTTGACCTTCGCCTCCTCGGAGAAGAGCTAGAGGATCGGTGGGAGTGGAGAAAATCCACTGACAAGATCCTTCATGGACCATAGAGCCGGCAAAGATGGAAAGTTCTATTCATATAAATTAAAGCAAGGCAAAAATTATACATTCTCAAAATAAGTAAAAGCTAATTAATTTCTCAGAAAGTAATTAATTTTCTCAAGTTTTTTATACATACCTCATCAAGAAGCTATTGCACCATCCATTAATGCCGGTTTAATTTATACATCTTGATCGTCAGTTGGAAGAACGGTTATAGTCTAGTAAAATAAGGCTCCAAAAGTCGGATTTCAAGGAAAAAAATGCCCAACTTTTATTCTCGACGGATCTCCGCGAAAACATGTCTATAGTCTGTTTTGTCCATAATTCCGAAACTATTTGTCCGAATCTAAATTACTTTTATTCATTTTAAAGCTGATTAAATTTACTATTAGACCAATCAATATGAAGTTTTAATAATGTCCCTTGAAAGCACTCTAAACAAAGCCCGTACTGTTGTAAAATCCACGTTTTTCCCCCCAAATGTTTCACTATAACTCCGAAAGCATTCGGATACTCAATATTTCTTTTTATTTTTTTAATTTATCAAAAAGGTGATTAAATTTACTATTAAACTCTATATATGAAGTTTTAATCGGGTCTCTTGAAATACACATGCCAGATAGTGATGGGTGGAACGGAACTTGAAACTGGTTCCAGTCTTGAACCGGTTTGGAACGAGACGAACTACCTAAGTTTTTCGTTCCAATTGGACCGAAAACCAACGCCAAAATATCTCCGATTTCGTTCCGTTGGTTTAGGTAGGGTATAGATTGCATCTTACGTTTCGTGCCACCCAAGGTCGTTCCGACTGCTGATCTCTTACTCCTTCACTTGATCCCTTACATCCGCACAGAGCCCTACAGCCGTTGATCTTACTGCTCTTGATTCCCTCCCCTTCCCTCCATCGCCTCGCCATACTCATAGCATCTTCAAAATAAACCACTTTCTGTGAAATTTTCTGTTCTACCGACAGAGCTTGGCTTATTCTTTCGGGTTCAAAAAAATTTGGTTTTTAAGAATCAGAAACAAGCTGATCATGCAAAAAGTCTTTTAAAGGATAGGTTGTACAAAAAAAAGAAAAGAGAGTATATGTACAAAATATCACCCGAGAGAATAATATTTTAAACATAAATGAAAATATGATTGAAAATAATAAAAACAAAGATATAAAAGCTCAGGAGGATATATGAAACAGATGAAAGAAGAAACGGAAAGATTAGGTATAACGGACCAGGACTGTCAGGACAGAGAAAGATATAGAAACAGACTTAAGGAATTGAAGGTTGTTGTGGGCAGAAGAAGTTCAAAAAAGGGAGTGGCGTGGACAGAAGAAAGAAAAAAGAGACACGGAAAAATAATGAAAGAAAAATGGAAGGAAAGAAAAAACAAGAGAGGAGCCAAAAATTGATATTCGCGTGGTCTCCAAGGCCGTTTCGTGAAAAAAACAAAAAAACAAAGATATAACTACATAAATTTGTATTTACAATGTTATAATCACATTTAATTATTTGCAGATCTAAAATGGTTGTTTTTATGATCAATTATTGTAAATAAAGTTTTTTGAGGATTGATTTTTACAAATAAAATTTAGATATCCACTGGCTGCACCACTCCCCCTCCCCGCGTCGTCTCCATTACTACCCTCTACATAGGTTTCTGTATTATGATCTAACATATTTCTCTTTACTCAATTCAAAATTTTTATTAGATTGCACTTTTTTTTCCCCCCTCGCCTAGTTCTGCAAAATTCATGGAATATATTCCAGTTTTATAGGTTTCCACCAAATCAAAACATTCCGAATATTATTCGCGGAGAAGTATGACTGACCGCCAGTTGGCCAATTTCTAATGTAGGTGGGTAAATAAGAATCTTAATGAATTTTACTGAATTGAAAGCAAAACGGTAACCACCCTTTTAAGTCTCCGTCATATTTCTTCAATTCTATGATAGGTAGTTTTTATTTTCTTATATGATTTCTTTTACAACTAATACTGGCGTCATTATTACTATGTACTGAAATATAATCCTGCTTTCTGTCTAACTTTTTCATTTAAAAACCAATGTTATAGTAACCTAATGTTGTTAATTCTGTTTCTAGTCTTCATTAAAACTATTATGATCCAACATAAAATTAAAACTTTCTTGGTCAACGTCTTGCAATTCTGAAAACTTTTTCTCAAGTAGAGTGAATATAGATTGTACTTTCATTTCATTTTCCGGATTTTCTAGCAATTTTTCAATTTTATGACATTGTTTCATAAAATATGACCTAATTGCAGTTCCATTCTTCTTGGTTTTCTCTATTTCTAACCACTCCTGTCACGGTCGCCAAAAAAAGTCCTAGCGGCGAAGAAAATCTCAGAAACTAGCAAAATAAATAAAACAATGTTTAACTGGTGAAATTGGAAAATATAACCAACCAACTTAAACTTTATTATTTTTATAAATGCATTAACAGCTGGATGGTAACCATGGTAACAAACAATATATGTTATTAAATTGCAAATTTAATTAAAAATCTCTAATTTTGCACACCTTCTGATGGTACGTCTACCCTACAAGGTGTTCGGCGGTCTCAGACACTCCAGAGTCTTGGCACTTATCTCTCCAAAGCAATAAGAATTTATTCTGCAATTCTCGAAAATCACAGGTATACTATTCAATAAATATTCATTTAACACTTTTATTTCGGATACTTTATTTAGATCATTTATGCTATTATCTCACTCTTCATACAGTAAGCACTAATACTTCTAATGTGTTCCTCTAATCGACTTAATAGATTTACCTGCTTTTAATAGGACAACACCATTAATATCCGACACTCTTCAAATAGCTTTAACGGTTAATCTCGATTGGAATATTTTTAGGCCTTATATTATTCCAATGAACTGTTTAGAATTGCTTATGCCTTTCCATTGACAACGGAACACAGTTAGATTAGTTCTGTCAGTATCCTAAGATAAAGGCTGTTATGGATTGGAATCTGAACTGTTTATGCTATGTAAAACCAGATGATTTATCGTACCACCTGAAAAACCTTACATGTTTCTGTTGAGTTACAGATTAAGAACATACCTAGTGGGAGATACCTCGCAAAATGAGAAGGAGTGGAGTGATAGCGGTTTAAATCTCAGAGAAAATTTTAAAATCAGAGAAAATAGTTGTAAATACTAAAATTGGATGGGCGTTTTAATTAATTATCTGACTCCTTTCATTTCTATCACTAAACCAGTTCCACAGTATTAGTAATAACTCGTTTCGTGTTCTAAATATTGTTGTAAATTCTCATTGATGTATTATGCTTTGCAATATGCAACATACATCGAGTTTATTCTAATTATATATCGATAAACCAGTTGTATTGAAAACACGATTATTCAAAAAATAAATTAGTTAACAGCAAATAGCATTTATAGAAGATAATAAATAACTTAACATACAGCCAAGTACAAAAAAATAATTCATTTTAATAATTCTTATTTGATTTTTAGTCATAATTGAGATTATAATCTTTATTTTTAAGGTTGTAGATTTATAAGGGGAATTTATCTGGGGTAACGAAACTTCCTTTCTTGCAAAACTAAACAGTCCGATAAAACATTTTTCTAGTGTTTTTTTTTTCGGTTCAGACCTTGCAGATCTTTGGGAGCCTTAACCAGCCTGCTCCACATCTACTTATCTTGGGCCAACGCTTCCACTTAGTTGCTTGTTCTTCGTATCTGGTATCTTCGTTATACAAAGCCGAGGTCCGCTTTTACCACAGATTTCCTGAGGATGATTATATGTTTCATATTGGGCAGGATTTTACAGGATAGGGATTAGCTTAATAACATTTTTCTGTTACTGACTATAAAAAGAATAGTCTTTGTAGCAGTTTTTTTTTTTCTTCATTAGGATGTATTATAATTAAATAATTACGAATCACGAAACAATCGCCAAAGTGGCCAGTATCGATCTTTTGCTAGGAATCTAGTAGATTGTTCAACAGAAGAGGAATCTTAAGGTTAATAATCAAAAAACGTATTAATGACGATTGAATAATATTCTAATTTCTGAATTATTTTCCAAATTCATCGATTTTAAAATAAAATTTGTTCTGTCGAGGCAACTATTAGCCATAGAACTAATTAGCCTCAATCTTTTGTTGAAAAGAATAATTTATTTTCTTTTTCTTGTAATAAGTATATGGGTGAGGAAATGACGTGCCCAAATTGGCCCAAAGCAAATTGGAGTATGGAAGGCAAAAGGGCAATTTCTCGATTCCGTGTCTCAGTATATCAGACAGTCCTTGACATTCAACTATTGCTATTATGATAATGAAGTGGCTGATAGAATGGCATTGAAATTGTATAAGAGGGCTTGAATTATAGTTTTATGTGCATATGTTTACGTATACAAGTATAGACAGTTCTAAATTAAACTGTAAGGTAAATACGTGCTCAAAATATCGACCTTATCCAAAACTACTTAATGTGTTCGAAATATTGAACATCCCTAGAAAGCTAGTTCTGCATATATTATCACTGACTTTTTGTGTAATTAGTTTTCTGTTTCTTATTGCTGTATCTATAATATAATTTACTTATATTTATTAAATATGTATAACTTGTAACTAACAAAGCACATCATATACTTGAGGACAGGGGTATGCTCACTTTTTGAATAAACGACTCTTTCATAGGGTTATTGAACAGAAAAAAATAAATAAATTGTTAAAAAGTTAATCAATGTATTTATATTTTTATTTGTATTAAAAGAAAAGTATATGAAACTAGCTGAAAGTACCCTGCTCCGCTACGGTTTAATATCATTAAGATTAAGGAGAACTTAAATTAGTAAAAGTTAAACTTAACGTTGATAATTATTATTATTTAAATAAACCTAATGTGTTCCATTCTTAGAATAATTTCAATGAGTAAATTAGACAATTTGCAAAACTTAAGTTATTATGTTGATAGCCCTCCAGTGAAGTTCGATGCAGTACTACTATCTTAATCAGCTCTGATACCAGACCATCAGCTTTTCATATGGCATACTTTAAATAAATATAGTCTCAACTTCTCAACTTTTTTTATTTTTTCGAATAAAGTTTAGTCTTTCTGTTTCTATTTATTCTATATATTCTAGGTTCAAGGAATGAAATTCAGAAATGTTAGGTACAACTTGTAAAATACAACTTGGGCCTGGTTGAGAAAAGCCGATTATCTTGTGACCGGAAAACTGAAGGAAGAGTATTTGGGGACGAAGCTACTGGTGCAGCAATGTTGGTGGGTTGCTTGTAAAGAATATGTACATCGAACTGGGCTTACATGACATCACCAGAGAACATAAGTCTTTTAACCTCCTCTTTAACATAAGTCTTTTAACCTCCTCTTTAACATAAGTCTTTTAATAGCTTCTCATCACGAAAGAACTCAAACTTGTAAGGGTACACTTCTGCAGCCACTATGAGTTCACAGAAAGCACCATATTATAAGGTTTCGACATGGATCGTATTTTTGTTTATTTACAACTATAAGGAACTTAATTTGTGTTCAAAGTGTGCAGCTTAAACATCTAGCCTATTTTTTTTTAACTTAGCTTATCTCCAAATACCATATGACAATTAATATATTATTATTCATCCAATAAAAATTGTAATTACATTTTTCGTGAATTAGCAGCGATCTAGTCCGATTTTTTGAAATTCCTTTCTTAGCGAGCACCTACCGCCCTAGAGAAAGCCACATACGAAATTTCATTCCAATCCATTCGGTGGTTTTTGAGATTTCGTGTTGAGTGAGTGGTATTTGACAAATATATAGTAGATATTGCAATGCGTATGATTTTTTCATGTATATTATACACAAATCTTAAAATACACGCCTCTTCTGTAGGTTTTATTACAGAAGAGAAAGATAAAAACAATATTTATGCACTTATATACAGGGTGAATTCAAAAATGGTGAAACTATATCAAAAATGCCGCAGACCTTACCTTCCTATTTCAATCGGTTGCAGGTATACGATAACTGCTTAATAATTGCACTTAACATATTATTATTTCATCGATTAATTTGCTCAAAAGAGTGGAGAAAAATAATTTACATTTTATTTTGATAAAGAAATGAAAACGTGCCTTTAATTTTGAATTTAATAATGTTATTATTCAAACATCACTTAAAAAGGCAGTAGTATAGGAAGAATGTTTCAAGTTTTTTAATTAATTAATACAGGGATATGTAGTGTTCTTATTCTTCATACAATTGTGGACATTTTTCCATACCTAAGTAAGTATTTAAATTTTTTAAAAATTAAAATACCTATGTAAAGATTAAATGCGTGATGTAAAAAATCAAAATCTCTTTTCTGAAGAAAGAGGCACTGGCAATATTTATTTTTTTTTTAGTTATTATATATATATATGATTTCGTTCAAAAGACATGCCTCAGATATTTCTTATACCAACATAACAATTTAATGTTCAATTTCTTTTATTTAAAATATTACAATTTAGGATTTTTTTTTACAAATATGACGAGATATGTGGTTTTTCTCTTGGTTACAAGTAAAATAATACTACTTGTGATAATAATTACTCCTACTAGTAATATTTTAATCGGATCAGAATCATACCATAGCCCTCTAACAGCCTGTGCGGATATTTAGCCTATACACATATACCAGGTTGGTTATTTATTACATAGACAGTTGCTTTTTTGTTGCTACAGGACTCATTGAATGATAAAACATAGAGGACATAAAAGACTGTGTAATGGGATGCGGGGGAGATGGGTTTAAAAAGGCAAGGATGGCTTAGCGCTGACAGCGGTGGGAATCTATTAGGGGGTTGTTGGGGGCGTGATCTATCGCTCCTCCCCCGGGGGCGGCTAATTGTTGCTGATTCACGCTGCCACCTGTGCCTACTAGATCGGTAGGGAACTGGTCAACTTCAAGGGAGTTTGTTGCTGTGTCTTCCGCGATATAAGAAAATGAAAAAGTAATTGGAGGCCAAACTCATTTTCCCAATGCCTCAATTTTATGCTTTCAATCCTCGAATGGGTTTCTTCATCCCTTTTACTTCATTTTTGTTATATTTAACATAAGTTATAATATAATTCAAGACTAAAATAGGGAAGTTATCGCTCATCCGGTGGAACAAAGACGCAACTGCAAAAAATTAATTATTTACAGGAGAAGCAAAAAACTGCAATGAAATACTTTCAACCAACATTATAGATATAATTAATATTCATATAAACTTGTGTATTGGCCAAATGTTAGTTTATATCAAAATCTTGTCAACATATATCTATTGATAGTATTTTGGCATTGATGTATCTTTTGGCTGGGGGTCTATGCGTTTTTGGAGTAACTTTTTTTCACCCTCATCAAAAATGTAACATTTTGACACGCCATAGCTTTGTCAGCATTAATCGATCAAAATGACATTTTCCTGATTAGAAATTTAACGGAGAATATTTTTTGTTATATAACATTTATCATTAGGACCTACCGTTTAGAAGGTAAATTAGTTTGAATGAAACAATTCACGTTAGCCTATATTTTTTAAGCGTCGCGGTTTTGTAAAGCTCTAGCTCTCTCTGTTGGTGTTGCTCGAATCGAAAATATGCCGAGTTTCCTCATCGGAAATTTAACGGAAACTATTTTTTTTTTATATATAAAATTTGTTGCTAGGACCTACTGTTTAGTAATATATTGGTTTGCATGAAAAAAAGTCACGAAACGTTTTTGTTTTTTCAGTTGATTTGTTACAATCAATCTAGTCCGTCTGGGACTAAAATTTAGTTGATGTTTCTACCGATTTAATGAGCTTTTGCGAGGACTTCTGAAAAGTTTTCGTTATTTTTATGAATTCCGCAGTTCCTTCGTTGTGCGACCGAATAAGTGATAATATCTACTGCATTAGCGTATATCAAAGATTACGTTCTATAAACGAATTGAAGTTGGCGGAAGAACGATCGTTTATTTTGGGACATTGTGGGACGTACAGGTACAGTTTCTCTTAAAGCAATAATAAATGTGTGATTGCATAACAAATGAAAAATAGTAAAATTATAAGGATTAGAGATGGGCCGACAAGTCGGCGACTAGCCTGTAAAGCCGACTAATCGGATGTTTTCGTATTTAGTTGACCATTTTATAACTTTTTATTTATGCTCTTAATTATGGTTCAATAGTTCATCGAAATGAAAATATGGTGTTTATTGAATATAATTTTTATTTGAAATACATTTTTTTTTATTTTTTTTTTTTTTTGATCGATTAACGAACTTCAAGAAATATTATGTATATGTATAGTATACAGAACTATCTGAGAAGATCAAGGGCCTGTTATTGTTACCTCTGGTTTGTAACCAGACATTTAATGAATTTCCCTTTTTTTTTTTTTTTTATTACGTATGAACCTTTTAGTTTAGTTTATTTTTATGATATTAGCAAAAATAAATTCGATAACTTCTACAATACTAAATATTGTACATACATACGACGTCTCTCCTTCCACAATTAGAATTAGTTTTCGTCCTTAAGGATGCTGTTTTAAGATGGCGGAATCTAACGATTTTATTAGTTTTTCGTCCTGAAGGATAATATATTGGAATATTTAACGGTTTTTAAGTTATCCAAAGGATAACTTCCGCCGTTGTTGTTCTTGAGGATACTGATTTGAAATATTTTTAATATTTAACGGTTTTAAGTAATCTGAAGGATAACCTCCGCCAATGTTGTCCTTATAAGGACACTGTTTTACAGATCTGCCAGGATCTGACGATTTTTCGAGGCTGAAGAACATCCTTGGCCACTCTCTCCTTCCACAATTAGAATTAGTTTTCGTCCTTAAGGATAATATGTTGAAATATTTAACGGTTTTTAAGTTATCCGAAGGTCCTTGTTGTTGTCCTTGAGGATACTGTTTTTAAATTTTTAACGATTTTAAGATGGCGGAAGGATATTCCGCCTTTGTTAACGCAATTTTTTTTTTTTTTAATAACAGTATTGTTTTTGTGTCATAATTAAAAAAATATTAATTCTTAATTGAAATATAAAATAAAGAGATAATTATTGCTATAAATTTCAGAAATGATCACTTAACATCATTTTATTAAATTCTGATCCAGTGATTCCAGGATCCTCAAAACTATGGAATATTATAATATTTTCCTTGCATTTTCATTACGTCTGGATATCCAGAGACATAATTGTGCTATATTGTTTAATGAACACACAACACGCAGCATATTGTTATATTTGGTATTCTCATTTTTTACATTAAAAAATTGGCTTTATCCCACTTTTTATAGACAATATTTCCAATGTACATTCCTTTACTAAATTATCAGTACCGTTCATCCTTCCTATATTTACAATATGCTTCAGTTCAGATTTGCGTCAGTTCAATGCACAAAAGATCCCGTCCTTCCTATCTGTAAATACCATCCAATACAACTTTTGCATTCTAACGCTCCTTCCTCATTTGCTTAACCATCCTCTGGAATTCTATTCCTCCTCTTATCCGACAAGCCTGCATGCGGACAAATCTCTGAAAATAAGCTGGATTTTTTAAACTCCGCTTTTTAAAAAGCGCGAGAAAAAAAGATTCCTATGTAACGTACTTGTTTTAATAATCCAGTGTTAAAAATGATTATTGTAGCTCTTACCGCTTGGTAACTAGGCCTTTTGTCGCGTGTTTAAGTCGTTAATCGTTTACTTGAGTAGTTCCATAGGCTAGCGTGCTCATTCAGAAGGAGGATTTTATTGACTGTTCGCATGAATCATTAAGGAGAGTGGTAGATTCTTTGAGATTGGGAACTTAGGAGCGGATACTACAAGAAGAATTTCGTCTACCTCTTTCACTCCGAGTAGTTTATTTCTTAAAGGATAGCAATTCTATTTTCATCTACAAAATACCTACAAAAGTTAAGTTAGTACTCTTTCTTCTGTAAACTGTTGAAACAAACAGGAGTCGTAACATTTTGTGAGTGTTAAATATTTTTTTATACTATGTTAATGTTCTAATAGACCGAAATTCACCAGACAGGGTAATGTGCAAGTTTTAAAGTTTCACCTCAACCTGTATTGTAGAATTCAATAAATTCAGGAATTTTTACTGTATTGGGTTTATCACCTTCAACGTTTCACAAATAGCTGATAAAATGTGGCTGCTTTTAATTTATGATAGTAAGAATATGAAGAAAAATAAATTACGAGAAGAATACACTAGGCTTACTCAAATAGTGCCCGGGGAGTTGAAACCACTTCCTTAGAATCAAGATTACTTGTACAAACAGAGTCTGGAATGAAATGAAAATGGGACACAGTCAAGGTAGATTGATGTGAATGGAGTTTGAATTGGTGATATAAACACAAAGAAAGTGTTGATGAAAACTTGAGGATGAACGACCTCATTTAAGGCAATTGAGGTAGAAACTATGACTTTACTTTATCAGGACTCCAGGGTTGGATCGTAGTCTATTATCTTAGTTCAGGGTTTCTTCGGGAAGTTGAGGTCCATAACAAGATATATTGTGTTGCATCATTTAAGAACCAAGCAAAATAACTTGTCTGATATATCATAATGCTCAAAAGGAAAAAAAAAAAAAAAAAAAATCAGGCGTTGATGACCACCTATGGTTTTACGCCCTTAAACTACACCAACCAACCTACCAAGTTTTAAATGATCTTTATGAAAAAAATATTTATTTTTTTTGTTTATTTCGATAACTAGTTTCGAATGTTAAACTTTCAGATGTTTAACATTTAAACTCGAAGCAGGACAGCTTAGTTTGCCTTCTTCCAATTCAGGACTATTAAATTCCTTACACGAACTGACAGATGTATCTAACAATTCGTTTGGGCATCTCTGTTTCAATGAAATTTTTTTTACTTGTATTTATTTAATTGAAATTTACAACTGTATATACAAATATATTATACATCAAATAAATACGATGATAATGATAAAAATTACATGTCACTTGTTTTTAAAGCAACTACCCATTGGTAGCACTTATAAAGGTTCTATATAATGAATTATATTACAAGGTCTCGAGGCCATCTTCTTTTCAGTCGCCTCGGAGGGTTATCTGGAATGGAATGAGAAGCAAGTTGGGATACTATTGGGTTGGAATGATTGTGGAGTTTACTATGAAAGGATAGATATCTGGTTTGAGCTAAGTCAGAAACGTAAAGTATATTAAGCTCTTTGTGGATAAGCTTGTTTGTGACGAAGTAAGGAGGATTTAGGATTTTTCTAAGGATTTTGGATTGTAATGATTGGATACGAGATGAATTAGATAGTTTAGTGGAGCCCCAAAGCTCAACTCCGTACGTCTATGATAGGTCTTGTCACAGTCATGTAAATTAGTCTTTTGTAATTAACTGGGAGGTTTGAACGTTTGTCAAGTAAATGTTGAAGTAGTCGAAAACGACGGGCAGTTTCTTGTCGTTTTAGTCTTATGTGTGGATTCCAAGTAAGACGTTTGTCCAGATGGAGTCCTAGGTAGCGGATCTGTTCAACAGGGATTAATGGGACATCATTAAAGGAGACTGAAGGACAGGAAGTCATGGATTTACGACGAAGAGTAAAGGTTATTTGATGGGATTTATTTTGATTCTCCATTTTCGACACCATTCTTGAAGGTTTATGGGAATGGAGTGTCTGGGAGGCAATAAATGGATCATTGTTTACTGATAACACACAAGTGTCATCAGCATACGTGGTGAGGATGGTGCTAGGACGCGTAGGGATGTCGGCTGTATACACCGTGTAGAGGATTAGACCTAGGACTTCCTTGAGGAACACCTGCTAATTGGTTAAAGAGAGAGGAATAGGAAAAGTTATGATTAACTTTAAAAGTTCTATCACTGAGATAGGAGCGGATAATCAATGAGATTTGAAATTAAGATCTAAGTAATAATTATGAGTTAAAGGATAACTGTTTTTTTAAATACATATTATTGTAAGAAATAATAAAGAATAAAGTGTATTAATGTCTTGAAACTGTAGAAACCTTTGTACTGAGTACTTTAATAATTAACCTGAATAAAGTTTAAAAATCGTGCTAGAAAATTTTCAAAGCTTGGACAGTTGTAATTAACTGGTGGCAACTACTAGAGTGTGCGTGATGTGTATTTCAAACAATAAAATAAACATTTTTGGCATCTTTACAGATTATATAAAAGTTTGTAAGGCAAAAACTGTTATCTAAAATTATTTATATTTACAATTATACTCGGAAGTTTGAACTGCTAAAGCTTTGTCTCTGTTGTAGAGGTACTGGTGAGATTAATGTAACGTTGTAAAAATTAAGCTCATCTTAATAATCTTGTAAATTATTCACATTTATTATTATTAATTGAGAATCATTAAACATAGATTAACGTTTAATTTTCTAATGAATGGCGGAATAATAGTGAAGACATCATGAATTGAAGGAGAATGATTAATCTTTCTCCTATAGAAGTCTTTTTATCGACCAGAAGTCCACTAAATGCCTACATCACGTTTATTGTCAATTAGGCCCCTATTTACAGAGAAGTTACCTCTTACAATATACAAATTGTTGTGGTCAGTCAACCAATTTTATTTTTTTCAATATTTTTTAGTTTTTATCAGGAAGTATTACTTTTTATCACTCTCAACGATGATAATAACTATAAACGTATCCATTCTTGCAATATGTGCAAACAAAATTAAATAATCGAAGTATTTAAATGAATCAAATATTTGAATGTCACCTGCAGTATTACCTTAACTACACTCACCTGGAGAATTTCAAAGTGTCGGAAATTCATTTTATTTTTCTTAATTCAATATCGAATAATAAAAGATATATGTTTTTGTGTCCCGTCCAATTGACTATAGGAGCTAATAAAAGTATAAAGCTTGAAATTGTATTGAATAAAACGTGAAGATGAAGAAACATGCAGACTCAAAGAAAAGGTGTCCGACCGTCTGAGATGTGAAGAAAACTTTACGGGAAACTGGAGCACCTCTGGAGAACCACCACAAGTTCCTGATTTTAAAACCTGACTTGGCCATCTGAAGAAAGATCGAAAAAGGAAAAGGAAAAGTGTCTTTAAATTAATATTTTTTAAATATTTATATTAATAAGGCTTGTTGTTTGTTGAGGTTTAACGTCCTTATGTAATCCAACTAGTGCAGAAAGAATGGTTTATCCTATAGGCTATTAACCAATTTTAGTAGGTCCTCCACAAAATAAATGTCAACACCTCCATGCCAGGTGCCGACTGGCACCTTCACGGAGTTCACGGCAAGTTCACGAAACTCAGTGCACTTTGAGGCAATTGTAGCTAAAGATGGATCCTTTTGACTTTTGAATTTCCATAAATAAACAAAATTTCAATATTAAACATGTGATTTTAAAAATTAAATTCTATACTATTATATAAGAGGCGCGGTAGCTCAGTGGGTAAGGCACTTGACTACCAAGCAATTTAATTTAATTTTCTGAAGGCAGAAAATTTATTTTATGTTATTTTAGTTGTAGCTCGTCGGGAGAACCTTCTGGGGTACACCCAGCCTCTACAGAGTGGGTACCCTTGATTAGAGAAAAACCTGGTGGTTAAGCGTGATTTAGGCCAAACTCCTCCTCTCACAACTGTTGGTCTAGTAACAGTACGTCCTTACCTAAGTACTGAACCCAAAACCCTTCATGGGTTGTTAGTAGCACAGGTTTTACTGTTTGCTTTTTTTATTTCTATTTAAAAGGACAAGACATTTTTCATTTGTGGTCACTTATCACGAAAACGACTGAACTAATCTGTATAAAATTTTAACTTCATATTCATAGTTCTTAGATGGTTTGGAAACAATAAAATTTACTGATTTTCAATAAAATTGTTTCTGAAAAGCGATAAATATTTGGATTCCATTGAAGTTTGAAAATCGACTATTAAGTGACAATCGCCATTCTGCAAGAGAGGTTACAATGATACGGTTTTATATACCTAAGCACTGGCGCAACCAAGGGGGGAGCTTGGGGGCTGATGTCCCCCCAGACGACCGAGACGACTAATTTTTTTTAGTCGATAACTATGATTTTCATTTATATAGTCTCGAACACCACCCATTCCTTGTTTTAGTTTAACTAAAACATAAAAAAGTAATCAGTTTTGAGCCTACAGGTAAACGACCGAAGGGTAGACCGATATATACATATAAACCCAGCCCCCCCCCCCAGATAGTAATTCTGGTTGCGCCACTGTACCTAAGGCTTTAAATTGAGATTAACATTTACTTATTTTCAATTAATTGCAATTGTAAAAGAGATAAATATGTGGAGCGACATGAGTATCCCAATGAAGTTTGATATTGTTACGGGCCACTGGGGGTATGACTAATCAAATCACAACTTAAATATTAAACACTAATTTATTTACAACTTAATAAATACAAATAGGTCCCTTAAGCTACTTAATCTAATAACAATTATACTTAGATCTAATTACACTAATATGTATATTACACAATCCTTATCTTTAATATCTTAATACTAGATGTCACAATTATACATAAGAATCTATTACACTGACACAGAGACTGTTACTACACTCACTGACACTGTTTATCACTGTCACTAACTCACAGACTGAACTGTCACTGACACTTGACTGGTTGATCGTTACTTGATCACTGACACATGGATACTCCCTCAGGATATCACAGACTCCTGACTGACACTTGCCCGACCGATCACTCACTGACCACTGTCACCTCAAGACTGACTCACTGGGCTAGGAGTCGGCCTATTTAAAGGTACGCCGAACATTCTAGATCGTTCTAGCCAGATTACAGGTCTAGGACCTTCTGGGGCGCCGTGACCCTTCCAGGCCATTTGCCGCCCCTTTTCGGCTACCTGCTCGCCCATGCCCACGGCACCACCAAGTCTAGGCCACCCTGGCGGCCTTTCCAGCTACCTGCCCCCGGGCCGCCCAGAGTACCCCCAACCTCACCTGACCGTAACAATATCTAACTGTTTATGACTGATGATGTAATAAATATTCCTTGTCCATCTGGTTTACCAACACATACACTAAAATTAAAAATTGGATGTAGAATTTTTATGTCATCTTCAACCACCTAATTTGTGCAATAATACCTAGTTAAAAATTACAGCTGTGCGTGAAAATATCATTAAGGCCTATGGTTCTCTCTGGAATAGCGACTTGAGAAATCGCATTTATTCCTAAAATACTAATGTTTCCTGTTGATCTAAAATTTCAATTCAATCGATTATGAAGTTTCATTTTCCATTACTATAAACAAATCGCCAGGTCAGACTTATACAAAAACTTTCTCGCAGATCTTCGGACGGACTGCTTCTATCGGTCAAATAAGTGTATAACCTTCCTGAACTGGGAACTATAAAAATAAAATCACTGTCATAATATCAGTAACCAAAATTAGAAATGCAATTTATACAGATGCCTTATGAATTCACTTATACTTTTTGCATGCTTTTCACGATATAAAGAGTTTTATTGATAAATAGATAAAACTTCAATTATTAGTTAAAATTATCTAAGCACTTCACTTATAAAAATAGGCAAAGATATGGTGGAGAGGGGTTGATCTTTGTTCAATAGAACACCTGAACATAAAAATGCAAGTTATCAGCAATACGTGTGATTTATTCGAGTTTCCAGTTTCATTTAACATACGAACGTATATCGGACGAAGTCTTACAAATTTATGTAAGAAAGAATAACATATACACACGATACATAAGAAATACATCTGGACATGTCGGATACAGTTTGCGTGGCAGATAAGATTATTTTCAATAGGTAGGGAGCCTTGCATGCGAACTTGTTCCCTTTTCAATCCCTTCGATGGAATGGATTCTTCTATAATTCAGTCAGAGCAATCTATTTTCGTCGTTACCTTTGATAATAAACAACTACATTTCTGTACTTCAAGGAAATGGCTGATTGTGTAATTTTCAGTTGTTTTAAACGATTCCACTTGAAGAATCGAAATGTCTTGACCTTATTAGGTTTTCCAAGGTTAGACTTGGGTCAAATCGGGAACAGTGTAAAAAAAAAAATGTTTATTGTATCGTCTCTCAATTAATTGCCATGTAATCTTTAACAGTCTTTATCCTTCATATTAGGTTAAAATTAGATCAAAATGAAATTTAGAAGCAACTTATATGTTTAGTTATCTGAAATTACAAATTTGTTACATTGTGCCCCTTGGGTTGGGTACATATTTCATGTTAGGATACTGTATGACATAGGGAAAACTAAACATACATTTAAAAAAAATAAAATCTGAAAAAATGAAAACATTTAACCTCAATTATGTTCCATAACTATTTTTTGGTAATTAAAATTAAGCATAAACAAATTTATATTAGAATATAAAGAATATAATATTTTCTTCTTTAATGCCATTAGCATTGTGTTGACTTGTGTGTGTCTTCTTTTTCCTATTCTGAACTATTTTCGATGTAACACGCCTAAAAAAAACATATATAATTAAAGGAGGCACAGTATAACATGATACGTTACACTGTGCTTATGAAATTAATTTTTTTTTTAATGAAAAAAGAATTCATTAAAATTACATTGGTTAGAAATTTCAAAAAACTTTGTTTAATTTTCAAACACTGTCTACTTGATGATTGAAGGGAATATATACTTGCTTGTTTGTATGTTTATTGGGGCTTTTCTAGATTCACCACAAAATTAATTTTAACCCACCCAGGTGGGATTCGAACTCACGATCTTCAGTACCGAGCGCGCTGAGACCCTCACCCTAACTCATATCACTCGGGCGTCGAGCCCCCGGGAATATATACTTACTCACCAGAAATCATTAGTTTTATAGCAAGAAAAAAAACTTCACTGGCCGAATCGTTCACAAATGTTTTACAAGAATCATAAATTCGAATTTTATCCTGCAATTTGACGTCCAATGGCAGATGTTTAAGCAAGGGCTCATGAGATTGACTAACAAGACAGAGCTGATCATAATGTTACACTAACTCAAAACCTTTTGTAAATACGTTTATTTAAACATACACACTCTCTCACTATTGGGCTCTACAGCTCCTGATGAACCTTGACCTCCACCAAAAATCGTAGCCACTCCTGGCGATCCTTGGCTTTTGTTTTCCATCTTCTGATTCTCATTTTTTGGAGACCCTTTTCCTCATTTTGCAGCCACATCCCCCACTGTCTCCCTCTTAGTTGCTATCCGTCAGGCTTGCCTTACAACATTCTCCGGGGAACTCTTTGCTCTAGCATCCTATCAACGTGACTGAGCCACTTCAATCTTGCTTTTTAGGCGTATGTGATTTTAGCTCTCTATTTGAGCGGATCCTCCATATTCCTTCTTGATATTTATTTAAATGTGGTGACAAAAATATTTAAGTTAAATATAATATATATATATATATATATATATATATATATATATATATATATATATATATATATATATATATATATATATATATATATATATATATATATATATATATAAATGTGGTTAACAAAAAAATTGAAATCATATCTGAACTTAAAAAAATGCACAGTCATTATATAGCAATACGTGCATTACTTCATGAATAACCCGGTGTTGTAAGTCCTGCCCAGTTTTGTCAATAGACATATATTTTAAATATTAGCTTTTAGGTTTTTATTGGAAGAAATTATTTAGCTGAGAGAACATTAGTAGAACTTTTGCGGTAGAGTAGTATGAGGTTCTTCCGGGCTAGGTTGTGAACTAGAGTAAAATAATCAGGATCGATGAAGCATTATTTTATTATGAAGGTTGTTGCGGTCACGGGAGGCCAGGGCTGTAACACTCGTCTATATTGATTTAATATTCTAAAGAGTTTTTCCTCATAATTCCAACAGTATCCCCAGCAGCATTCTATCAGAGAACTGAAATTTAAATTATTTTTTTTACATTATTTTTTTGTTTAATTATTTAGATATGGTATGAATGTTCATTAATACTAAATTACAAGAACTATAATCCTGATTCTTTTATCCAATTCATTCCTCCAGCACTATACTTTCGTATATCTAATTCTACAAAAACATGCTAAACCAACTAGTATGCGTATAAATTCAAAGCAAAGGTGAAATATAGTTTATTATAGTCTTCATAACGAATTAATTTTTGTGTTGATATGAAAAACCGCGTTCAACAGTTTATCTCATTAACATACTGTTCATCCGGTGGAACAACAACGTAACTGCGATTACTATGATTACTCACAAGGGAACGTTTTGAGTTGTAACTCACAGATTTGAATGCCGATTTTTGTGTAGGTAGTAGGGACCTACAATAGTGCTAAACTAAAGTTATAACCACCAATGAGCATTATAAGCCAAGAAAAAAAAAAATATGAAAATCACGTTTTATTTTTTTCTCAGCTCTCAGTCAAAGAAGAGAAATCATTCTTTCACGTTTAATTTTAGTTTTGTATGCTATTTGAAATTAAAATACTTTCGTTATGCTTAAGTCAAGACCCGGCTTTAGGGTGCTCAAAAACTCGAGAACAAAAATCCAAGGATATCCGCTGTAAATCAGTGGTAAGTTTTTTTCATGAACAAATTACCTCAAATCTCGATTTAACGCACCATAAAACCTGATATGTTAAATTTTATCAAAACTAAATATTATTGATTTTTTAACCATTTTGAGAAGGTTAAAATTTTGAAGTCGAGATTTGATCAACAATTTCTAACGCCCATAACAACTGCTGTGTTAAACTGATTACAATTGCAATAGCATCACAAGAATCAGCATGAATTCTGCTTTGTATCCATCCATATAACATTGGATTTACTCTAAATTTCAGTTGATAAAAACTGATGTGAATGAAAAAATCCGAGGTCAGCTATAACTTCAGATATTTTACTAAGGAAAAATGCTGCGACCTCCGGATTTGGGCTAAACTATGCAGTTTTGCGACTTCTAGATGACCTTAAAGTTAATGGTCTTAGTCGTTGGCGAAATATGTGAGATAGCGCAAATTATTTACACTTTTTCAGATATTGACAGCCCCTTACCTTCTAAAATCCTTCAAAATTTTAAAGGGAACAAATAATTTATTTTTGATTTTAACGAAATTTAGTTTCGACATGTTTTTGAGATGAGAAATCTAAAAATAATATCAATTTTTAGTTTAAAAATTTGTTTGCTTCCAAAAGCTTAATGCAACAGTAGAAACATCGACTGAATTATAGTCTGGCCAATCCAAAAGTTTATATGAATATAACTTATACCTATAAAGTTTTAATTCCCAGCAACCCTTCATTCTAGCGCTATGGATCTTCTCCTCGGTCCACTTCACTTCCAATCTAGGTCGTAACGATTTAGCCGTCGCCAACTTAAAAGCATCTGATGTTCTGATGAGAATCCGGTAGTTATCTCTAGAAACATCTTTAGGATTGATTCATAGAAGTTCTAGGTCTTTGCGAACTAGTTTCACCCATTTGGCATTGGTCTCTTTCCCTCTGACGGTGTTGAAGATCCTCAAGGTTAGTCTTTGGTAGTCCATTCTGACTAAGTGGCCGTAAAATGTTTATTTATTATTATTTAATTTACCTAAGACTTCAGTCGATTTAGATATTTTATCTCTATCCAATTCTTTTAAATACGATATTTCTTAAGGATCAAAATTAAAATTTAATTTACTCCTACATTTTGTTGATTTTTTGTGCATTTGAATATTACATGCCTGTGGCCCTCCGGGCAGTCTCACGTGTCACATTTCCTATTGGCTTCTATTTTCATCAAGTTGAGATATTTCCTCGTACAGATCTGATTACAGCTAAGCCTCGTTATTTTTCACGATATGATTTCTATCAATGTTGATGCGGATGGTTCTAAACCGTAGGGATAGGCTAACTTTTATAATAATATCTTCCCTTTGATAGTGAAAATCTATAATGTTAGTTGGAAGTATTTCATTTCAATTTATCGCTTCTCCTGTAAAATTTCATTTTATACAGTTTCGTCTCTGGATGAGCAACAAGTCCGCTCACCCTCTTAAAAGGAATACTCTATTAAGTTGTTGCAAACAGTTATCTCTATGTAAAGGTTTAATGTAAAGTTAAAATCTTTATACAAAAGTAGAATAATGATAACACTGTATTTCTATCTCCCCATTCATTATACTGCGCATCCAAAAGAAATGGCTGAGAGACCCTTGCGTCTTTGTTCCACTGGATGAGCAATATTATGCGTTATAAAGAACTTTTTTTTTTTTTTGCAGAAATATTTTATTTTATAAATAAAATAAAAAAAGTCATGACCACAAGTACTCCGTCATCTCGATGGTGCACCATAGTGAAGATAGAGATCTGAACACTGCGGTGTTAGAACCTAATTGTTTTTCTTTTTCTCATTATTTGATTTAGAGATCTGGAGGCTATTGCAGAGATGAATATTAATTTGTGAATCATTGTGAAAAAAATTGCGTATTTTCTCAACACTTAACACACTATTCACAGATGCCACGGATATAAATAGCATTTGGGAGGATGTACTGATATTTCTCGTGATGTTTTAATATAGTATTAGGACTCACAAACCAGCATGAACGTGTAATGAAATTTACTTTAATCATAATAATAAATTTAATAACCTTTTTTTTTGAATAACAAAATTCCTCTAAAAAAAGTAAAATAAAATGGTGGTATTGATTGAATAAATTAATTTTTTTAGTATAGTATTGGTACTTTATTAGTAGATGGGTTCAGTACTTAGGTTGTACTGTTTCTGAGCAAATAGTTGTTTTCACAACTGTTGGCTCAGAAACAGTACAACCTAGGATGTGTGGAGGTGATTTGGATACAAACAGGAGGTGATTTGGCAAGAATTCACTCTCAAGCGCCAGTTTTTTCTCCAGTTAAGAGTACCCACATTTTAAGAGGCTGGGTGTGCCTCAGGAGGTTTTCCCGACCTCGAATTGGATCTACGGCTAAAATAACAGAATATAAACTTTCTGCCTTCAGTCGGACTTTTAGTTGCAATGCTTGGTTATTGACGAGGTTTTAGATTGTTTACCAAGCATGCTAAATTGTTTAGTAAGTTAAGATGAAAGAATATTTTTTTCAATAGTAATTTTTATTTATCATCAGGATAATTATAATGGGATGAAATAATTACATAATTAGGTATTACAAAACTACCGTTAAGACCAGAGGTATTGACCAGTTGCTAGGAATCGACATTGGACAATCGATTCTCGATACCGATATTTGAGCCAACTAGAATAATAATTTTGAGTTGGTGCAAAAATAATATTGGTTTTGAATACAATTAATTTTGTTTAGGCAAGTGATTTCGAAGTAAAGAAATATAATCATCCAGTCTAGTTAATGGGTGATAAACAATGTTATTAATGTTGTTTTTCCTCAAAGATTAGTTTTTGTTAAATTTTCTTTGAGTTGACCTCTGAAATTCACCATGAACAGGATTTTCGTCAAATCTATTTTTACGAGTTCAAACTTGTTCCAACTGAAGCCCACACCTCGCGTAACATAAATGTTGCTTGTGGTAAAGGAAGCATCAGCGAATGTATAGTGCAGCGATGGTTCAAAAAATTTCATTTTGTAGATTTTGATCTCCAACACAAGTAAGATCGCGAAAACCTTCGTAAAACTACTCGAAGCTTTACGAGAGAAGTTAGTGTTTACCTAGTTAGTGTTTATCTTAAATATGACCATAAAATCACAAAATATACATATTTTTTGTCATATATAAAAACCTGCATTATCTTTGAACCAATCCTATTTATCACATGAAATTTTCTCAACTATCGGTGGAGCCGTAAATCGACACATCTGTAATGCATAGATATAGAAATAAAACAAAAGAGAAGAAAATATGAAAAAAACGTGCGTGTTATTTATATTTCAGTTATATATGTCTATTTATTTCAAAAGCGAAACTTATCAATCAAAACGTGATGATTAAGCAATGAAATTTTCGCAAACTGGGTTAAACAGATCTAAACGATATTCGACTTTACCTTGACATGATAGTATTTTTAGTTTATCTTCGGGAACAGCGAATACTGCGTGTTTCAGTTCCGCATTCCTACCTGGCACCGTCAACTTACGTTCAGATTTATCAAATACCTTTAGCCTCAAATTTAAACGTAAATTTATAGCTCATTTATCTTCGTTGTTCACATTTTATCATTCTTTGCTATAAAATTTCAAAAAACAGTGTTTAATAGAGTTTCAAGGGAAATCTTTAGAAACTGTTCATTTATGTTTGTTATACTTTTATTAGCTGGATTAGTTTTACGATAAAAAAAAAAAAATAAAAAATTAAATAAGAACAATAACAATAAATAATAAGTACGTTGAAATCATTAAAGAAAAATACACTTATGCACTTCTAAAACCACTATTTTTTCTTTCAGAATACTTTATAAAATAATGTTATCGAATTAAGGTCCTTATTCTTGTTTCTCACCGCAATAAAAAAAATGAAAAAATTATTCGTATGTACAAAACTAAAAATTGTTTTATTCTGAAACCACTAAAATTATGAAATGACTTAATTAAAAAAAAAAAAAAAAAAAAAAAAAAAAAAAAAAGTAAAAGTATTTTGGCTTTAAACAAATAACAAAAAATGTCTTAACTGAAGCAAATGAGCGATTAAATTATTAAAATGGAATGGCAATAACTAGTAAAGAACTACCAATTAGTAGCTCTTTAATAAATGTTCCATATTGGAACGTTCCTAAGCTCTCTTCTTTTTAAGTCGCCTCGAAGTGTTATCGGGAATCAGGGGAAGAAAGTTAGGAGACTTATGGATTTGGGTGTGTACTTGCTTGCCATACGCGCCCTCATTGCAGTAGTGGGACATCTCGAAAATTTCACATTTTGAGTTATCATGCACAAATTTAGTCGGAATGACCATCTACAGCTCTTTAGTAACAGGATAGCTTCAGTCGCGATAAAGACCCTTCCATTGTGAAAGAGAGGGACATTTTAAGTACGAGACAGACAGTGAAATTTTCAGATGTCTTACTACTGCTCTGAATACCTAGGATAGGAGGATAGGTTTCTTGGCCGGGCCTAATCTGCAACAAATGGGATAAGTTTATTTGTGACAAAATAAGGAGCATTGAGGATTTTACGAAAAATTTGGATAGTGAGGATTAGATTGGAGATATATTTGAAAGTAAAGATCACTAAAGCTCAACTCCGTAAGTCCAAATGGTTCTAATTAATAATACTAACAATAATAGAAGTGGAATGAGATTTTATGTTCTGTTTCACTATTGGAACCAGTTCTAGTTTTCGTTCTGTTCCATTTTTCGTTCCACGTCAGTTTGAATAACCTACTATCTATGTACCATGCATTTTCGTTACATCCCTTTATGTGACATCGAGCTGTCAACCTCCTCCTATTTTATAATTAAAATTTTTATAAGTAATATAATATTATGAAGGTCTAAATAGCTAAGTATACTTTTAAAATAGTTTTATTCAATCATTTTTTTTTTTTTTTGGAGGGGGGAAGTTAGCTCAAGTATAGTGCACAATTGAGCGAGAATTTTCCAACTACATTGGTTCCGAGAAAAAAGAAGTATTCAATTCTTGTGACCGCTCCATAAGCTTTTTAACTAATAGCGTAAAAATCATTTTAATTGCATATGCATTAAAACCATATGTGGTTCATTTCTCTGAATCCGAAAGAAGAAGCTGAGCTCCGTCGGTAGAATAGAAAATTTCAAAGGAAGCGGTTTATTCTGAAGATGCACAGGCGTAGGGTGGTGGAGTGATAGAGAGGGGAAGGGAATCAGCAGCGGCAGGATCAACGAAACAAAGCAGTCGGAACGCCCTAGGGTGGAACGAAACCAGAGATGCAGTTTAAACTATACTTCACCGAGGGAACGAAACGAGAGATCTTTTGGCGTTGGTTTTCATGTGGAACGAAAAACTTGGGCGATTGGTTTCGTTCCAAACTGGTTCAATGCTGGAACCAGTTCCGAAAGTCCGTTCCACCCAGAACGACCCATCACTAATAATAAGCCTTTTATTATGTTCATAAATCAACAAAAATAAATCTTAAATTCAAATAAATACAAATCCAAATAGAAATGGGTTTAATTACTATAATTTAAATAAGTCTTTTGTGATTACTTAGGAGCTTTGAACTTTGGTCTATTACATTATAGAGTAGTCGAAAACAATGACCTGTTTCTTGTCCAGACTTTTGTCCAGATGGAGTTCTTAAATAAATCCCAAAATTATTATTATTATTGCTTTATAATCAGTTTTTATTCAGTCCAGATTACGCTATAAAATAGTTATGGCTACAAAAACATTTTATTCCGCGACAAAACATTCTGTCTCTCACTCTTTTAAAAATTCCAAATCACAGTAATAGGGAACGACATTTACATTACAATGTTCTTCAATTTTTTTGTCAATTTCTTAAATTCTGTAAATTACGGAGATACGTTTTTCTACAATTTTCAACTGGATTTACTGTCATAAAAGTTGCGTTAGTGAGTAAACTATGGCGTGTCGGAACCAATCGCATGCTAACTCCTAAATTGGTATTCGAGTACGTTAGTGGAAATTGTATCGACAGCTAATGCCCTTAAAACCTTAATATTCGACAATATGGGCCAAGGCCTCAGGAATAATTTATTTAATCTGATATAGCTGTTCAATCTACCTACAATTGTTAATTTTGTTCTTTAGTGTTGGAAAAAACTCAAAATTGCCAAAATTTTAATAAGAAGATTACAATGAATGCTAGTCTTTATTATTTTTTTACTATTACAGATAATAGAAAACTACAGTTTAATCGATTAACTAAAACACTAGAATATCGATCCCTAGTTTCATCAACCTATGTAAGTTTTACAGTTTCCTACTAGCTTTCTCTTTATATTTGAGCTCTAAAGCTAAAAGATTCAGGACAAGTGAGGAAAAGCTGATCGTTTCCACGACTGTTTGGTCAAAACGAGATGACTGTATGTTTAATTAGTGCGGAGGATTATACTGTTGAATGGAATTAGATAATGATTGAACTAGAGGATTTAGCTGGTTACCAATTTTTCGGAAGAATTTTGAATGTGGGGCTGATGTAGAGTGACGGGCATGGTTTGTTGGAGACACGTTAGTTATGGTTCTAAGGAATTTGTTTTTCAAGGATTGGATTAGTTTGATGTTCGAATGTTTTGCTGTTTTTTAAATTTGTTGTAGGTTCAGATATGTCTAAGAATATTCTTTTAAATTAAAAGTTTTCAAAAGTTTGAAAGTTTGAAAAGTTGAAAGTCGAGAATCTATAGCAAGTCTCTTTTATAATCAGAATACTGGGCTGAATCTTCTTTTAAGTTCTTTTCTAAGAAGCCTAATAAGTGGGATGTAAGTGATTTTTTGTCTAGACGAAACCAAGATATCGCACTTCGTCTGATCTGAACTAGTGAACAGGAATAGGTAGAGTGGAATGAAGGTAAAATTGTGCTTTTCATTAATCTAAAATTCATTTTTATTGATAATTTTACTAATGGCTATTACATGGAATATTGAGTATTCTGTATAATAAGAGTGAGATATTGGAGAATTATTTGACAGGAATTAGTTAAACGGAGTTAGGTCGAGATCGCACATCATGCAACCCATATGCATAGTCCTGCTAATAAATAAATTATTCGCGATTGCTGTAATTTATTTATTATCATTGTCTGATTCGTTTTTTTTTTTTTTTTTTTTTTTTTTTTTTTTTTTTTTTTTTTTTTTTTTTTTTTTTTTTTTTTTTTTTTTTTTTTTTTTTTTATCCCATGCTTCGTCAGACATAGAATCTCTTGGCTCTTGAGTGATACGATTTGTATTGAGATGAAATTTCAGATATACAAAAGCATTGTATTACAGGGAGTTCTGTACTGTTACTATATAGAGTCTAAATATCTAGAGCAGTTTTAAACATAGTCCTGTATCCCTGAGTAGTTTAGCGCTCAGTGCTTCATATGTAGAGTAAGCATTCATGACAATCCTGACTGTATCTTGACTTCAAGGAACGTATTCTTTACCGGGTTTATGGAGTTGGACTTGGAAGTTGCGTTAACCATTAAGATGAGATCTAAAAGTCCATTACGACCCAAGTCTTTGCCATATGTAACCTGTCGAATTGATAGGTACTTTAGGGGTTTGTACTCGTCATCGGTTATTTTATTTTATCTTTCTAAATAATGAGTTTCCATATTTTGAAAACTCTGCCGGTTTGCCACATCGTCTTTATTTCTCAGAGGGAGAGATCAAAAGGCATCTCTTCCGTTATACTAAAACGGCCTCCTTTGTCACAAATGCAAAGATCTGTACGCTTTGATAAGGCTCAGTTAAGTGTTAACCCTGGAAAGCTACACTGGGGTTCAGGTGTAACCCAGGTCACGAATTTTTTTCTATGCAGCTGACTGAAGTTGTATAAGAAGGGTGGGAATTACGGTAATTTATAGTCCCAAACAATAGTTCAGTACTGTCAATTCTTCTTAGCTAATTTCTGCAATGTTTATTGATAAACTCGGGTTTGGATTACACCTGTAACCCCATGCATTTTTTGTATAACTGCCTATTGTTTAATAAAACGATATCTATTTACATTTAAACATAAATTTAAGTATGGATTGTTGAATTATAACAATTTTACCAATCTGGCCGTATTATAAAAGGTTTTTCGATAAATGTATTGCGAACAATATTTTGTGAGCATTAATAGATCGCTTCATCAAAAAACAGAATTTTCGCATCTATTAAAGAAATTCATAAAGTTTTACTTGAAAAAGACGTTACTAAAGAGTGATCTTTCGTATCGTGAAAAATAGGTGTACATTATTAATGGTATGGTATGAAAGTTCATTAGGCCACAGATGTTCCCCGCCTAGATAATCCCACTTCGCAGTCCCCCTACGGCTTCTTATAAGTGAAATACTCAAAATTGACCCACCAGCGAAACTAACATCTAATAAAGAATCTTTAGCTGAAAGATGTAGTTTCTGCCAACGACACCGGAAAAGACGAGTCAAGTGGTTAAGCTCGAAAAATTTATATTTTTAGAGCACCAAAAGAAAACGTCTTTGTTAGAAAGTAAAATATTTTTTTCTTGGGTTGCACCTTAACTCCAGTATAGCGTTCGTGTAATTATTATCAAGTGTAGTCTTCTATGGTTATGCTGTTTGTTGATAAATAAAAAAAACCGCGAAAGAAAGTGGAGAAATTGTCGGAAAGTCAAAGGAGATATGCTAGACCCCTTAGTGGTTAAGAAACATCTATCGGTATGCAATATGTAATTGTGTGCTTTTGTTTCTAATCTTCTCTTTAAATTATATGAATAATATAATAAATAATCTTATATTTTTCCAGTACGAACAGAGCTTCCGCGCACCCAGGCTTGGCAATTGGGAAGTTGACAAGTGGTACCCATTCGTGAAACCGAAGGCGAGGAGAGGACACACCAAGGTTATTGCAGACAACAGAGGGCACCTCCTTCCAGGTGTGCCAAGGAAGGCACCCTGGGGGCACTTCAAGTCCACCTGGCAGCTGCCCAGGAAAATCACCAGGAATATAGGCAAGTGATCCAAGGGAGTATATTTTACTGAATCCAGAAAGATTACAAGAGACTACAGTTATATTTTATTATTTAGTAAATCTAAGCTTTATGTTATAAAGTTCATAGTAAAAAGAGTGGGCTGAAGTTTTATAAAAAAATAAAATAAAAAAATTTAATTTCTCCCTGACTGAGAAAAACAGTAGACCATGGATACGTCTATCTATACTCCACTGCTTTTCCCATTTTACATTTTAGAATCAAAACGATCATATTACTTAAATTAATAATTGAAGGGTTGGGAGAAAAAAAAAAACAGGTAACCCAACTTCTTGAGCAACTGAGAAATTTATTTTTTTTAATTTTTCCATCTTTATAAAACCATATCTATTGTTTTAAAAATCTTTATTTTGGAGTGGAATTTAAGGTTTTGTAAATGAAAAAGGGAAATTAGAGCTAAAGATTCTTACCTATTAGAAATGCGTAAAACAAGAAATGATCTAGGAGTTTGGCCAATATGTGAGATCCTAGAAGAGAAGCATTTGAAGTGGTTTGGCCATGTTTGCCAAATGAGTGAAGATCGATAACCATGCAAGTTTCTTGAAGCTAGGCCTAGAGGCAGACCAAGAAATAAGTGGATGTACCGAATGGATCCGGTGGGAGAGAAGAGAGGAATACGGTTGGAATCCATAAAGGTGTTGGCGAGGGACCGTAATGCTTGGTCAGTTTGGGTCGAGGTACCTTCTCGCTGAGAAGCACAAATGAGGTAGTAAGAGAAGAAGAAGGTTCTTTCCCCATGCAGTAAACTCTCTTTCACTCTCTTGGTTTTCCAACTTTAAATGCTTGCTTCGAGAAAGCAGTTTTATTCTGAATGGAACGATACCCATAACTCATTTTCAAAAAGTAATCGATATTCTCCTGACCCTTCAATTAATTTAAATTAACAATTCATGACAATTCGAAATAAAAATAATTGAGAGAAAATAGGGGTTTGAAATAGGGCTTTTTTAATTCAAATTGTGATCGGGAAATTGTGGGGTAATTTTCGATCCGTACAACAACTACAAAACTACAGCATGTCCAGCTCTAATCATTATGATAAGACTGCAGCCGATACTTACAAAAGCGAGCCATCCACGGCAATTTGGCTCTACTAAAGGTAAAGGAACAACGGATGCCCTACTGAGAATTCGTACAGACGTCAAAAAGAGAAATGAGCGTATGTCATGTTGATGCTCTTTGACATATCCTCTGCCTTTGACAGCGTCTGGTGGCCCCGTGTACTTCAACAGCTCCAGAAATACGAAGCTCCCAGTAACTTATATACTCTCATAAGTAGCTATCTTCAGAATAGGATAGTAAAGATTCGAGAAGTTCTTATGAGAAAGAAGCTTTTATTGAGAGGGGATGCCCTCAAGGATCAGTTCTTGGTCCAGCGCTATGGAAGCTAGTTTTTGATGAGATACTAAGTGTCCTCGAAGAAGAGCGTTTCCCTGCAACGGCCTATGTCGACGATCTAGCTGTTATAGTGGCATCCAACAGTAGGGCTGGAATAAAAGAAGAGGCACAACGGTGCGCCACCCTTGTAGGACGATGGTGTGCGAGTAAGAAGCTGAAAATGGCAGCTTCAAAGACGCAGGCCATGCTACTAAGAGGCAAGACGGATAGGGCACATCCATAAACATAGGTATAGAAGGTATCAGAATTCGTCCCAGTGAGGAAGTCACTTATCTTGGGATAAGAATCGGAAGAGGGATTTAATGTGACCCCTCATTTGGAATATTTGAGAAGTAGGGTGGCACTTGCTTTAAACGGTCTTAGCCGCGTTGGGGGTGCATTTTGGGGCCTTCGATACCCAGCAACAATTACGATTTATAATGGGGTAATTCTGGGTATTCTAAGATACGCAACTCCCGCCTGGTACCAGAATCTCTCACAACGGCAGAAAAGAAAGTTGGCGACCATCCAGCGAACGACTCCCCCAAGCACTTAAAATGTAGGTGCCGAAACGTTATAAATTGCATAGCTTTTTTTTTTTTCATTCAAACCAATATAGCTCCTAAACGGTAGGTCCTAGCTACAAATGTTATGTAGAGCTGAATGTGTCAAAATGCTACATTTTTGTTGAGGGTAAAAAAAAAAAAAAGTTACACCAAAAAGTATAGATTGATAGCTGGTGTAGTATAGTATAATATAGTTGGGGAGTTTAAAGACATAGCCATGTAAAAACTATTGAGGAAGTCTGCTTTTATTTTAATTAATAATTTTATCTTTTTGGTATTTAAAGTTGTTAAACTTTTCGATGAACAACTAAAACATTCAAACTCTCGAGAACTAATTTAAAACAGCTGACGGCTTGTGCCGAAACAGATTTTGACTAAGGTTCATGTCTCATCAAAGTATTAGGCAAACAATACAAAGAGTTATAAAATTTTATTCAGGCCCGTTCATGTTCCATGGTTTATTTATCTTAACCAAATACTTACAAGCCCCTATTTCGAACTGCACCACAAAATTACTTCCTTCGTTCGTTAATCTATAATAATTATATGGGTTTTTATTTAACCTTTAAAAAACTTCATATAGTCTTCTGATTACAACAATGCCTTTCCACGTAGCATTTTTTGGTCCGCTCTGTAAGTATTATCGATAAGTAATATGTACGCTGTGGATTTATGTCGGTACAAGTATGTTATAACCCTTACTGGAGTATTGTTACAACATATATTCACTGTGACATTTTATGTAATGCACAAGGAATAAAAACAAAGGATATATTGTTATTTGTCACGGTTTAACTTACTTATTAGCTCCAAAACGAAACCAGAAGGGAGGTTCCCCTCTTAAGTTACCAGCATATTTGACGGGTTATCCAACAGGTTACCAATTTATTTTAACCAAAACCCTCTTTGAAAATGACTGCTTCCTGATCTCGTTGTAGATAAACATGAGTGAATTCGCTCTCGTGAATTCGAAATAAGCCTAGTTTTACTATTTATCATTAATTTATATTGACATGGATGTGTCTTTTGTTTGGGGGTCTTAACATATCTTGAGTAACATATTTTTTCACCTTCAGAATGTGTAACATAACATTCACACTCAAAAATTCAACATTTGACACGCTCTAGCTCTGATGGTGTTGCTTAGATCGAAAACCTGACAGTTTCGTGATCAGGCACTTAATGGATAATAGATTGTTTTATAGCATTTGTCGTTAGGACCTACCGCTTAGGAGCTATATTGGTTTGAATAAAAAAGTAAGGTTGTGCCTACATTTTGTAAGTGTTGGGGCTTTTTTGATTGGCTCCAGCTCTGTTGCTGTTTCCTTTTTGTCGAAAGTTTCCTCATCAGAAGCAGTAGATTATAGACAGACAAACATACCCTTGATCTATTGTTTTCCTCACTCAGGGAGAAATAGAGGTTTTGGTTTAATTTGCTTAAACCACATATTTATTATCTCATTAACAATAAATTATTACTACATGTTCGTTAATATTATGAAGAAACTATCTACTTGCTTGTTCCATTTTTTTTTTAGAGATATAGTTTGCTTTTTTAGTTATTATGTTGATATTTTTTCTGAATCAGAAATTAGTTTTTATTTTCTTTTTTTTTTTTGTTAATTACGTGAAATTTATTTATTTGTGACATTTTAACAGATATTGCGAAAGCTGTCTAAACACATATTTTCATCCAGTAAATAAATTACTAGTTTAGGTTTATCACAAAATACATTTTATCGAACTAACTCATTCTTATTTAACTAGTATAAGAATGATGCATTATTAAAAATGACTTCTCTTAGATAAGAGGTCTTTCAGAAAAAAAAAAACATATCGCACCCCTCTCTCTCAAACTATTCAACTACCATATAGTTTCGCGTGTCTTGAAAATTCCTGCCAGTACTATGGCACGAAACAGCTCATAAATAGTGTAAAAATTAAATTTTTCCTTAAATAGATTCCTTTTTGAATAACATCTGTTCGTTAACATGTAAGACACTCAAAGACTGTTGCAGATTGAGATGGAAAGAGAGTGAGTGGGAGGGGAGTGAAAGTGAGAGAGAAGTTACTTCAAATGTTCATAAAGTAAAATTGAAATATTGATCAATACATATTAGAGATGGGCTGACTAGTCTGTATAGCCGACTAGTCGGTTGCTTTTGTAGTGAGTGAATAGTTAGCAAAAATTGCCGACTAATCACCGACTAAATTGCCATTTTATTCATTTAATTCTACGCCTAAATAGGTTGCAATAAAAACATGGCCTTAATTGGTTATAATTTTTATTTTAAATTCATCTTTAAAATTTGTTAGTTATTTTTTTTTATAAATATGAACTTTTTTTTCTTAATTTAAATTTAATATAAAGGTTGGAACACGAATAAGGAAGCTATTATTTGAGCAATATATGTATCTCCAAAATCACGACATCATTTTCGGTATGATTAAATTTTAAATATTACAATGAACTATCTAAGCTGTAGTAAATGTCTTTTGCTGTATTTTTCTAAAAAAAAAAAAAAGATTAATACGCGTTTATCAGGACATTCGATGGATAAATCAACATGCTTTTGTAGCCTTTGTTCAAATAAAGGCTCATAAAATAACCCGAAACGTCAGCACTGTAAAACGTTTAATTTATTGTGTTTCTATTCACCGCGCCCTCAACCATCTCCGATTTTTTTCTTTTTTTACACGGTTGATTGACTATTAAAATCATTAAAAACATCAATGAACATACTAAAATTTTTTTGTTAAATATTAATAAAAAGACATACAAATTTCGACTTTTAAAATCCAGTAAATTATTTTTATTTTTTATTATAACTCCATATATTATTATTTATTATATATTATCTGATAATATGTGATAATTTCAATTTTTTCATATATATACTTATTATTCCTAAACGTTTACAGCAAAAGAAATCAGCGGTGAAAGAACACCTAGAAGAGAGAAGTCTTCATGGGAAAAACGATCTTTTCACCATCCTCTAACTGAGCAGGAATCTCTGACGCCCCCCCTTCCTCCCCCAACGGTATTAATCACATTTTTCATTCCTTTACGTTTATATATTTATTAGCTTATAATAATACATGTTATAATAATATAAATTGTATTCGTAGTGTTATCAACTTTTTTTAAGTAGTAATGTAATACAATGTAACTAGATTCCCATGTCATCTAAACTTTCACAGATAACCGCTCTTTTATGAAGGTAAAACTCTTAATACATTGTCGTTGGGTCATGTGAAAATATAGAATGCACCGTTTTACACCAGGAGCAGTCTACTTATCGAGAGCATCTACAATAATTCATGACTATTATTTATTAGGGCTTGTATCCAATAATGTGTTGTAATCTCGATCGACTCTTAGCTTGTGAAACTAATACTCGTAATTAATAATAACCAAAACTTTGTCTTTAAAACATGGACATTTTTAGAAACAATGTTATGAATACAGCAAAAAAAGAATTTATTCATGTATTATAATCTATCTTTCCTCATATTTTCCCTAGGCAGAATAATATTATGATTTTATCTATTTCGCAGTTATGTAATTATTATTAAAGTTTGGTGCTTTACCAAAATGTATTTTTAACTCTACAAATTAAAAAGGTTAACAATGTTTCTTTATTTTCAGAAAAAAGAAAAGTTGCAGTCCGTAAAAAAGGAGATTCCGATTGTTGATGAAAGAGCAACGGAAGATTTAGAACATCTGAAGGACTATGAACATGATAACACGAATCCGGTGGGTTATGACAGGACTCCGAAGATCATCGATACGACGGAAAGAGTTCGAGAAGATATCGAGAGCTATTCTAAGACTTGTAAGGTTAACCCCGAAAAGAAAAACCTTCTGGAAGCATTAGCAGAGGAAATCAATAACAAAAATGAAGAAGATAGATCAGATAACGAATCAATGAAGAGCGAAGACAGGCATTCCGCTAAAAGTCAAGATTCGGAGAAACGGGGTGCTAGTGGTTCTCTGAAATCTCGCTCATCATCATCGAGTAGAAAATCAAAACATCTAGAAGCTGAGTTTATAAGTGCACAGTACGCAAAAGATTTGGCTCAGAATAATCTGAAGCACCGACCTTTACCAGATGTTATCGAAGATAAATTATTTCAGTCTCTACAAATGCAAAAAGTGAAAGATCCTGGAGCAGCATTAGATACTGAACCGACTGCTGCTGCTGTTGCTCAGAAGATGTATGCCTCTCCAGGTCCAACTCAATGCAGTAAGCTTAAAATATATCGACCCAAAACAGCAGCTCCAAGGAAAAAAAGAAGTATTGACGAACAGAGGCCTAAAACATGTAAGCTGAAAGATTTGCAGGAGATAGATCTAGCTATATGTTGGGATCTTGTACCGTCTAAGCCAGATGATGAGCCGAAGAGGCCAACACATATCGACGGCAGTAATGGTTCCGTTGCTCCAGGAATATTCACAATTGTAAAACCTCGTGATCAAGAATCACAACATAACAAAAGATTTGATTCGCCCAATGGACAGAAACCGAAAACAGCTTGGCCCGAGATATTTGAAAAGAGTAAGCCAGTAAATCCTTCTGCTGTCATGGATATAGTTAGCAATGATCATAATGATATCACCAAAAGCCCAACTGAGCATAACCCGCACAACAACGGGAAAAAGCAACTGGCCCCAATAAGTTCTGATGAAAAGGTACCATTGAATTGTTCCGAAGAAAATAAAAATCCTAACATTCCTTCTCCTCCGAATTCCGGAAAAAATTCATCGAAAAATGGTTCAGTAAAAACTGGATCACATAATATTACTGATTCTTCAATAACCTCAGAAAAATTAGCAAAACAAAAACATTATAGAAGTTCACCAGACTTATCAAGAAATGCTGATAAACCATGTAAAGATAAAATGCACTTTTCTCGTCCATGTATGGCTTGTGAAACAAAGACCCCTTTAGGATTAAACACACGCCAACCTAGAACAGAGTATAAAATGGCATTTAAAGCAGGAAATCCAAATTCAAGGAGTAGCAGCCACAATGGAAGTCAGACGTCACAAGCAATGAAACCTATAACTGTCCCTAAACCAAAAACACCCTTTGCTCGAAAAAGCTATTCTATAAATACTTTAGCACCTCCATTTTCCTTATGGCCTGGAACTATGGGCATGGACTACCCTGAACATTGGCGTCTAGCTTCAGTTTACCAACAATCTTACAAACCAATCGAATCAAGGAAGAATCCCATGATAAAAGGAATTTATAGATGAATACGTGATACTATATTATGAACATGTAATTATAGACTTAGTTTGTTGAAGTTGTTTTAGCTTATTTATCATTATGTTATCTATGAATTCTTGTTTATTTGCTGAATTTCAACTATTATTCTATAAGTTGCAATTCAACATTTGACAGCCTTTTGTTATTATTTGTTATAATTTTATATAAAAAGTGCAATATTTTATTGTTTTGTTATTTATGGTATATAAATTCATTAGTTATTTGTAATATAAACTACCATAGTGAAAAAACGTAAGCTTGCATTAATTGTTGATATATTTATTTATAATAAGTTAATAATTTTTAATTGAGTGGTTTAGATGCAAAGGGGTACAAGTGGCAAATTTTGAAAAAATGGAATAAGTGCCTATTGAGAAACTTAATGTGTACGTGTACGTGTTTGTCGCAAACGATACTTTAATTGGCTTTTACTCTACTATGAGGTTTTGTCACTTGTACCCTTATGCATCTAAACCACTCAATTCTCAATGAATGCCATCATGTATAACATAGTCCTTTTTTATTTACTTACCAGTTAAGTCAAAGTTTAAATTGATCCCAATAAAATAATTATGGAAATTAAGGGTAATTGTAGCAGCAATATAGTTCAATATAGACACTGTATTTTTGTAATAAGATTAAATTGAACCTAATATAGACTAATAAATAAATGACATTAAGACAATAACAAAAAATGTAATGACATACATTATTCATTTTGTGTGTAATATAATAGTTACTTGTAATATTTTCAATCAATGTTACATTTACTTAATTTAATATATTCAGAATTTAGCTTAAAATAACATTTGTTTAATTAATTGTTATTTTTTTTATTATCTTTGCAACTACGCTTCAAGGACTTCTTAGAAAAAATAAATATCTACATCAAAGCAATTGTAAAAATATTCTGGCACAAAATATACTATTTTATTAATTAATTTCATAATAAACCAGCAAATATTCATTTTAAATAAGACAATTTATTTATTTATAAATCCTTTAAACCAAGAATCCTTATAATACATATGAATAAAAACATAGAGCAAGCTATGACAGTAAATGCAGTCATATAGGGTATGTTAAATAAAAAAAAACCCACTGTTTAAGCAGTAGTACTAATAGTGGGATTTCCCAGTCTCGATTCCTGATACTATAAGTCTGCTATGTAGCCATATTAACCCATCAACTGGCCCACCAGTCATTATGATAGGCAGCAGCAAAACAAAATAGTGGAGCAGGAGAGAGGAAAGGCATGCAGACTTGTCGGGCTTTGACATCCATTCAGTCAATGAATGATATAGAGTACTTATTAGGAGTTAATAAGTACTCATGGTTTGCTGGTAAATTACGATATTGTAAAAGTTTGGCGGTCCAGATGCATTTTCTTTACATTTACAGATCTGAATGCTGCATTTGATTCGGTCCCTAGACAAGAACAGTGGAATGCTCTTTCAGGAAAAAACATCCAGCAAGGATTGATAGAAGCTATTAAGTTGATCTATCAAGATTCCAAAGGAATAGTAAGGATTTATGGAAGAGAGTCTGATGTGTTTGCAATTAAGAAAGGTGTAAAAAAGGTTATAGTTTAAGCCTCCTGTACATTGTATGTATGGATAAAATTTTGAAGATGTGCAAAGTTAGGACAGCCCGTACTAGTACAGTGGAGTCTCACTTATACGAAACTCACTTATAAGAAACATTCAGTTATATGAAGAATTTTTTGTTCCCCGGCGAACAGATAACTATCTTATAACTATTCAGTTATAAGAAGTATTCACTTATACGAAACATTTTCTGTTCCCCCTCACAATCGTATAAGACAGACTCCACTTTGAAACTGGAATATGAGGACAATCCTTGCCCAAGTAATGGTATTAGCGGATGACATTGTCCTTATAGCCTTCAATGGACTGACTGCATCTCTAGTGTGGGAGAGAAGAGAGGCAAAAACTTGAATGCTGGCTTAGGATCTGGAAGCTTGGTTGCCTGGACAGAGGAACCTCCACGCTGAAAGGCACTTAGGAGGACGTGAAAGAAGAAGAAGAAGTGGTGGTCCCAATTACCAGTAGGTTTGTTACAATACACCTAATAACATTTGCGGTCATAATGGCCTGATACCTGTCTGCAGTACCAACTGAAACATTACTGGTTAGGAGAGTTGAAACATGGCCTAACCTTGGTAGAAATCTAAAAAAAAGCCTCAAATCCATTGTGAATTCTTTGGTCTTGGGTACCAAATAACCAAACTCAGGTATTAATGATGCAATCCCGGTGTTAACTTTTTAAATAAGTATACTGTAAATACTTTCTACAGCAAATGTTTTACATTTAGTTTTGCTTGGGAGCTCGATGGCTGAGTGAGTTGGGGCGAGGGTCTCAGTGCGCTCGTTACTGAAGGTCAAGGATTTGAATCCCACTTGGATGGGTTAAAATTTATTTTGTGGTAAACCCACTAATAGACCTTCCCACCCTGGCTAGTATAGGTTGGTAATCTGTAGGATAACCTGACCTTTCTGCCCTAGTTGGAGTACATAAGAACATTAAGCCACAAAAAACAAACAACAAACATTTAGTGTTGCTAGCATTGCAATACCTTACTCTAAAGAAAAGACAAAAAGATATCAGATGGAAACATTTTAAATAGTTTTCTGTTTGATAATCTATTAGTAGGGTTACTTTAAAAGTTTCTCAATTTATTTCCAACATTAGAAAACATCGAAATTTTATGTTAATTTACTGAATTCTTTTTTTAATCACCTACAAATCATAAAGCTTTACTAAAACTTCTGTGTTATATGAAAGTTCTGTTGATTTACTAAAACATAAAAATTACATTAAGTAAGAGTAGATTGAATGAAAAGAAAATATGGTTTAAATTAGTAAAATGAAAGAAAACAAAATAAACCAAGGTTAAAATAAATAAATGAATAAAAAATAAAAAGGTAAAATAAACCAAAAATAATTACTTATTAAAATTAGACCTTTTTTCCCACAAATCAAAATATATGGCCTAAAATATTGAAATTGCTTATTTTTTATGCATATATCTTTGATTTAAAACATTTTGCAACCAACTAGCATAAATGTAAATGTATTTTCATTAAATGGAAAGTTAATTTCAAAATAAAGTGATTTATACTATTATATTGTTAATTTTAAATTCATTTTTATAAGGCAAAGCATGGATTTGCAGTGAGCTCCCTTAGAATAAGTGTTGGTTAGTTTATCACTAGTTTAATTTAGCATATATGCCTTGATAGTTATGCAAAATAGATAGTTTGCAAAAAACTCTATAAAAAAAACTTTATGGGCTCTTAGTAAAAGGACTTTAGGTCCACTCAAAGAACTGTTAGACTATGGTGTTTAACTTTTAAAATAATGCTAGTACCATCACCGTAAAAATGAATATTATCCTTAATAATTTTTAAATCTGATCAAATTAAAAATGGACATATCCATATAAAATTCATTTAATAAAAAAATTTTTTGTGAGATTCATTATTTCATATTTTTAAAGGAACATAACAGTTGTGTCGTTAGTGTACACAGTATTTATTATCAATCTTTGAAAATATTTTTTTTCTTTTCTTTTTTTTAGGATAAAATTTTAATAATTATATTTTTATATATTTGTCATCCAATATTCTTCTCTGATGGCCAAAATCCAAGAGTATCACTACAAATCAGTAAAATAAACCAATGAGTTTTGTAAATCTTTTCTTCTGTCAATATGTTAAAAATGAATTCTGTAGTTTGACATTTAAAAATGAACAAAATAGACATAACTTTTAAAACTTAAGGACAAGAAAATAAAGTAGGTGATCAGAATTAGATGTTTCACCTGTCCATAATTTCTTTTTGATAGATTTTATTCATATTTAAATTAATGATGATAAACGAATTATTAACATTTCAACAATGTTCAAGAAATATTGAATATGTCTATCTTTGAGATCAATTGGTATGCTGTGTAAAATGTAGCAACCCATTTGAAATGGGCAGCATCACTCTACAGGACTTCCTATCTCTCGCTCTCTTGTAAAATATAAAGTGATTTTCCTATAGAATAAAAAGGATTTTTTTCGGTTGACTAATTAACCAAATGAAATTATTTGAATTATAAGTACCACTTCCTAAAAAAATTCTTTTTTTTTTTTTAAATAAAAACATATATCAGTAATTTGCCTGATATATATATTATTTTTTTTTATTATGATATCAGATGATGATCAAGCAACATATTTCAAAACATAAATTGAAAAGGAATGGTTTTCTCATTCATCAATATATACAGTGCATGATTAATGATTTGGTAACCCAAAAAAATTAAAGCCAAGATATTTCACTTTGATGTTCCTCAAAAAGTCCTGTTAATTATGCAATCTTATGTAGTTGATGTAACATTGTTTAGAATGCTCTTTCAATTAACAAAGTAACTTTGATTCATAGATCCTCTATCCATGTATTATTCTGCATTTTATGAGTCATCGCTAAATTGTTAAAGCTGATACAGATTAACAGGGGATTAATGAAATGGTTAATAATCTTTTTAGAGATAACTATGGAAATGTATTTACATCTATACTAAAAAATATCTGAAAAAATTTGTATGCATTAGAATAATAATGAAATAGATTATAATACTGTTTTGTTTTATTTTTAAAATTAAGATAACATAAAGAGAGAGAGAGAGAGAGAGAGAGAGAAAGAGAGAGAGAGAGAGAGAGAGAGAGAGAGAGAGAGAGAGAGAGAGAGAGAGAGAGAGAGAGAGAGAGAGAGAGAGAGAGAGAGAGAGAGAGAGAGAGAGAGAGAGAGAGAGAGAGAGAGAGAGAGAGAGAGAGAGAGAGAGAGAGAGAGAGAGAGAAGAGAGAGAGAGAGAGAGAGAGAGAGAGAGAGAGAGAGAGAGAGAGAGAGAGAGAGAGAGAGAGAGAGAGAGAGAGAGAGAGAGAGAGAGAGAGAGAGAGAGAGAGAGAGAGAGAGAGAGAGAGAGAGAGAGAGAGAGAGAGAGAGATAGAGAGAGAGAGAGAGAGAGAGAGAGAGAGAGAGAGAGAGAGAGAGAGAGAGAGAGAGAGAGAGAGAGAGAGAGAGAGAGAGAGAGAGAGAGAGAGAGAGAGAGAGAGAGAGAGAGAGAGAGAGAGAGAGAGAGAGAGAGAGAGAGAGAGAGAGAGAGAGAGAGAGAGAGAGAGAGAGAGAGAGAGAGAGAGAGAGAGAGAGAGAGAGAGAGAGAGAGAGAGAGAGAGAGAGAGAGAGAGAGAGAGAGAGAGAGAGAGAGAGAGAGAGAGAGAGAGAGAGAGAGAGAGAGAGAGAGAGAGAGAGAGAGAGAGAGAGAGAGAGAGAGAGAGAGAGAGAGCGAGCGAGCATTTTATCTTAAAAATTTTACTGCAGTTATTTTTAAAGCAATAATAGTTTAAAAAATAATCATCCTGATGATTCTGATTAAAAGTGCTGCTTTTTCTTATCTGATTACAGATTAAAGAATTTAAAATGCAATAAAAGAATTTCAGGGACAATTTTAAATACAAAGACACTTCTTTGAGAACAATTGATTAATCTCAATTGTATTAATGAAATAGAAAGTACTTGTATTAATACTCGCATCACACATTCACATATAAATTATAATATATTCCTCATATTATATATGTATACTATAATCAATCGTATTATTATTAATTTTAGAGAAATAAATCAAAGAGAAATGGGTTGTTGAAGGTGGCTCAGTCCAATGAATCTCATCTCACTGAGTCCAACTACTTTGAGTTATTAATACTTCAATATATAGATTTGATTTTCTGCAAATGTTGGGGTAGAAAATTTCTAACCATATCAATTACTTTTTTAATGTTTCAACAATGAAATAAGTTTATTTTCTATTCAATATAAATTTACTTTTCTAGAACAGATAACATAAATTTACAGGTAATCTAGTTCCATATTAGAATATATTTTAATTTATTTTACGTGCATATAATAAAAAGGGCCATATTGGACGATATTTTATGTTTTAGAATTGAAAAGGATTATATAACAATCCTTTGAAAAATCAGTAACAGCTGGATTTGATTTATATACTTATATTAGCTTGATAACCACAAGTAACACATTTCCCTGGTTGTTATTAGAGAGTCGTGTACTCTTTTCAGTATAAATTTTATCGAGCAATTACTCAAAAAATACCATTTCTGTCAGAAATATATATAAAATTGTGCGATTGAAATGGAAGTCACATCATTTTCAGTTATTCCTCCTTCTTTCCTCTCAGAGTCTCTTCATTCTTTCAGAATACTTCTTCTTCCGCTCTTCTGTCCATTTTTTTCCTGGTTGTGTTCTTTGTTCAAATGCCATATTGTTGATTTTAGTCCGGCATTCATTACAATCTTCACAATTTCGTATGTCAATCAGCTGCAAGTCCCTCTGTGCCTCCTTTAACCTTCCTGTGGCGCAATTTGCTTGTCGTTATAACATTGAATAATTTCATTGCCAATCTGGCAAACCCATGTGGGGTTGTAAGTATCCTCATCGGGCGCCTTCCTGGGTGGGGGATAGCGGAAAGCCTCCTAGATATTGGAGGTACTATAAATAAAATACCCAGGGGGGACCAAGAACTAACACACACCACAAATCCACTGGTGTCAGATCGGTAATCAACGACCAATGGTCAGCGTCTGTTTCTCTAGTTAAGGCGGCTGTAAATAAAATCTTCCCAATCCAAAAACCGAGTCATAAACATGTGGTCTCAACTGAGATTACCACAAAATCTAAAGCTCAACTTGAATGCATGATTGTAGAATCGCTACCCCAGGCACTAGTCATGGAACTGGACTCACCTGATCATCGGATTCTAAGGGATCAGGGGCACCAAGCAGGAGAAAATCACAGTTTTTCCAAAGTCTCTTCGAACTCTCATGTTTTCGATTTATATAATACATAAAATTTATTGGAAAATTATATATATATATATATGTTCTTTTTAACTATAATTTTTGGTAGTAATTAGTAATTTTACTAATTATTTTATTTTATATAATTTTATATAATTTTACTAATTAGTAAAACAGTTAAAAAAAACCCCAAATATACGCTAATAAGTACAAAAGAAACATAATTATCAAATTTTATTAAGATCGGACCAGCCGTTCTCAATTTAGAAATTTAGCCCCCCCCCCCCTAATTAGTAAAACAGTTAAAACCCCAAATATACGCTAATAAGTACAAAAGAAACATAATTATCAAATTTTATTAAGATCGGAACAGCCGTTCTCAATTTAGAAATTTAGCCCCCACTCCTCTCTCTAAGTACTAAATAAAAAAAGATGGCGATAGTTCAAAACCGTTAACAATAAGAGAAAACTTAAAACTAAAATGGTGGAGGTGAAAACTGATATTCCGATATTTATTTGCCTATTTAATGGAAGAAATATTGAATTTTCAAATAATTCATGCCTTGAATTACAGTAATCGAAATCTGTAATCCAATTATGTAATCCGTAATTGAATTACATTAGATTACATAATTGTAATCGTAATTCATGAAGTAATTGCATTATATCATGTAATGTATCCCGGCCGGGATTACAATTACAGTGTATCGTAATTCATAGAATATATTTCAATTACATTTTGCCCAACTCTAACAGAAGTTAATTTATAACATGGAGAATTGACAATGTGAAAAATAATCACAGATTAAGAGCGGTAAATGACACATTACTATATAATTGTAGAACTATTGGTATAATGTTACAGATTAATGTGTTTTAAAAAAAATTAGAAGCCTGATGATGAAACATTATCACCGATCGAACATGTAGCTACAAATGTTAAATAAATAGGAGTTATGCCAAATAAATACTTAAGGATTTTGTCTTTTTTTATTTAAAAAAAATATTTATAATTTGTTATTTTCACTTCTCTGAGAGAAAGTTCATCAGGAATTAATATAGCATTTGACATATTATTAATTAATATACCTTCCATCTTCAAAACAATTATATATCTTTATAATTCAAATTGTTCATCAACTTCTCCCTTTTGTTCCAACTTCCTTCTAACATTTCTTCATTAGTCTATTGAAACACTCATCACATAACTATAATGTTAAAGCAATTTATTAAATCTTCACACATGTGACTAACGGAAAATCACTAACATAATATGGAGATGTTGACACCTCGAGCATCCGGACAAGAAGAAGGTCTCAACAACAGGAACTGCGCGCCCAAAACACGTTATGGACAAGTCTAGACCTTCACGGCCTTCGTCTTTACTACGTCTTAACGACTTATAACTTAAAATACAATAGAACATAATTTTTACATTACAAAACCATTTAGACTTTTTATTTAATATTTTACATACCTTATTTCAAATTTATAAACAAAAATAACGTAATAATTAGATCGGCGGCGATCTCTCGCTGGCGCCAAATTCAAACTTAAATCATTTTACATAAAATTTATCTCGACTCCGAAATATCACTACAATATATATACATATATATAAGATAGGTTCCTCCAGATATGAACAAAAAAAAAAAAAGGAAAATGAAGAACGAACTGACTCACTCAATACTGGAAAAAAGACTGCCTATTATTTCCTTAATAATTCCTTTCATATACATTTGGTCTTATGTATTTACATATGTTAATAGCATTAAGTTAAGGATTATTTTTACTATTCCTATTCTATGTACCTTAACTCCCCCCCTCCAGTTTACAAATAGTCCTCGTAAACTCATAAAAAAAAAAGATGATAATATGAAATAAAAATAAAACATATCACTTATTACTATGTACATAACTCAGAAAATAAAACTAAAAGAACATAACAACTCTTATACACTAGACTTACAATCACTATAGCTTCATCACCTATATACCTTTCATAAGAAGAAAAAAAAATATATCTATGTATACTTCTACTGATAATACATTCCATTTTGCCTTACATTACTAAATAAATAAAAGAACAATCTAAACCCTAAGAAAGAGGTTAGACCCGCTTATGTTTAGGCTTCTCCACATTCCCCCACTGCAATTTTTAACTGCTCAATATGAACCGTTCTCCTTTTTCTTCCGGTGTCCACTCCGGTATGAACCGATGTAACCCTCCCAAATACTCTCTCTCCTTTATTTTTGTCGCGTTCGCTTATAAAGCTCCTGATAGCCAATCCACCACTACATTGTCAATACCCGTTTTGTACGTTACTTCCAAAATATATTGGCTCAGGAATTCTTTCCATCGGGTGACTCGAGCTGAAGATTCTTTCAGTTTCCCAATCAACTTTAGCGGACGGTGGTCCGTATGTATACTAAAGCTGCGGCCGAATATGTATGGTCGGATATGTTCTACTGCCCACACGCTACCCAATAATTCTAGATGTAACGCGCTGTATCGAGCCAACGTGTCAGTAAGACGTAGGCTTGGGTATGCCACCGGTTGTTCCCCTTTTTCTCCTTCCTGTGATATGACTGCTCCCAAAGTGTTTTCGCTCGCATCGGTGGTGATCGTGAAGCGCTTATTGAAGTCGGGAAATGCAAGCACTAGTTCCTTCTGTAGTTGGGCCATGCAATATTGGATGTTCGCCTCGATCTCCGGAATGATTATGATGTTCCACTTGAGAAGGTTGTTAAGGGGTACCAAACGTCTTGCCATATCTTGGACAAATCATCAGCGTCCCTAGTAAGCTACGGGTTACCTTTACATCGTGTGGGATCGCCATTCTTCGAATTGCTTCTACCTTTCTACCACCCGGCTGAACCCCCTCCTTAGAAATCTGGTGTTCCAAAAGGTTAATTTCATCTTTGCCCAGAACCGATTTTCCCCCCGATAATTGTAGTCCGAACTGTCTCAGTCTGTTGAACACTGTCCTCAAGTCGTTTGTATTTCACTAAATACTAACAGGTCGTCCATATAGATCTGGCAGACCGCTTCGTCCAGTCCTCGTAAAAATCCGTTCATAAGTCGTTGGAATATCACCGGCGCGTTTTTCAGCCCAAACGGCATTCTCTTAAATTCGAAATGTCCCCTTTCGAAGATGAAAACCATTTTATGTTGGTCCCTGGGGTGCATGTGTATCTGATGGTATACCGCCTTTAGATCAAGGGTACTAAAGATCGTAGCTCCTCCTATCCTGTCCAAGATATCATTAAATGGCGGGATAGGATATCGTTCGTCCACCCTATTGTCGTTGAGCTTGCGAATGTCGACTACTACTCGGTATTTCTCTAGACACGAACCGTCCTTGCTCTTCTTCTTCACCACCCACTGGAGACTATTATAGGGTGAGGTACTGTCGAAAATTATACCTTGTTTTATCAAGCTTTTGAGTTCCTCCCGGATGTGTTGTCACAACGCCTGGAGATACCTGTGTTCGTTCATGTACCGTTTCCCCAGTCACGCTTAATACTTTCCCTTCCTTGAAGAACACGTCCGGTAATTCCCTCCTTAGTGCTTGTCTCTAGTCTCCCGTCTGGGTAATTACCCCTACCATGGTTATGTTCAACTTCTGCGCCGTCTCACACCTATATCGTTTTCCTTCTATCCGAATTAGCCATTGGTCACCTGTACCCCTTATTCTTGTCCCGATTCTCCCCTAAAGACCACACCCAATGATTCCCTCGTAGTCTCGGGGCATGGTTTCCACCACGTGTACATTCAATTTTCCCCTCTCTTTCCCCACCTGTCTAACCTTATCCTCGTTTCCCCTTCCACCTGACAGGGGCCACTCAAGGTAATTAACTTGCAACCACATGCTTGCACAAGAGGTATCCCATCTCCCTTACATATCTCTTATATTGCTTTTATTGATCTTGCTTTTAATTTTGGACATTATAGTATTTGAACTGCCTGTATCTGCCAAACAACGCACCCTTCTAGCACTTCTGATGATGGGCAACCCTTCACTATCACTCTTAACAATATTTATTATTCCACTGTTACCCCTCCTCTGTCCTTCTCCTCATTTTTCGTCCTGTGCTCTCCGCTCCACCACCGTTCGTCTCTCCCTGCTCCTCCGGTCACACGTTCTTTGTGTATGTTCTCCTTCCCCTGGTTCACCTTTTTCTTCTTCTGTATCCGAGGTTTCCGAAGATCTTAACGATTCCGATGGATGTTTACTCCTCCTCCTGCTTTTACTTCTATCGGCTTCTCCTCGTTCTGCCTGCTCATGTTAGGGCACTGTCTGGCGATGTGCCCTTCTATACACCACATTCGAAGCATGTGCACTGTACTACCAGATGACCCGTCTTCCCGGACCCATGACACTTTCTGTCTTCCTTCTTCCAACTCCTTCTCTCTGTCTGTTGCTTCTTTTCCCGCATAGTCGGTCGCTCTCGTCCTCTAAATTCCGTGTCTCACCTTCTCCAAGAATCCATCTACTTGTTCCTGCCACTATCCGTGCGCCGGTAGATCACCTTAGTCCGTCTCGCTTCTGCTCCCTCTTCTTTCCTAACTTCTTCTTCCATAGCGCTGGCGTCCATCATTTCTCTGACGCATTCTAGGAAGGTTTTGTTTCGGGGAAGTCCTTACTTTCTACCTATCTCCTTTGCTAGTTGGACCTTAAGAATGGTCGATAGAATCGCCATCCTCGCCTCCACTTCCACCACCTCGGCCGTTCCTCTCATATTTTCTGTTATCCTATTGTGGTTACCTAACAACGTTCCGGCTTATTGGCCATTGGACTGATGAGGTCTTCTCATTTCCCTGAACATGCGGAAGATGTGTTCTTCAGGGGTCCAACTACCTCCTCCAAATACTTTTTTAAGTTTATCTTTTACTACAACCCACGGCGTATCCTCATCTGCCTGGATTAAGTTAAGTATGCTCCGTTTAATTCGGCATACTAAGACTGCTTTCAGCACGCAAGCGTCCATCGGGCCTAAGAGGTTTTCGGCTGCCTTTGCTTCGATACAGGTCATAATTCTGTCACTTCCCCTATCTCACCATCGTATTTCTCCATGTCCGAAATTACTCTACTTAATTCTTGCGAAATCGCTGTCTTTTTTTTCAGCAGTTCTAATGCATTCGCCTATGCTGCTGCCACTAAAGTCTCTGGTGGTAGAGGCACCATTTCCTGTTGTACCTTGAACGTTTCCGGCTTCAGAACATTGTTGGCGGCCATTTTCTATGCTGCAACAAAAAAATTTTTTTGTTGAAAATTTGGAAAATTCGTATGAACGAAATAAGAAAATTACGAAAAACTAAATACAAAAATTACTAAAAACGAAATACGGAAATTCTTTGAGGAATAACAACAAAATAGTTACCCAGTAATATGTTCAAATGTCCCGGGTTTCGGCACCAGTTAGGTTCCTCCAGATAAGAACAAAAAAAAAAAAAAAAAAAAAAAAAAAAATGAGGAAAGAACTGATTCACTCAATACTGGAAAGAAGACTGCCTTTTATTTCCTTAATAATTCCTTTCATATACAATTTGTCTTATTTACATGTGTTAATAGGATTAAGTTAAGGATATATATAGGCAGGCAAAGGGGAAGTCAGTTTGCTTTGGGGCTTGGAGCAGCTAGGTGTCTCCAGGCTGAGAGTGTTGGTTAGACAGTGATTGTGAAATTGTAGTGGTTCTCTAAGTAATTAAATGGACTTTAGTAATTAAATCAAACGAAGGTAAAATTAAATATATTTTGCTCTATTGTCATGCTCTATTGCTCCATTTATCATTTAGTGTTGTGATTTCAGTCATTTGGTCCTTTAAATTTTTCCACTTAATTCCCATTCAATTACTGATATTTCTAAATTTATCTCATGTTATCTCAAAACTATATGAATTAATCACACCATTTATTGTTCAGATGTTGGACAGCATTTCATCCCAGGAATTCGAGGCCCCCGCACTGTGAGATGTCTCAACCAGACATGCTGCTATTTCCCTCGATGGTGCTGTCAGGGTGGACGGTCATGTTGCTACTGCAGGATTCAGTAAGTCTATGTCTATTTAAAAGATTATTTATTATTATATTATTTAGTGATATTGGATATTTCCATTTCCAGGCCAGTGTCATCATTTATCTGCTGGAGTAATAATAATAGGCAAAAGACTAAGGAAATGAAAGAAAAAATCTAAAAATGAATTATATTTATATTATAAAAATATATAGAAATAGATCATTTGATTTGGAGATGAATCAACAAAAAATAGAAAATCTAAATAATTACAATTATTAATACTGTTCTGTTAGTTAATGACATATCTGAGGGATGTTTCTCAATCCAATTATATATATAAATAATAAATAAAAACAACTGTGTTTGTAATGTATACCAAAAAAATATACTTTTTTTTTTTTATATATCAATGAAATAAAAAAAAATACATTATATATGTATGTGTGTGTATATATATATATATATAATTATATGAACACAAAATTAATATACTGATATACTGTAAAACATTTATACAACCACCATCAAAATAAATATTTGATACTAAAATTAAATATAATTTTATATTAGTAACAAATGTTTAATTTTAAAATATAATTTAAAAATGAAATTTGATCGTACTACCTTCTATTTTTTCTTCTGAAAAATTATCTATTTACAGTTCTACCACAAAGTTACAACTGTGATTTTCTGTGTTAAAGGTCTTGAAAGTTCTTTATTGAAATTACAATTTCTCATCGTTGACTTGGGCCCAAGAGATCTTATTCGACTGTATCCTAACTCCCAGTTGCTTAACCTCCAAAAAACTCCTCATTCCTCTCACTGCCTTCATGGACACCACTACCTTTTTTGTCAGATCACTACTTGTATTTAAATCAACTACATGATATTTTTAAATATATTTTGATTCTTAATATCATATAATAAAGAACATGTCCACATTAATTTTTATTTCTAAACATGTCCACTTTCATTTTTTTTCTTTCTCTGATAAAGCCTTGTGAGCTGCACACACTTATATGAGGCTATGAGAGCAAAAGTGGCCTAACCCACAAAATATAAAAAAATCTGATTTAGTAATTTTTGGCAACTATAACGCCATCTGGTGGTGTTATAGTTGCAAAAAATTACTAAATTAGATTTTTTTATATTTTGTGGGTTAGGCCACTTTTGCTCTCATAGCCTCATATATCTCTATCTTTTTTCAATGCTGCATTTCCAACTGAAATAAGTTCCGTGTTTTCATCAAAACTTGACACACCATTTCTATTATTTTTTATGCTACAAATTAATTATGTTTTTGTCAAAACTCAATAAGTTCCCATCCTTTTGATTTAGGATGTGACAATGTTTTTTTTAAAAGGGAACATATCCATCCATTTAATTTTTGATGACATTTTTCTGATTATTTTTTTCTTTCTCTCTGGTTCCTTGTGATGACATCACATCATTTAGATACCATCTCTGGTGATTCTTGGACTTGTTGGCGTTACTTCCAATTGCAACACTTAGTTCTCCTAAAAATTACATGGGAAACCGGTAATCTCTATCTATTTCACTATTTTCATCTTACCAGCTTATTGGATATTAGTATATTTTTTAGTCTACAATTTTTAATTAGGTATACATTAATTATTAGCATGTATTGCTCAAAAAAAAAAAAAAAAATTTTGTTCCGACAATTATGATGTTGAAAATAAAATTCTGAAATTGAAAAAAATAAATATATATATCATGTCTTATCATAATATCTGTATGTATTATATATTATATATATATGTCTTATATATATATATATATATATATATATATATATATATATATATATAATGTAATAAAAATGTGAAAATGAGGAGAGAGAGAAATATGCTTTAATAATATAAAAACATATTGCTGCCTAACTTTAATGGGTTGCTACATAAACAGCATACTAATCTGTTTAATTAAATATAGCAATATTCTATATAAAAATAATTGATGATGTTCATAATTTGGATATAATTCTAAGATATAAATTTCTTAATAAAATTGTTTTGCAATGATCGTTTTGATTTTTTTTGTTACTATCAAAATTTAACATGTCCATCAATTTCCATCAAAACTCAACATGTCCAAACAACTTCTACTTATTACACCATTGGTCATGGATAGAGAAACTTGAAATTAGGAGTCATTAGTAGACATCTATCAAGGATATAAATTATATCATTGTTTTGGATTTAACAGCAGACAGAGCACTGGTGCGGGTTTTTTGCCCCTAAATAATTTACTGTAGTAGGTATGTTCAGTTTAACAGATAACTCCTCAGTTGATCAAAAACTTTGGATTATTTTAACCATGACACTGTTTTTTTTTGTTTTTTTTAAAGTAATGTTTGAACAATAAAATTATAAATTTCATAATATACAGTAAAATATATATATATATATATATATATATATATATATATATATATATATATATATATATATATATATATATATATATATATATATATAATTAAACATTTATCTTTTTTTTAATTTATTTATTAATTCATGAAGTAGTAGAATTAGTGCTTGGGGAAAGTGAATTTTAATAATTTTAAGTTATATTTATCTATTTGCACAAATAAAATAAACATGTGACTGCTTTGGTCTGTTATCTTATTATCTTATCAAAACAACAGGACCTTGATCAATAACTGCTACAAGAAATAGATATCATTCCATTTATTTTGAACAATCGATATTTATTTCAAGCGAATTCCTGGTTAACACATATTTTCAATAAAATAATTTATTTTTTATCTCGAGTTTAAAAAATGATATCGACATGATTCTTGCACCAAGATTTTCAGTTTTGATTATGAATTTAAGGAAAAATACAATACACCATAGATTTTGGTTTAGGTTAATTAAATTATAAAAAAATAATTAATTTTTCAAGCAAACTACCTCTTAAGATTTTTTTACACAAAAATTAACATCAGATTCTAATTCAGCACCCTCAAAAAAATTAAAAAACGCTTATTAAACAAAATCAAAATATATCATTTTTTTCACTCTCTTCCAGGAAAATGAAATGTTTAAACCGATTATTGGTTACATACCTTTAAATCGCCTTTACTTCGTCACGCAATTCACAGGTTGGTATCGCTGGAAAGAGGAGAGTCTCAGCTTTCTTTTAATGTATATAAATGTAAAATTCGATGAACAAAAACCTATTAAAAAAATTGGAAAATCCGAAAAACATTTTGATTTTTAACTTGAGTTTGAAACCAGCTAGTATGATGAAACCAAATACATTTCAACCGTATTACCAGCCTATATTTTGTGTAAAAAAAATAAAGTTGATACGTTAAACCGTCTAAGCGTAATTCTTGTTTTCAATCAATTTTAATAAAAGTTGCATACCATTTGGTCAGGCAAATTTTGAAGCTTACAAATTTTTATTTTTCTATTTGGATGAAATTTCGTATTCAAGGGTTCTTTTGAATGCTGAATTCGAATCCGATGTCGGTTCTTGTGAAAAAAGTATATTGAACCTACTTCACTTGAAACATTTTAGCTTTTACACTGTAAAATGTGATAAAAAAATTTTTTAGCTCAAGAATTGCTTTTCAGCACCCTCAAAACTCAGGAAACGTATGAATATATAGAAATACCAATAAAACAAATATATAATATATAATACTAATTAGGAGAGAAAATAATTTATTACACTTTAATATTTATATATGGTAATATACAAACAGAACCACCTATAAGATTTGATTGTTACGTATTTGCAAAGTTTGTTTTATTTTGTAGTTGAACATGTTAAAATATGATTGTGATAGTTGACCAGTGCTGCCGATGCCCCCAACCCGAAATACCCGCCACCAAGCATCAAATGTCCCGTTTTGAGAAATACCCGCCAATGCTTGAAGTAATACCCATTTTCGGGAATTATCTTTATTAACCCAGCGAAGGGGGGGGGGGGGGGGTTACATCAAATACTCACAAAGGGAGGCCAAATGGTTCGCAAAACAAAAAATTACTGGGTAATTTTTATATTTATTATAATTGATTTCTGGAAAATATATTTTAAATTTAGTGGCAGTGTAATATAATAAATGTTAATTTGTATCACTGTATTAACCTTCTCAATTTCTTAACCTTTTTTAATTAATCAACCTTTCAGTATTCACCTACATTATTATTTTCTTACTGACGTTTTACTGGGTGACTAAAAGAAAAGGAAAGTGGACAGGTAGAAAATATAATATTAGGAATTATTAATAAAACAATTAGTGGGTAAAAATTTTATATTTTAATTATATCTAATTTGTTTAATTCAGACTTTTATTTATGGTTTATCACAAACTGGCACACATAAATACTAATAAGAGGCAGACTAGTAAATATATATATATTATCTATATTATCTAATATAGTTCTTAAAATAACGTCTTAATCGTTTAATTCAGACTTAATTGTCATTTATCACAAACTGTCACAATATCATAAACTTTAATAATATATGATAATATAATAATCTCAAAACGTAGAAACAAAAAGACTAGTAGGTACAACTTTGTACATAACTTTTTTAAAAAAGAAATAATGATGTCTATTCAAAACATAAAACGATTATCATAATAATATATACCAAGATATAAATGTGGCGCCTACAAGTTAGGTAATGACATAATATATGATATATCATACAGGTAATAACCAAAATTTTAAATTATTTAGCTTATTATTTATAAAACATAAAAATTTATTTACTCTTCTAAATCACTATCGCCTTTACTTTCAAGGGTTGCCCAAACATTAGTCGTCAACATGGTATTGCTGGGATTAAAGGTTTTTAACGAACTGCCTATGAAGTCCTTTACTTACAAAATTGCTGTCAGGATCTCACAACATGAGCTATTGCGGTGGAGATTTTTTATATTTTTTAAGTCGCTAAAAACCTTTTCCACGGCAGCATTTGAAAAGGGCAGGGACAAAATCCGCACTCAAACATTCAAGTGAGCATCGAAGAAAGGTCAGCAGCGCTGGTGGCGGTACCTAACATTCACCTGGACATCTGAGGAACTGAACGGCTTTCATCCCCCTGATTGTCGTCGAAGACTGACTGACCTTTTAGATTCTTCCTTGACCGAAAAATATCACAATCGCTAATGAACTTTTTGACGATAATTGTTTTTATCAATTTATAAAAAGATAACGATGTAATAGGTATTCAAATAATGAGTTATGGAAAGCAATAATACCCGAAATTACCCGTTTTTCGGAGATACCCGTTAAATTCCCGCCGATGCCAAACATTTCCCGATTTCGGGAAAAAATACCCGAATCGGCAGCACTGTAGTTGACATTGTAGCGGGCAACACTGTTTGGGGAAGGTTATCGGTTATCAGCTGGCGTGATAACCAAAGAGGCTATGTGAAATGGATTTGCCACTGCCGCAGTTAATATATTTACATTTTATTTGTTCCATTGTTTTTATTTAGATGTATTTTTAATTTATAATTAGTTTTGTTTAGAAGTTTACCTAATTTTCATTTTCATATAATGTAGTGGCAAATCCATGAGAAACCTCACTCCAGCTGATACCTATAACCATATATACTACTGTTACCTGTTTTCTAGTGTGCTGATATAAGATACTAGCTGAAAGTACCATGCTCCGCTACGGTTTAATATCATTAGGATTTAGAACAACTTAAATTAGTAAAAGTTAAGCTTAATGTTGATAATTATTATTACTTAAATAATCCTAAAGAATTACATTCTTGGAATAATTTCAATAAGTAAATTTGACGACTTGCAAAAGTTAATTTTATATTATTTTGATAGTCCTTCAGTGAAGCTTTGTGGCAGCACTACCATCTTACCCAGATCTGATACCAGACTATCAGCTTTTCTTATGGCATACTTTAAGTGAATATAGTCTCAACTTTTTTGAAATACACTTGTGCCTGGTTGAGAAAAGCCGATTTGAAAAGGGCCAATTATAGTTTAGAACAATTATCTTGCGACTGGAAAGCTGAAGGAAGAGTAGTTGGGGTGAAGCAAGGTTGGTTGGTTGCTCGTAAGGAATATGGACATCGAACTGGCCTTACATGTCATCATCAGAGAACATAAGTATTTTAATAGCTTCTCGTCACGAAACAACTCAAACTTGTAAGGGTACACCTCTGCAGACACCATGAGTTCACAGAAAGTACCATACAATAGGAATACAATAGGATTTCGACATCGATCGTATTTTTGTTTGTTTACAACTATAAGGAACTTAATTTGTGGTCAAAGTGTGCGACTTAAGCATCTAACTTAGCTTATCTCCAAATACCATATGACTATTAATCTATTATCATTATTCACCAATAAAAATTGTAATCGCATTTTTCGCGAATTAGCCGCGATCCAGGCCGATTTTTTAAAATTCCTTTCTTAGCGAGCACCTACGGCCCTAGAGGAAGCTACATATCGAATTTCATTCCAATCCAATCGGTTCTGAGATTTCGTGTTAAATGAGTGAGTGGTATTTGACAAATATATAGTAGATTAATTGTTGTATAAATTTTTGACTAAGGCTTGTATAAGGATATCACGATTGGAATTACGATTTGGTTTGAAATAAAGAGGAAAATAAAATAGTATTTTTCTTAATTGCCACGCACCTTACAACATAAAAACATTATAGCAATAACTGCCTCACTTCCGTTGCTGACAGGATTTTGTTCAATATAATCAAAATGAACTTGTAAGGTAATAAGCTTCAGTTATTAGAACAACCCAGTACACAAGGATTACAAAACGGATTAAAGATGTGTTCTGGGTTTGAAGAATAAAATAAAAATTGTAAATACTTAACAATAAAACCTAATATGTTTTTGTGTCTGTATATTATGTATATATTAAGTTGTAATAAATTATTATTACAATAAATAATTAATAATTATAATTACTTGAATAATAATTAAAGTAAGAAATTATTTGTTTTATTGGTATCTATATATATTCATACGTTTCCTGAGTTTTGTAGGTGCTGAAATGGAATTCTAGGGCTAAAAAAAATTTCTATCACATTTTACAGTGTAAAAGCTAAAAATTTTCAAGTGAAGTAGGTTCAATATACTTTTTTCACAAGAACCGACATCGGATTCGAATTCAGCATTCCAAAGAACCCTTGAATACGAAATTTCATCCAAATAGAAAAATAAAAATTTGTAAGCTTCAAAATTTGCCTGACCAAATGGTATGCAACTTTTATTAAAATTGATTGAAAACAAGAATTACGCTTAGACGGTTTAACGTATCAACTTTATTTTTTTTACACAAAATATAGGCTGGTAATACGGTTGAAATGTATTTGGTTTCATCATCCTATCTGGTTTCAAACTCAAGTTAAAAATGAAAATGTTTTTCGGATTTTCCAATTTTTTTAATAGGTTTTTGTTCATCGAATTTTACATTTATATACATTAAAAGAAAGCTGAGACTATCCTCTTTCCAGCGATACCAACCTGTGAATTGCGTGACGAAGTAAAGGCGATTTAAAGGTATGTAACCAATAATCGGTTTAAAAATTTCATTTTCCTGGAAGAGAGTGAAAAAAATGATATTTTTTGATTTTGTTTAATAAGCGTTTTTTAATTTTTTTGAGGGTGCTGAATTAGAATCTGATGTTAATTTTTGTGTAAAAAAATCTTAAGAGGTAGTTTGCTTGAAAAATTAATTATTTTTTATAATTTAATTAACCTAAACCCAAATCTATGGGGTATTGTATTTTTCCTTAAATTCGTAATCAAAACTGAAAATCTTGGTGCAAGAATCATGTCGATATCATTTTTTAAACTCGAGATAAAAAATAAATTATTTTAATGCTATTTTATTTTTTTTCTCGGCTTCTAGGGCCCATTGTTCGGAACGGCAAAATACATGTCTAATATTTTTTGACCAGGAACCTCCAAAAAAATTGCCAACAAGATCCGTAAGAGACTGAGTGTGTCCTCCCCTTGTCAGTAACAGCAGTCGACTTTCAACCTCCCCCCCCAAAAAAAATTAAATCAGTGATGTTTCACACATATTAATTGTTGGTATATATGTATGTAACTACAATATCAAATTTTATTAATGTTGTTTTTATGTCCGATTCACCCCTTACCCAAAAAAAAAGAAAGCCAAAAGCCTAAAAAGAAAAAAAAAACTAGTGGCGAGGAATTGGCGAGCCCCTTCTTGTACGCCACGAGAGACGGCAAAGAGACGTGGCGAGGACTTTTGTCTCTTCCGCGTCTCTCCTATTAAACAAACGTTCCAATTCACACAGAACGGACGTGGCGCGGGCGGTCGCCCTCCCTTTGTTTAATATTACAAACGTGGAAGAGACAAAAGCGCCACGTATCCGCCACGTCCGGTCTGTGTGAATTGGGCCTAAGGGAATCGAACTGAGGGTTCAAAACCTCAAGAGGTGGTGAAGATAAGCAGTGATAAGACATAAAATAAATAGTTCCGTGAACCATCACCATTGCTACTATTTAAAACACTAATTAGCTAATTAAAGTGTGGTGGTTAGCAGTTTTAAAAGCTATTTTACATGGAAATAGGCACGCGCTTGTAAACTTGCAATAAAATGTACCAGTCACAGTTGAAAAGCAGATTATCTTTTTACTATTATTGGCCATCGATTTGCATATCCTAGAATGTGAAAGTTTTCGCGATAGTAAGGTTCGCACTATCAGCTCCCTCTAGTGAATATAAAGGAGACGTGTCGCGACAGCACTTAGTGATGGGCAAAACGTGCATTCCGATCGTGTTGTGTGTGCTGGTTCTGATATTGGGCACCATCTCTTCCATCGATGGACTTGAACCCTCCAGGACTGGATTTATCCTTCCAACACCGCTGGTCCCGCAGACGAAATCTATTCAATTTGATCCAAGAAGCCCTCCTATATTCGTAGCTCACAAATTCCGTGCCCAGCCTCTTCCACTTGGAGTCGTCCCTGCTAGGTCACACAGATATTTTCTATTTGGACACTAGAGAAGACACAATGGTTAAGTACTTACTGTATAAAGAAATATTATTACATTGGTAATATTATGCATTTACAGTCAAATTGTTGAATGACATTGTTTGAACTTGACTCAAAACAACAAAGAAAGGAACGCCTGAGAATGAAATTTCAAAACAAGAAATAGCTCTGTACGTGCTTCGGAATTCGCCTAAGCAATAGCTAGTGATTAATAAACATACAAGATTGTCTTAATTATAATATGTTCATTTAAAATCAAGTACTCTGTTGTGGGTAATAAATATATTTTTTTAAGATAATTATTTTTGAATTATGTTTTCCATAATTGAATGGATTACTTTTATCTTCATAGCACAGTTTATTTACTACTTTATCTTTATAAATGTTTGGTATAATCCCTGATGACACGTTAGCTCCTAACTGTTGATGTCTGATCTATTTGACTTTTATTTATTTTGTTAACCAATTCTATTTTATGTGGTGGCAATAAGATGGAGATTAATTATTAATGTTTGCGATGATATTTTATTCATTGATATTATAAACTAGGTTACTACGGATAGATGAATTTACAATTACTTTGCAAATAGGTTAGCACCGTTGGGGTCATCTTTGCCTGTTATTTCCTCGAACATCATGGTTCGCTTCCTACAGCCTATTCCCTGCATCTCAAGCTTTTCCAAAAGATACATCTTCATACTTCCTGGGCACATTTTGAATAGAGGTATATCCCCTCCATCTAAACTTTGCATTTCTTCCTCTGAATTTTTAATTCCTAAGTTTGAAAACCTTTTCCCCCAGATATTGATGGTTAAGTCGTAGTAGAGATAAGTGTATTCTAATTAGATGCCGCTCTAACTTTATGCTTTTTAGTCTATAATAATTATTACGATTGTTTATTAATTCGAGATTGATAAATGCAATTTAATTTAATTTAGAAGCAGTTATTAATAAAAAGAAAAAAATAAATATTATCATCTTTTATTAGACTATGCCAACACAAAAATGTTTATCGAAATAACAAAAATAAGTTTATAAAAATGCTTGTTAACAAATAACAGTTTTATTTTCACCACATCTTCGGAGTCATCAATAATGAAGAAACAATTTAATATTAAGGAGGAATAAAGTAAGTACATTCCCATTATAAAGTCCTGTATGTATAAACTAAATAGACACAGAATGTTATTATTCCATAGATAAACACAAAATGGAGTACGTGGATTCGTAAAGAATTCGGCCATCATTGACCTCAGAGACACTATGCTACTGGCTACCCTCCCTACCACTACACGCAATTCAAACTGGGACATTTATTATGTTTATTCATTATTTATATAATTAGTTTATAAGAAAACATTGTGAAAACGCTGTAAACTCATTAAGAGTTTATTCTGTCAATTCAAATAACCCATGATTAAAAAAAAAAAAAAAAAAAAAAAAACTAAAAAAGAAATTAATGTATCTAGTTAATAATAATTAATAAAAATACTTTTTAGAGAAAAAAACAAAACCGACTTCACGATTAAACCTACATACACAAACATAACTAAAAAATAAAAAAATAATATTTTAATTGCTTCAAAACAAAAACCATTAAATGAAAATCAATGAAATTATCGATACTTATATACCTATTCACAATTTATGAACAGTTATCTTTGGAGCCGGTGCTGGCCAAGAAGAGCAGTTTAATGCTGCCTTTACAATAAACTTTCGAATGGCCGGAGACAGCGGTGTGACGGTGATGAAACAGTGGGAGGATCTTTTCGATTACAATTTCTTTTCAAATTCTGTTTGTTTTGGCCAGCTCCACACATTCATGTTATGTCATAACACGCAACACGAAACAGACATGCTCGTCAAAGATTGGCAAATGTGTGGATGGCCACTCGGCTCGTGTTATGTGTTATGATATTTTTTCGGATCCTGTTATAGTCGTATAGCCAGCTCCACACATTCGTGTTATGTCATAACACGCAACACGAAACAGACATGCTCGTTGAAGAAGCCGAATGTGTGGATGGGCACTCGGCTCGTGTTATGTGTTATCAAGTTGTTTCTGCTCGTGTTATGGGTGTATCGCTATAGGAGGCGGTTTTTAACACACATCAAAGGAAATTTGTTTCCCCATAACACAAGCCGAAACAGAGACAATCGCTTATCCACAAATTCGTTTAGCAACAGCGAATAATCGTAAAGCCCAGTTAATCATTATTATCAATAATAACTGTTTTAAAATGAAAAACTATTAAATTTGATAATAAATAACGTAAAGTAAGCACGTAGCGATTTAAAAAATATACAATTTAAATCGATAACTAATTTCATACATTTAGAGTTGAACTGGACTATATTAGGTATATTTTTTTTACGGTAGCATTTGTAATGGGAAACTACGTTGTTGACAAATTTTTTTTCGTCTATTCAATTAGTCAATTTGTGAAACCAGTAATTTTTTTAGAATGCGGCCGAGAATTTGACTCAAGGGAAAACTTTCAATTATTGTGAAAAATCACTATTTCTTGGAGAACTGTATTTCCGCAACCAATTAATCTACATAGCTGCGGTTAGAAAAAAATCGTCACACATTTAGTACTCTTTAATATTGTAAATGCTACGTCAAGTAAATTTACATATTTGAGAGATATTAACGTAAAACGAAAATAGTGCTAAAATTCCTACTACGAACATCCCACCTGGTTTTGAGGTTTGAAAACTTGGATTTTAACTATCCTTATGGGTCCTAACAACATAATAAAAAATAGTAGATACATGCGTTTTTACGAACTCGGCTTATTTTAGTAGGTATTGATATATTGTCATGACAGAACAGGGAACTGTTTCGTCATTGTTTCGTGTTATGTGTTATGCCATAACAGAGAACTGTTTCGTGTTATGTGTTAAGCCATAACAGAGAACTGTTTCGTCGTTAATTTGGGTGATGTGTTATGTGTTATGACATAACACGAAACAGGTTTGGCGAGCATTGGGCGAAGCAGTTTCGTGTTGCGTGTTATGACATAACACGAGTGTGTGGAGCCGGCTTAATGGTTTTTGTTTTGAAGCAATTAAAATATTATTTTTTATTTTTTAGTTAAGTTTGTGTATGTAGGTTTAATCTTGAAGTCGGTTTTGTTTTTTTCTCTAAAAGTTATTTTTATTTTCACTTTTTAGTGGTGAGTGTATTTTTGTTTATATAGTCAATTCTCGATCTTCAAGCTACCCTGAAGAATAGTTCGAGTTACTGAACAAAGGCTTATCGAGGTGATCATTCCACTTACCTTCATGTAATTGGGAAAATTGAACACAAAATGGGAGTTGAAATCATTACGTATATTTTTCATTAATGGGTATGTATATTTTGTTTGTACATAAATATAAAATCATTGATACAGAAAATTAAAAACCTGGTACCAATTTATCATATAACTTTCAACTGAATTGGGCTTTTGAGGGTGCCTAAAAGTTGACTTACCAACTTCCACCAGTGGCGATCTTTTCTTTATACTTTAGGACGGTTGAAAAAGAACTACGCGGAATTCGGAATTCACTAGCAACAAACGCCCAACTTCTTTCTCCTTTCTACACTTTGCAAATCAATTTTAACTTTGCGTTAATTGAAAGAATTTTTAATAGCCACTGTAAAACCACTCGAGTGAATAACTAATAATAAGTGACTGGTGTAACTATGAACTGAAAAGACAAACAATGACAGAAAACAGGAAAACAAATTACACATGAAATTCTTTTAATTTGAGTTCGAGTTATAGAGGCGATGACTTCTAATAGTTCGTTTCACAGAGGTGGTCCTAGAAGTTCTCTCTTTTGAACCCTATTTTCAGTTCTACTTATTTTCGACACAATTTTTCACGTTATTTGTCTGAAATCGTCTCATTGAGGTGAGACCGCAGATTTTGTTCGACTTATTTAAGAATTTAGCTTATCGATGTACAACACATCGAGAGTTGACTGTATTTGTATATTATTTTTGTTAATAATTTAGATTTAGTTACCATGGAGATTTTAGATAATCATAATCATAAATATCATGGAGTTATGGAGCCGCAAGGCAATCCAAGATCCTAATATATATATTGTATATTATATTGTATGTATTGTAAATAAATAGAGGATTGGAAAAAAAAAAAAAAAAAAAAAAAAAAAAAACATGGAGTTATAGACAATAGTACTAAAACTCCATGATAAATATGTTTAAAATGTAAGGTTATATAACAGTGATTTTTCTTAACTGTTTTTTTTATTTTTCTTAAAAAGTGCTGCGTTGATTTCAAAATATTTTTTAAGGGACTAATTCTGAAGTATCCCCTTTCGATCTAAAAAATAATTATCAAAATTGATTCAGAATTAACGGAGTAATCGCGTAACATACACACACCAAAAAATAAAAAAAATAAAAAAAAATACAGACGAGTTGAGAACCGGTTGAAAAGAAGAATTCGGTGGTCACGGGGAAGAAGTGGTTAAGTCGAAATTTGGCCAAAATAAGTTAAGTGCACTAACAGCTTCTTTTAGGGCTTCTACACAAGGCCAAGAAGTGGCTAAGTCTGAAACGAGTTTGCTTTCAAGTTATAGCAATGTGCGTTTTTAGGAATCTTAGGGACGGTCATATTTCCTCGGCTAAGTTGGCTTGTCCGACATTGGGATGAAATCGTCTTCCGGAATAAGTTGGTAAATACTATTATTTATTTTATGCCGATGATTATTTTTCATAATTGTGAAGACAACTACATATTTACCTAGTTATTGCCAACGGAAATTTGGCATATTAATTTACACAACTGCATTTGACTTGTTCTTTCAAATGAAAATGATTTTGCGGGCAAACAGTCTATTTCATTTACCTGTTTATGTACCACA